>NQII01001471.1:360316-468696 GCA_002778355.1 Clitarchus hookeri
CATTATTAGCAGCTAACTTCATTCAGTAAGCCAGCAATCACGATTTGTTTACTTCGTTCAGAGTCGGGGCATATGGGCTACTCTCGGTTTTAACATGGCCGCCCGGCTGGCCAGTTCTAAACGCGCGGTAAAATTCGAGTTCGTAGGTGCACGCTTTTGGCGCCATATTTGAAAAACCAACATTCGCATTTGCATTCGCATTCGCGAATGTTGGAGGTGAATATTCGCATTCGCATTCGCATTCGCGAATGTGGAAAAATCGACATTCGTTGCATCACTACTCCACACTTCACTTCTTTCTCCTCCGCTCTTCACTTTAGTTTCCTCTGCTCTTCACTTTCGTCTCCTCTGCTCTTCAGTTCCTTCTTCTCCACCCTTCACTTCCGTCTCCTCCGCCCTTTACTTCCATCTCCTCTGCTCTTTACTTCCGTCTCCTTCGCCATTCACTTCCGTCTCTGTTCGACCCTTCACTTCCGTCTCTGTTCGACCCTTCCCTTCCGTCTCTGTTCGACCCTTCACTTCCGTTTCCTCGGTCCTTCACTTTCGCCTCCTCCGCTCTTCACTTCCGTTTCCTCCACTCTTCACTTACGTATTCTCTGCTATTCACTTCCGTCTCCTCTGTCCTACACTTTCATCTCCTCCACCTTCTTATTGTATCTTCCCTACCCTTCAATGTACTAGTTCTCGGTGGTCATGATTGCTAAAGTGTCATGCACTTTCCATGAAGAGGCTGGACCACCGACGGCCACTTATAAGAACCAAGTCGGTTTACAGGTGGTTTGAAACCCACTTGTGNTCCGTCTCTGTTCGACCCTTCACTTCCGTTTCCTCGGTCCTTCACTTTCGCCTCCTCCGCTCTTCACTTCCGTTTTCTCCACTCTTCACTTACGTATTCTCTGTTATTCACTTCCGTCTCCTTTGTCCTACACTTCCATCTCCTCCACCTTCTTATTGTATCTTCCCTACCCTCCAATGTACTAGTTCTCGGTGGTCATGATTGCTAAGGTGTCATGCACTTACNTCATGCACTTTCCATGAAGAGGCTGGACCACCGACGGCCACTTATAAGAACCAAGTCGGTTTACAGGTGGTTTGAAACCCACTTGTGATCAAAATATAAATTCCATTTCAGCCTTGTCTTTACAGTGTGATACAAGTCCACCACAAAGCAGTAATAATATGCAATGCTACAATTTAGTCAATGCAGACTGATGGTCGTCATCATCCCTACAGTATAGTAGCTCTCGTACTCCCCTCCATCATTTTACATTATTTGGTGATAACATGTTTCTGTTTTTTACCGTTTAATGGTATACTTCTTAGTCTTAAATGTGCATGAGATACTTGCTCTGTCGTTAAGTTGTAGCCCTGGTAAACATCCATTATTTTTCAACCTAACTGCATGCTTGTGAAAAATCCACGATCACGTGTACAAACTTTCACAGTTCTGCCTGCAAGTTTCGATGCATACGTGAGAAAAAAATGTAATAATGTTTTCTGCCATATTGCAGAGAAATCATCTGTTGAAAAACCCGAATATCTTTCAAATACCACCGAACGAATTACAAAAAAATTATCTATATTGCACCATGATACTGCAATTCCGTATCAGTCGTGTTTGTCATGAAAAAAAATAGCAGATGTTGCATCTGTGATGCTAATTTTCTCCGTTCGCTAGGATTTGATGCCAAAGTAAACGATGAACTATATTACCATTCAGGCTGCTGAGTGATCCGTATACTGTTGTGTATGAAAATTTTGTTTAAAAACCAATTAATAGTGTTTATGACATGATTAATTTGTATTCATAATTCTGTTCAAGTTATTTCTTATTATGTGAAAAAGAGCTCGTGTTTTAACCATAGATTGTGCTTTTTAAAATTATCTTGTGTATACAGGATGGAATTGAACTCTGCCGAGAAACTTTGGCAGGTGATTCCTCATCAAAAAATATGTCGAAAACATATACATGACAAGTCTATTCCGAAGAGATGAAAACCACCCTTGGAAGTGCAGCTGAAGCAGATGTTTTTTGCTTGTAACACAGTCAGAATGAACGATAAATATCTTAGTTTTTGCATGCCGAGGACAGCAGGTGATCCCCGTCGAACACTTTCTGCCCTGTTCATAGTAGCTTCAGTGGTTGCGTATTGATGGGTACTCAATTGTTGACATAGACAGCCTGGTGTACAAGGGCTGCTTCCAGCTCCTGTGTTCTCTAGAGTTGTCTGGCGGTGCTGCTTTCTGATTCACTGGCTCCCTTTGCTGGTGGACAGTTGTATTCCCCTGGGNTCCGTCTCTGTTCGACCCTTCACTTCCGTTTCCTCGGTCCTTCACTTTCGCCTCCTCCGCTCTTCACTTCCGTTTTCTCCACTCTTCACTTACGTATTCTCTGTTATTCACTTCCGTCTCCTTTGTCCTACACTTCCATCTCCTCCACCTTCTTATTGTATCTTCCCTACCCTCCAATGTACTAGTTCTCGGTGGTCATGATTGCTAAGGTGTCATGCACTTACCATGAAGAGGCTGGACCACCGACGGCCACTTATAAGAACCAAGTCGGTTTACAGGTGGTTTGAAACCCACTTGTGATCAAAATATAAATTCCCTTTCAGCCTTGCCTTTACAGTGCGATACAAGTCCACCACAAAGCAGTAATAATATGCAATGCTACAATTTAGTCAATGCAGACTGATGGTCGTCATCATCCCTACAGTATAGTAGCTCTCGTACTCCCCTCCATCATTTTACATTATTTGGTGATAACATGTTTCTGTTTTTTACCGTTTAGTGGTATACTTCTTAGTCTTACATGTGCAGGAGATACTTGCTCTGTCGTTAAGTTGTAGCCCTGGTAAACATCCATTATTTTTCTACCTAACTGCATGCTTGTGAAAAATCCACGATCACGTGTACAAACTTTCACAGTTCTGCCTGCAAGTTTCTATGCATAAATGAGAACAAAATTTCATAATGTTTTCTGCCATATTGCAGAGAAATCATCTGTTGAAAAACCCGAATATCTTTCAAATACGACAGAACGAATTACAAAAAAATTATCTATATTGCACCATGATACTGCAATTCCGTATACTACATCAGTCATGTTTGTGATGAAAAAAAGTAGCAGATGTTGCATCTGTCATGCTAATTTTCTCCGTTCGCTAGGAGTTGATGCCAAAGTAAACGATGAACTATATTACCATTCAGGCTGCTGAGTGATCCGTATACTGTTGTGTATGAAAATGTTGTTTAAAAAACAATTAATAGTGTTTATGACATGATTAATTTGTATTCATAATTCTGTTCAAGTTATTTCTTATTATGTGAAAAAGAGCTCGTGTTTTAACCATAGATTGTGCTTTTTAAAATTATCTTGTGTATACAGGATGTAATTGAACTCTGCCGAGAAACTTCGGCAGGTGATTCCTCATCAAAAAATAGGTCGAAAACATATACACAAGTCTATTCCGAAGAGGTGAAAACCACCCTTGGAAGTGTAGCTGAAGCAGATGTTTTTTGCTTGTAACACAGTCAGAATGAACGATAAATATCTTAGTTTTTGCATGCCGAGGACAGCAGGTGATCCCCGTCGAACACTTTCTGCCCTGTTCGTAGTAGCTTCAGTGGTCGCGTATTGATGGGTACTCAATTGTTGACATAGACAGCCTGGTGTACACGGGCTGCTTCCAGCTCCTGTGTTCTCTGCAGTTGTCTGGCGGTGCTGCTTTCTGGTTCACTGGCTCCCTTTGCTGGTGGACAGTTGTATTCCCCTGGGAGTGTCAACTCACGCCCCTGCAATATTGCAGAAGGTGACATGCCTGTTGCCTCGTTGGTATGGCGGAGGAGTGTCATGAGTTAGCTGGGCAGCTGGTCGGCCAAGGATGTGTGATCTTTCCCCATGCAGAGATGCAGGTGAAACTTGAGTTCTTGGCTTCTGCATTCCATGGGGTTGGCACGAGGATGATGGATCGCTGTCGTGCTTTGCATCACTCCTCAATTTGTGCAAAGACCTCGCCACTTCCTTCCAACGAATTGTGTCCCGTTGTCTATCAGTAATGTTCGGGAATATCCCCACGTGTGAAAAACTAGTTCTCCAGGATGCAGGCGATATTCCTGGTGCACGCGCTGGGCACTACATACGCCTCTGTCCATTGGATAACAGGGCGGTGACCACTATGAATATTTACCCCGTCGATGACTTAGGGTATGTGTCCATGAGGTAGAGGGCAACCTAACAGCTCCCTAGGTGTTCTGGGTTATTGTTGTTACTGGTGTCGGTGCGTGGAGCCTTAAAAGTGGTTGCACGGTAGACACACTCGAATGTAATCGCGTACATCGTGTGATACACCGGTCCAAAGGAAGTAATGTAACAAGTTCTGCGTGGTTTGCTTCGCACCTAGGTGCCCTGCAAATGTTGTGCTGTGCATGTAGTGAAGTATGTCTGCGTGTTATGTAGCTGGAATGTAGAATTTCTAGGCANCCCTGCAAATGTTGTGCTGTGCATGTAGTGAAGTATGTCTGCGTGTTATGTAGCTGGAATGTAGAATTTCTAGGCAGTGTTTTCTTCACATGGCCTAGTCTCCAGTTTGTTGTCGATTACGTGCCACCATTCTGGTCTACTGGCTGCAGTACGTAACCTTGGCCGGCATATCTGGTTCCTTTGTTTGTGACCTTTCTAAAGCAATACAGAGCTCGTCGAACATGATGTCTGGTGCAATGAGGTTAGCACAGGTTGGTTTGTTGGTGTCACCGGCATGTTCAGAAGGGGCGGCGGGGGGAAGCATCCCTGCCCACTCTTCCTATTCATACACAGTGTTTACTGCNCACCGGCATGTTCAGTAGGGGCGGCGGGGGGAAGCATCCCTGCCCACTCTTCCTATTCATACACAGTGTTTACTGCACTTGGTGCAATGGAAAGCAGGTCGGCCAGCTGGTTTTCTGTGCCTGGGACATGCTCGATGTTGAAATCGTATGCTTGCAGTAGCATTTCCCAGTGGGTCAGTTTGCTCCGCGCTTCGCATGTACTGTGCAACCAGATCAGACAACGGTTGTCGGTACATAGCATGAAGCACTGGTACTTCAAATATGGACGGTGATGTTTGAGCACCCATACTACTGCAAGGCACTATCTCTCACTCGTTGACATCATACCATTTTTTGATTCGCCCGAACTTGACACTGTTGTAGTCGATGATAAGCCATTCGCCATTGTCAATGAGTTGGAACAGGATGGTGCCTAGACCTTGTTCGCTGATGTCCGTCAGGACATACTGGGGTCATGGTGTGCTAGGGCCTTGCACTCCCTAAAATGGCTCTTGATAGCCAGGAAACTGTCCTCAGCTTCGGGATACCACTCGAACTTGCAGTTGGGTTACATGAGTGCAGTGAGAGGTGCAGTTATTGTTGCAATGTATTGTGATGTAGTCATGCAACCAGTTCAGCATGTCGAAAAATTTCTGAACTTGATTCCTGGTGCGTAGTCTCTCTTAGTCCTCTATCATTCGCAGTTGTCCGTTGCTCGGTCTGTTACCGTCTTTGTCCACAGTATGTCCTAGGAAGTCCAGCTGTACTTTTCCTATGTGGCGTTTGTGGTTCGCGCATGTGAGCCCATTGATGGGAGAGGTGGTGAATGTGGTCCTCCCAAGTCTCGGATCAATTGACGATGTCGTCTAGGTAGGGGAGCATCAAATTACCTACCACACAGTCTAGTACCTGGACCATCGTGGCTTGAAATGCAGATGGCGTACATTTCAACTCGAATGGCATCGCACAGAATTGAAACCACCTTCCATCCGGCATTGTGAATGCAATTTTGTGTCTCTCTTCTGACTTCACTGGGACCTGCCAGTAGCCACTGTGCAGATCCAGGGATTACATTATTTTGGCCTTTGCTAAGATGTTAAGCGCGTCCTTAAAACTGATGTAAGGAGGGGGAACTTTTGGTAACCAGGTCGAGGGGTCAAAAATCGAAGCAGAAACGCCATGTTCTATCTTTTTTCGGTGCCAACGCAATTGCTGAATAGTAGCGCCTTTCTGTCGGGTCGATGACCCCCTCTTCTAACATCTTGCACAACTGTTCTCAGATGATATTGTAACTAAGGTAGCTGCATAGTGGTGTGAAAATGGGCATGTCATGTTCTGTTGGTATTGCGTGCTCCACGATATTGGTATGTCTTAATGGATCCGCAGCTGCAAATACGTCCTGTCGTTCCTCCAGCACTCGCTGTACCGCATTATGGTAAGCTGGTGGTACCTCGTTGCCCAGATCATCAATCTTGATGCTGAGCGCATGGTAGCTAAGGCAGGGATCTATTGTAGACTGTTCTACGCTCCCTTGAACCAAAATGGATTCTCCTAGCAGCTGGTTCAGCGATCGAGTTTTTTCACTTAGCCATGGAAGACCAAGACTGGCGTCTTCGCGTAGCTTATTGATGACGAGTTCTACCATGTTTGTCTCGAGGTTGCATATGTGTACAGTTATGCTGGCTTCTCTCGTGGTTTATCCGCTATTTTTGGTTATGGCTAAATGAATGGCATCACTGTGAGGCCTCAGAGCTCTGATGTCAACGAACCCTGGCCATACAAAGTTGTGGAATGCGGCGGTGTCAATAACTTAAATGTTGTAGATAGTTTATCTACGAGGAACTGCTGCAGTAGGTCCTGTTGTGGGATGAGAGTCGGGATAAGCTCGTCGGGACTGGGGGAGGTGACTTCTGGTAGACCTACCCCTTCTGCTCGTTTCCCGGAGGTGGTGGACTGTCCTTCGCATCCACTGCCTTTCCCCTTTTTATTCCAAGGCAAGTATTATGCCAGTGGTAATGCTCGCCTAGATAGTTTTTGCATGGGTAGGATGGCTTCTTGTTTTGTCCCATACCCGTTTGCCATTATTAGTCACCGTGGGTTCATTTGGTTTGGTGGTTGTGACATGATGGGAGGTGTGTCTTTCGAGTCGTGCCATTGTTACCATTGTTGCCCGGTGTTACAGNACCCGTTTGCCATTATTAGTCACCGTGGGTTCATTTGGTTTGGTGGTTGTGACATGATGGGAGGTGTGTCTTTCGAGTCGTGCCATTGTTACCATTGTTGCCCGGTGTTACAGTTTGGATGGCGTTCGTAACTCTCGGTTTGAGGCGGTGAGGGGGAAGCGAGCTCGCATTCGACACGTCAATGTGAAGCGGACTGGCTGATGTTGCCTTTATGTGCCGAGAGATGACACTGAGAGCGTCTGTCGTCGCACTATATGCTGTATGCTGTATACAAGAGTGTGGAACGAGTTTCATTATCACGTAGAGGTCGTTCGGACCACTCGTGGTGGTCACATTGAACATTTATGAACATATGGTATATAAACTTCACAGTTCCACGGTTCATTTGATTGGTCAACTAAGGTTGTAGGTTGTTTGGTTTTGATATTATAGACCTTCAAAGTTGGAGTATTCTTTTATACTCGGCCTGTATTTATTATGAAGGTATAAATCCGCAGTGTTTATGTATAGTGAGGAGGTAATAAGTGAATTCGTTTTAAAAAATTACTCTCGAATTAAATTATACAATTTTAAATGTATTTAGGGTATTAAATTATTTTAGTACCGAAAAATATTTTTAGCTACTTTCTGCGCTTAGCGAATTTTTAAGTGACCCTGTTGGCAACCCTGGACTACGAGCCACCCTGCGTAGGACTACCAAACAGTGGCAAAAGGATGAAATCTCATACTTTTTAAGAATTTCTTTGCTTCCGGCTGAGTTTCCTGTGATGATAAAAAGAATTCCGGCTTTTTGACTGGACTAAATGTAGTATTTGTCTACTAATAATTTTTATATTAATAGTTTTCGTGCAAAAAAACTTGTTAGGCCTATAGCTAAGTTAACATTCACTTGGTATATCCTTTGATTATCCATTAAGCTTTAAATTTTTACCCGTTTTTAGATATAATTCTTTACATTGTAGTTTGTGCTGTAAAATAATTTGTTTTGTAAAACAGCTGTAATCATACAATCTCTTTCCTAGTACCTAACTTAACTTTAATTTTTTACGTTGAATAATAATGTGAACATTATTTTATGTCATAAAATAAAGGTGAAAATAGTTTTCTTGAAATGTTAACTACGTCATTAAACAATTTTTTTTAACGTCATCATTATTAATTTGTTTATGCGGAAAAAATTTATGCTTTTTTTATTACAGGCTACATAACTTACGGCACGAGTGTAATTGCATTGTCCCCCTTTTTAATGAAACTTCCTCCTTTTCCAGAGTGAATGTCCTCCATTTTTATAGTGAGCATCTGTTAAACCTAACATTAAGACTCCTGTTACAACCTACCAATTCTTCTGCGACTGCCACTATAGTATATTTCTGTTTCTTCACACTTCTTCTATGAAACCTTTGAAAATAACCCCACGTATGACATGTTTGGTTATTTTCTAAATATGTCATGTATCACAAGAATTTTATACTTGTGTTAACATAGAAGTTACTAATTGTTTTATAAAATTGAACTTTTACTCATATTTTATCTACAAACTATATTATTTGATGTGTCGTTATGAACGGTGGACAGAAACAGGAAGGAAAGAGTTGTGTTGGTAATTACTAGTAAGAAATAATTCTTATGTTATTACAGGGAGTGCGTACGAATGCAGTGCGTTGTCACTTTGATGTAATTTTCTATAGACTCGGTTAAACTTTATTTTTCAAGAGGCGGAGGCATATCCTCGAAGTAGAACTTTAGCGGGGCTTCAGATAAGTTGGACTATCCATGAAAGGACTATAGACCAGCCTTAAGCACTCTTAGAAATTATTCACAAATTTACAACATGAGTGAATATGTAGAGTGAGAAAGCGCGAATGGTAAAGTTATTTCCCATATATTCATGCTAACGTTCCTACATTTGCTCAGAAAACAGTCAAATGCGTATGAAACCTCTCAACTTTGTAAAGTAGCGATGTTAAACATTCCATATTTTTAGCCAGATGTGTGGTATTGTTTCCATACGATATATGTGTTAAAATCTTCCAATTCTGTTTAGGNATTCCATATTTTTAGCCAGATGTGTGGTATTGTTTCCATACGATATATGTGTTAAAATCTTCCAATTCTGTTTAGGAGGATTACCAGAAATATTTTTAGCGTGAGGGTTCCACCTGCCTGCAACTATCTTGCACGTTCGAGGTCTCGAAACACGTGGGCTGTACGGCCGACTATTACTCACTCATCACTTGCCTCTGCGTCCCTACAAGCAAGGCATNGTCTCGAAACACGTGGGCTGTACGGCCGACTATTACTCACTCATCACTTGCCTCTGCGTCCCTACAAGCAAGGCACTCAACTGGCGTGCAGTTATTCCGTGGCGATTCACCTGAACGTGCCTTTAAGCAGTGAGCGTATAGTTTTATTGCACACAAATAAATATGAAGGTATGATGCATGTCTAAAGACAACTCTGAAGTTTCTGTTCAGAAAGTTAAACAGCCAAAACTNGGGCAGCTGGTCGGCCAAGGATGTGTGATCTTTCCCCATGCAGAGGTGCAGGTGAAACTTGAGTTCTTGGCTTCTTCATTCCATGGGGTTGGCACGAGGATGATGGATCGCTGTCGTGCTTTGCATCACTCCTCAATTTGTGCAAAGAGCTCGCCACTTCCTTCCAACGAATTGTGTCCCGTTTTCTATCAGTAATGTTCGGGAATATCCCCACGTGTGAAAAACTAGTTATCCAGGATGCAGGCGATATTCCTGGTGCACGCGCTGGGCACTACATACGCCTCTGTCCATTGGATAAAAGGTCGGTGACCAGCATGAACATTTACCCCGTCAATGACTTAGGGTAGGTGTCCATGAGGTAGAGGGCAACCTAACAGCTCCCTTGGTGTTCTGGGTTATTGTTGTTACTGGTGTCGGTGCGTGGAGCCTTAAAAGTGGTTGCACGGTAGACACACTCGAATGTAATCGCGTACATCGTGTGATTCACCGGTCCGAAGGAAGTAATGTAACAAGTTCTGCGTGGTTTGCTTCGCACCTAGGTCCCTGCAAATGTTGTGCTGTGCATGTAGTGAAGTATGTCTGCGTGTTATGTAGCTGGAATGTAGAATTTCTAGGCAGTGTTTTCTTCACATGGCCTAGTCTCCAGTTTGTTGTCGATTACGTGCCACCATTCTGGTCTACTGGCTGCAGTACGTAACCTTGGCCGGCATATCTGGTTCCTTTGTTTGTGACCTTTCTAAAGCAATACAGAGCTCGTCGAACATGATGTCTGGTGCAATGAGGTTAGCACAGGTTGGTTTGTTGGTGTCACCGGCATGTTCAGTAGGGGCGGCGGGGGGAAGCATCCCTGCCCACTCTTCCTATTCATACACAGTGTTTACTGCTCTTGGTGCAATGGAAATCAGGTCGGCCAGCTGGTTTTCTGTGCCTGGGACATGCTCGATGTTGAAATCGTATGCTTGCAGTAGCATTTCCCCCTTTTTAATGAAACTTCCTCCTTTTCCAGAGTGAATGTCCTCCATTTTTATAATGAGCATCTGTTAAACCTAACATTAAGACTCCTGTTACAACCTACCAATTCTTCTGCGACTGCCACTATATTCTATTTTGCTGTTTCTTCACATTTCTTCTATGAAACCTTTGAAAATCACCCCATGTATGACATGTTTGGTTATTTCCTAAATATGTCATGTATCACAAGAATTTTATACTTGTGTTAACATAGAAGTTACTAATTGTTTTATAAAATTGAACTTTTACTCATATTTTATCTACAAACTATATTATTTGATGTGTCGTTATGAACGGTGGACAGAAACAGGAAGGAAAGAGTTGTGTTGGTAATTACTAGTAAGAAATAATTCTTATGTTATTACAGGGAGTGCGTACGAATGCAGTGCGTTGTCACTTTGATGTAATTTTCTATAGACTCGGTTAAACTTTATTTTTCAAGAGGCGGAGGCATATCCTCGAAGTAGAACTTTAGCGGGGCTTCAGATAAGTTGGACTATCCATGAAAGGACTATAGACCAGCCTTAAGCACTCTTAGAAATTATTCACAAATTTACAACATGAGTGAATATGTAGAGTGAGAAAGCGCGAATGGTAAAGTTATTTCCCATACATTCATGCTGGCCTTCCTACATTTGCTCAGAAAACAGTCAAATGCGTATGAAACCTCTCAACTTTGTAAAGTAGCGATGTTAAAAATTCCATATTTTTAGCCAGATGTGTGGTATTGTTTCCATACGATATATGTGTTAAAATCTTCCAATTCTGTTTAGGAGGATTACCAGAAATATTTTTAGCGTGAGGGTTCCACCTGCCTGCAACTATCTTGCACGTTCGAGGTCTCGAAACACGTGGGCTGTACGGCCGACTATTACTCACTCATCACTTGCCTCTGCGTCCCTACAAGCAAGGCATTCAACTGGCGTGCAGTTATTCCGTGGCGATTCGCCTGAACGTGCCTTTAAGCAGTGAGCGTATAGTTTTATTGCACATAAATAAATATGAAGGTATGATGCATGTCTAAAGACAACTCTGAAGTTTCTGTTCAGAAAGTTAAACAGCCAAAACTGATTCTGAAAACACCCGTTTTATATCACGTGTTTTCTACCATACATCTGCGCCAGCCATTAAGGACGACTTTTCCCCGCCATTCTTGGTGTTTCTAGCTTCCTTGGGGTCACGGTGGCTAAGCGGTTAACCTACTCGCCTTCCACCAAGGCGAACCAGGTTCAACCACTGACCGGGTCACTCCCAGATTTTCGCATGTATAAATCACGCCAGACGATGCCGCTGGTAGGCAGGTTTTCTCGGGGATCTCCCGTTTCCCCCGCCCTTTTATTTCGGCGCTGCTCCGTTTTCACCTCAATCACCCTCATCGGCTCTCAAGACCTCGACGTTAAGAGCCGCCTAAATATCTTCGCTCACTCACTCTAGCTTGCTTGTATTTTTTAAAAATAAAACTGTGAAAGTAGTCCTACACCAGACTAGTAATTGACTTTACACTCCAGTACAAACAAGGGAACTACAGACTAGTACATACGTCGCTGTTTAAATTCTGACAATATTTGGAAAATCAGTATTGTGACACAAATATGATACTGTAGTTCAGTCGTGTGTGTACTGCTGTNTCACTCCCAGATTTTCGCATGTATAAATCACGCCAGACGATGCCGCTGGTAGGCAGGTTTTCTCGGGGATCTCCCGTTTCCCCCGCCCTTTTATTTCGGCGCTGCTCCGTTTTCACCTCAATCACCCTCATCGGCTCTCAAGACCTCGACGTTAAGAGCCGCCTAAATATCTTCGCTCACTCACTTCACTCACTCTAGCTTGCTTGTATTTTTTTAAAATAAAACTGTGAAAGTAGTCTTACACCAGACTAGTAATTGACTTTACACTCCAGTACAAACAAGGGAACTACAGACTAGTACATACGTCGCTGTTTTAATTCTGACAATATTTGGAAAATCAGTATTGTGACACAAATATGATACTGTAGTTCAGTCGTGTGTGTACTGCTGTNAATTCTGACAATATTTGGAAAATCAGTATTGTGACACAAATATGATACTGTAGTTCAGTCGTGTGTGTACTGCTGTGCAAGGTCAATAGCTAGCTGAATATATGGGTACTTTTAAAATTTGCTTTTTATAAACATGTTAAAAAAAATCAATAATCCAATATGGTGGAGGAAGGTTCCCCTTAGGTGTGTAACTATAAGTTAGTGAGTATAGTAAAGTTCAAATGAGAAAATCTTGGTGTTTCTTTAAGGGAGGCAAGGTAGGGGAGACAGTGGTGGGGAGGGCACTCCCGAACGCTTGCCGCTGGAGGGAGGGAAACCATGTGACACTACTGGTGTTATACATACCAAAATGGTAACATCACCGTATCCCGCCGCACTGTTAAAACCGCGCTACGCGACTTACGTTTTCTCGGCAGGAAATGTGCATTGTGCACACACGGAACAGCTCTCACCCAACTGCACTCGACCGCTGTCCCCACTGAACTGTACAACCCTTCCTTGTATCGGCAGTGGACTCTCCCGACTCGCCCGATGCGTTTTGTATTTCTGCGCATTATTTTCTCATTTGCATTTCACTATACCTAAGCCATGGCTCCAACACGCATGAATGTGCGGTACCAAGAAAGAAATAAAGATAAGCTAAGTGCAAGTGTGGGGGGTACGCAGAGCCACCGAAGAGCTCGCCGCAGCAGGACGTGGGCTCGGCGACAACGGGGCCGGCTGTGGTGGCTCCGGCGGAGGGTGCAGAGGAGCGTGCGGGGCCCGACATGCCGCATGACGCGACGCCACCCTACGTGCAGGTGCGCGGCGTCGAAGTGGGCATCGTACTGCTCGTGCTCGTCGTCTGGGTCGCCGCCATCGTGCTCTTCTTCAACCGCTGGGGCAAGATCCGCATGCTGCTGCCCTACCAGCCTGACTACAAGGAGCAGCTCAAGGTGCCCGGCAGGGGGGTATGCACCGCGGCGGCCGGCAGCACGTGCCCCGCCCAGCAGCACGTCGCGGGGACCTCCTGCCCGCAGGTCAGTGCAACCATCCTTCTCCTCTCTTCCTCTTATCCCCTCGTCAGTTTCCACCCGCGGCAAGCCGGGTTACATTCCTAGCAGTAGCCAACTTAATTGGGGTCAAGCTTTTAGGCGCCCCTCTTAAGAGCGTTGGCCACGAAAAAATGTATTATACATCTGTACCACATACCCCAAGCGAGGGTGACTTTGGACATGGGGGGTGACTTTGTGAAACAGGATTTTTCACTGTTATTTACATTTCCTTCTATTTCAAAGAGGCTATTTGTAATGTTCAGTGGTTCAATTGGCACCACTGAATATCTGAAAAATCCCAATGAAATAGAGGGACATTTCAATGTGATTTTTGTAACTTCACCCCAACTTGTCACAAAGGGAACCCTGTTTACTGTACTGTTCAACTTGTAGGCATTACCTGTAACTACTTTTTACACAAATGAAATTTTTTAGATTGCATGGTTTTTTGCAAAATAACATGTCAAAAGCCAGAATTTTACTGTTTTGCCTAAGGTACACATTAAACAAACCACACTATTTGCATAAAATTTAACAAGAGCAACTGAAAGGTCTTGTCTTAATCCATTTTATAGCCTTATACTTAGCAAATGTTATTTTACAGAAATTCAGAGGCATTCACAAATCAAACATATGCAATAATTTCCTTATTTTCAGCAATTTTTTGAGATTGCAAAAACATGAAGTAGCTCTTGGCATCTTCTTTCTGTACATAAGTTAGAATTCATTACTTGTTTATTCCTAAAACTGTCAAATTGTGATTTCAAAAAGTGTTTATGAAAAAAATAATGAGTACTGGATACATTTTATGGTTCCAGGACTAGTTCACACTATGATGATTTCTATCTTTCCCCCTTACAGCGGTATGGGACATAAATTAATGCTACAGAGTTTAATTGTATTTTACAATTTTGTGGAGGGCAACAGAGAAAAACGAAGAAAAGGCAATCTTATAGAATAATTTTCACTAACTATGAGAGAAAATATTTTACCAAAGCGATATAGTTCTGTAGAGCTAATTTTTATTCCANAGAATAATTTTCACTAACTATGAGAGAAAATATTTTACCAAAGCGATATAGTTCTGTAGAGCTAATTTTTATTCCAAAAATTTTTATGTGTTATCACGGTGTAAGATATTAAGGGAAATAAATAGGACATCAATATTGCAAAATAGTTGTTCAAAAAGTTGGAGAAAACAATTACCTAATATTGCCATTTTTTAGTTTTTCTTTGTTGGGTTACAATAGTCTCTAGAATTAAAGTGTTGCATTTGGAGTTAAATCATGTACCATGGCCTCTTAAGGTGGTAGTATCCTTGCCTTTTTCTGTTTATTTATGTATATTTATAACCTACTATCAAGATTTCATATCAAAATTCAAACATATCACATTACATAGGCCTACAGAACTACACTTAATTGCAAAACAAATTGATCACCCTGAAGATGCCATCACAGGGGGCCGTAAGTGGGTACATACATAGGACATGATAGTATCTATAAAGAAAACATCAAAATATTGCACCACACCACAGATGTATTGCANTAGGACATGATAGTATCTATAAAGAAAACATCAAAATATTGCACCACACCACAGATGTATTGCAGGGGACCAACACTTACAGGATGCAGTTAGTATGGTGTTGGACCACCCATAACATGGAGACAGTAGGCGATATGGTTGGGCATGGATGTCGGATGTTACAGATGTTCTCCTGAGGAAGATCCTGCCACAGCTGGTGCAACTAACCCTCAAAATCAGCAGTAGTTGTCACAGACCAAAGTTGCCGTCCAATTNAAGATCCTGCCACAGCTGGTGCAACTAACCCTCAAAATCAGCAGTAGTTGTCACAGACCAAAGTTGCCGTCCAATTTGGTCTCAAACGTTCTTGATGGGCAAGAAGTCTGGGGACCTTGCTGGCCAAGGAAGGCGGGCCAGAGATACCCATGCTATATGAGGCCGGGCATTATCTTGCTAGAAAATGGGGTTGTCAAACTTCACCAGGAAGGTTAGCGCACATGGTCGCAGAATTTCCTGGATGTATCGTTGTGCCGTCAGTGTTCCTTCAATCACCACCAGTGGGGTGCGAAAATCATAGTAAATGGTACCTCACACCATGACACCTCTTAATGGAGTNTTCCTTCAATCACCACCAGTGGGGTGCGAAAATCATAGTAAATGGTACCTCACACCATGACACCTCTTAATGGAGCGGTGTGCCGCTCTACAATGAAGTATTGATCACTGTGCTGGCCAGGATGTCCCCAGACTCCAATTTTGTGGTCGCCTGTATCCAGACAGAACTGTAACTCATCGCTGAACGCCACGTATCTCCAATATGCAAGCTGCCATGCTGCCCGTTCCCGGTAGAATGTCACATGNTTCCTTCAATCACCACCAGTGGGGTGCGAAAATCATAGTAAATGGTACCTCACACCATGACACCTCTTAATGGAGTGGTGTGCCGCTCTACAATGAAGTATTGATCACTGTGCTGGACAGGATGTCCCCAGACTCCAATTTTGTGGTCGCCTGTATCCAGACAGAACCGTAACTCATCGCTGAACGCCACGTATCTCCAATATGCAAGCTGCCATGCTGCCCGTTCCCGGTAGAATGTCACATGTGCTCGGCGATGCACAGGTCGTAATGGTAGACATCATAAGGGATGCCAGGATGACAGATCCTGTTTTGCTAGACACTTGGATATTGTATTGGTGGACGCAGGCATATCACGCTGGGGCAAGGTGTACCCAAGGAGTGCTTACAGCCTGTCACACGATGAAATGATCCTCTTTGCTGGTGGTCTGTCAGGGTTGACCCAAGTGTTCTCGACAGGTGTGTGTACCCTCTTGTTCCTACTGCACCCAACATTGATTCACAGTGTAGGCAGAACGGTTCAAGTGGTGAGCAATGCGCCGAAATGTCCAACTGGACTCTCGGAGGCTGATAAGCTACCTCTCATAAAATTCATCCAGCTGGGAAAAAGCTTGTCAAATATGCCATCTGTTTTACTTATGTTCTGGGGTATGATGCTAAAAGATACAGATGCAAGATGCTTCTTCATTACTTCTCAAGGTAACAGTGCATTGCCATAACCGGAACTGGTTACCGCACATCACACATTCAGCGTTGCCAACGATTCCAAAGCCAAGTGTACAACTCCTTCCTCTTTTTACAGTAAGAAATGCAATCACTTACAAGAGTATTAGAATGCACTCTGTAACAAAACAGATTTCTACACATTTCTTTTTACATTAAACAATGCCACTATTTACAAAGAGTATGAAAATGCATCAGTAACATGGCAACAATTACTTAAAATCCTACAAATTTAGGCGTTTTACAGGTTACACAACCCTTCCACTTCTGGTTGCTGGAGTATGATAATTTCTGTCTGTTGCCTCCTGATAAGAGTCCTTACTGTGCACTCCAAATACATCCGTTACAGCGCCAGTACCAATATGAGGCTTAAATACCAGGAAACCAGGTTTTGATGCCAAAGTGCTTGGGACCCGCTTCAGTAGTAGGCTTGTTTGATTAGGATGGAGATTTTCACTCCCTAGGCCGGTCTCAGCATTATCTGCCTCAAGCAATATTGGAGCAGACTGTTGGGGCCTCTACAAAGTTTTGAAATTTTTAGGTGAATCACATATCAATGGATTATATTACCATCTGATACTCGTACCCAATACGAGCAAGGTAATGGGTGCTGATCCACGATAACTCCAGGCACCCACTTGTCAGTTTTGTGTGTTACGACGACCACATTTTGCCCTTTAATGAATGTTACCTCCTGTCGTCTGGCATTTTTGTTGTACACACCCTTCATTTGCTGCTTCTTGGAAACTAGCACTCTCACAACATGTTCTGGGCAGATGACCTTAGGTTTAAAGAAGTTGTATGAAACAGGCAGTTTACCTTGGAGTCTCCTATTAAATAGCAACTAAGAAGGAGACCAATCTGAGCCAGGAAGAGGAGTATTTATATATTCACAAAGTAAGTTTCTGTAGTCAGTGCCCTGACTTTTGCATAACAGTATTTAGCTAATTTTTGCAGCCATTTCTGCTAACCCATCAATGCGAGAATAATGAGGGCTGCTGGTTCGGAGCGCAGATACAAAATCACAACTAGCACTATCTTGAACAGAATTCTGTGGTTGGATTTCCCTTGTCTGCTGTTGATTCTGCTCCACCAGATGGCAATACGTAGCAACTTTAGCAAGGGTAGCATTTTCCATCTTCAGCAGTGACTCTCAAACAGACGTATCTCCGATGCCCTGGATGATTCGGTCAATCATAGCCACATATTTTTATCAAACAACGACAGTCAGTTAGGAAATGATCAAAAGACTCTTCCTTGTATTGAACACACTGATGAAACACAAACCTTTCATACAGAGGATTTGTTTTTGGTGCCACAAACACTCTGTATGCATCCTTTACTTTAGAATACACCAAATTGTCCTCCGATGTGATGTTGAAAGTTCTGAAGAGAGCTCTTCCCTGCAAGTCTAGAATATTTTTGAGAAGTGCAATCTTGCCTTTATCTGGGTGCTCATCTTGGCCAGTTGCGATTAAATAGTTTTTGAAGTCCCTTTCAAATACTTCCCAGTCCTTTCGGACTGTGGGACTTTCCAAATTGACACTGTCTGGAAGCTTTACGAGATTAAGGCCAGCCATGACAGAATATTTATGGNGACTGTGGGACTTTCCAAATTGACACTGTCTGGAAGCTTTACGAGATTAAGGCCAGCCATGACAGAATATTTATGGTTTAATATGTTCACAACAACGTAATAGTTAAATAATATAGCCAACACACATTGTTACTGCTATACCGAAAATGTACAACACCTGGCAAACACGAACCGCACGCTTGCAGGTTATATCACTCACGCTAGACCAGCCCAACGTAAACATATGTACTGAACATTATAATATAACTCCATTCGACTGCACCATGTTTCACTTATGTTCTGGGGTATGATGCTAAAAGACAATCAAACATATTGCAAATGCAAGATCCTTCTTTATTGCTTCTCGAGGGTACATTACATTGCCATAACCGGAACTGGATACCGCACGTCACACACTCAGAGTTGCCAATGATTAAAAACAAAGACAAGTGTACAACACCATCGAGGTATGCTGCGTGTTCACTGAACTTGGCTCTATGGCTCACACTGCTACTACGGTCTTATTCGGTGTCTTGCCGCTGTGAATGATGGAGGGACAGGTATACCTCCTAGTGGCACACCTGCATAAGCAAACTGCATTAAACGCAAATGGGACACATGTCAGGCTATGACGATACTGTATGGCAACGTTCATTGTACTCACGCGATTTGTTCATGGTGATTATTTTTTTTGCAAATGAGTGTACTTTACAGAATTCCTGAAGCCAGAATTGCCTGATTTCAGTCAGTATTTTCTCATATGAAACTGAAAAACAATAAACAATGAGTAAATATTTATTATGGTTTTACATTCAACAAGAAAAAACATGGATGAAATACTGTGGACTTAAAGATATCTCTTAATGCCCTGAAAGATTTTCAAATATTTTATCCGAAAACAAACATAAAGAAACAAAAATAAATCCAAGGTGGAAGAGATATTTTCTCTTTCAGACGNAAATATTTTATCCGAAAACAAACATAAAGAAACAAAAATAAATCCAAGGTGGAAGAGATATTTTCTCTTTCAGACATTTCTTCTTCTATTATAAATTACATTTTGGACCAAACAAAATCCAAATTACATGCTGTAATAAAGATAGAAAAGTCTACAATCCAGAAGTAAAAATTTACACGAGTATCAAAAATACATTATAACAATTAATTAGAGATTGTATACAATATAGCAATGCATATCAATGAACAAAAACAGTTTGAGTTCCCATTTACTCTTATTCTGGTGCCTTTACTCATTTTAGGGAAAGGCTACCCTGCCATCCTCCCCATACCCCCTCCCCGCAGTTGTTATGCCACTAATTCTTGGAGAGTTCATCCTGGATTTTCCCGCATGTTAAATGTTGCAGATGTTACCAGTGGCCTGCAGTTTTCTCGAGAAATTCCCGTTTCGCCCTCCTTTGCATTCTGTCTGTACTTTTAATGGGCGATTTTGTGTATCACCAAGGAGGTGGTTGAACAGAGAAAAAGATAATAAATTAGGTTTATGACTCTGACGATGGTGTTGCCATAGGGAAATCTTCTCCTAGAAAGCTTTAATTACCTCATAAGGCTTAAAAACATTTTTTTGTCACTGTAGTTTCAATTTTAGAAAGCTGATAGATTTAAAGAAATCTGTTAAATTAGGCAGATAAAAAATCCTTTTTCATCTGTGAACTTGTCTTTCCCCAGCACTCACAAAACTATGTCATTGCTATTATTTTAGTATTTGAGAGAATAGTATCTCCTACATAAATTTTCTCTCATCAATAAATCTACTGTAAACCGCAACTGGGAATGCTATGAAATGTCAGTTCTTTCATCACACTGTAAAGGAAGGAATAGAGTTTTTATAAATTTTTCTGTTATTATATTGTTTCAATCTTGAGTAATTTCATCAACGCTACATATTCTGTTGACAGTGATATTTTTGCAACTTCCTTTAAGTTTTCTTCACCAAGTACAGTACTACATGCAGTACGTAAACACAGTTTCACAAGAGACTAGCCAATGGGATGTAACTTCCTATCTTTTGCTATCAACAAGGCAATCCTGTAAGAAGCTTCCCAGTTTTTTGTTTTCCACTTGAAAACTTCCCANAAATATTTTATCCGAAAACAAACATAAAGAAACAAAAATAAATCCAAGGTGGAAGAGATATTTTCTCTTTCAGACGTTTCTTCTTCTATTATAAATTACATTTTGGACCAAACAAAATCCAAATTACATGCTGTAATAAAGATAGAAAAGTCTACAATCCAGAAGTAAAAATTTACACGAGTATCAAAAATACATTATAACAATTAATTAGAGATTGTATACAATATAGCAATGCATCTCAATGAACAAAAACAGTTTGAGTGCCCATTTACTCTTATTCTGGTGCCTTTACTCATTTTAGGGAAAGGCTACCCTGCCATCCTCCCCATACCCCCTCCCCGCAGTTGTTATGCCACTAATTCTTGGAGAGTTCATCCTGGATTTTCCCGCATGTTAAATGTTGCAGATGTTACCAGTGGCCTGCAGTTTTCTCGAGAAATTCCCGTTTCGCCCTCCTTTGCATTCTGTCTGTACTTTTAATGGGCGATTTTGTGTATCACCAAGGAGGTGGTTGAACAGAGAAAAAGATAATAAATTAGGTTTATGACTCTGACGATGGTGTTGCCATAGGGAAATCTTCTCCTAGAAAGCTTTAATTACCTCATAAGGCTTAAAAACATTTTTTTGTCACTGTAGTTTCAATTTTAGAAAGCTGATAGATTTAAAGAAATCTGTTAAATTAGGCAGATAAAAAATCCTTTTTCATCTGTGAACTTGTCTTTCCCCAGCACTCACAAAACTATGTCATTGCTATTATTTTAGTATTTGAGAGAATAGTATCTCCTACATAAATTTTCTCTCATCAATAAATCTACTGTAAACCGCAACTGGGAATGCTATGAAATGTCAGTTCTTTCATCACACTGTAAAGGAAGGAATAGAGTTTTTATAAATTTTTCTGTTATTATATTGTTTCAATCTTGAGTAATTTCATCAACGCTACATATGCTGTTGACAGTGATATTTTTGCAAATTCCTTTAAGTTTTCTTCACCAAGTACAGTACTACATGCAGTACGTAAACACAGTTTCACAAGAGACTAGCCAATGGGATGTAACATCCTATCTTTTGCTATCAACAAGGCAATCCTGTAAGAAGCTTCCCAGTTTTTTGTTTTCCACTTGAAAACTTCCCANTCCTATCTTTTGCTATCAACAAGGCAATCCTGTAAGAAGCTTCCCAGTTTTTTGTTTTCCACTTGAAAACTTCCCAGGGTGATTAGTTAAAACATTCCAAATGTCATGGTCACATAACATTGTTACTCAAAACAGAGTAATAAATGATACACTGAGATAAATAACAAATGTAAACCTGTGTTTAATATAGTCATCATTGTAGTATTTTCTTCAGTAACAATTTCAACATTTTTTTGTGATTATTGAACTGTCACTCACATTATCATTAATCATGAACTGAGCAAATAAACAGCTGCAGTCTACATCAATGTAATGGCAAATGTGGACATTTCCAACACAAGAGCAATGTGGCTCAAGAATTTCCAGAACTATTAACCAATAGGAATTGGTGGAAGGTATTATCCCCTCGAACTGCTGCGGATGTGCAACTGGGAGCCTAGTTCTTGGAAAATTGACAGTGCCAAACTTATCAACTCCTAAGTAAGTGCATCAGCACGTTAACAAAGTCAATAATGCAGATGAGGCAAATATCTGTGAGTCATAATAGTGACATTGAATTGCATTTATGCTTTTTAAAGGCATTTGCCAGAAATTCTAGCAATCACCTCAAATGTGGTTATTTTGACTGATTTGTCTCTCTTGATTTTTAACTGTTTATCACACCTCTCCAAAAATTCTATCATGCCTCCCATGAAAATCTCTAATGCTTCCCCAGCGAGGCATGCCCCTCAGCTTGTGAGCCCCTCGTTTGTGTGTTGGTTTTGCATGGTCACTTCGAAGTAGTATTCGAACCTTAACTGTTTACAACCTAATGAAAATTTTAATTTGCTTAATCAGATATACAGGTTTTTATTTAAGTCCCTCTCAAAGAGTTTGCAACTGTCCTCCTCACCCTTATTTTTTGAACTCAGAGAAAATTGTTATGCCCCATCCCCAAATGTTGTATTTGTCACAGATATCACAGTGTTTTCCTTTACCAAGTGNTGTATTTGTCACAGATATCACAGTGTTTTCCTTTACCAAGTGATTTAAGGAATCATAATTTTTCATTGGAAACAAGCCCTCTACAAACGCTCCCCTGAAAACTGTATTTTGCATCATGCCNACTGTATTTTGCATCACTGACTTGTGAAATGTTTAGTTGTATCCCAACTGGTGTTCTTAATAAATTTTTTTTCTGTTATGAGGCATTTAGGACATAAGTAATATTAACAGTATTGCTGTTTTTATACCATACTTGAATAACTAATGTATTTGGAATAGTGATGGCCCGATACTGGAAAAACCCAATACCGATGAAGGTTCCGGTATTTAGGATTATACCGATCCGATACCTGTAAACCGATATTTTCATTTATCATACTGTAAGCAGACATTTGTCACTAAAGTGTTTGAGAGAAAACTGCTGCCTGGAAAAGTTTTGTTTGCAATAAGCTAAATTGACTTACTGCTAAGTGAGATTTACTTTATGCCCGGTACATCAAAGCATCAAAAAAAATAGTTTAACATTATACAAAATTATATCTCACTACAACATATTACAAAACTAAGTTAAAGTTGCAAAAAGGTCGCTAGTCTACAAAAAATATGTAAAAGGACAGGAATGAAAACTAAGCTAACAAGCCACTATCATTTTGTTTACTTTGAGAAACGTACGTCAAACATAAGACAAGACTGCTTTACCAAAAAAAAAAATGTAATCCGTGAAGCGAAAAATAATGATAGGCATGTACATTCTAATTTGTTTTTATCGTAAGGAATTTTTTTTTTAAATTTTAAATTTTTTTTATTTTTTTATTTTAATTTTTTTTTTTTAATTATTGCATATTGATATTTCAAATTATTTTGATCTTTTTAGTCGTATTGCTGCAGCCTGATGTTAAGAGTTGGGAAAATTAAGTGTGCAGCAGAGGAGAGAAAATACTTGAGGTTAGAATGGCCATTACCGATGTGCCGATATTTTAGTGCCGATCTCCGATAATGGTAAATGCACCGATAATACCGATATCCGATACCGGATATCGGGTATCGGGCCATCACTAATTTGGAATAAGCTACTTGTATAATCAAGCTGTATTCACATTTCTCCTTTACTCCTGGTTGTCCTCAACTAAAAGTGTGAGCACTGACCAATCATACAGAACAAATAAGTGAACTCATAATTTTTCACTGGTTTTCAAGATATTATAATCAATCAAAGAACATTGATGTTACCACGATAAATTTGTAACTACAATCTTGACAATTTATATCGATGATACCATTTGTAAGTGCAAACATTTTTTACACAAAGATATGTGTGAACCAGCCATAAAATAAAATATTAACATTATTTACATAAAAATGTAACATGGAATAATTTTGCTATACTTCTTTGATATTCAAATTGTAGTTAATCACTCCTGTTTTAGTTATTAATTTGTTTAAGATAATTTGTCATGCATTACTCTCTCATGAAGAATTTCCAGCAGAAGAAATACAGGAATACAGGAAAGTATGTAGCTTTTTGATTTATGTGTACTGAATATCCATATTTTTTTAATAAGGGCATAATATTTGGAACACCAAATATTAGTCAGCTCATGCAAGCAAACAACTTTATACTTTAAACATCANGAGGTTAGAATGGCCATTACCGATGTGCCGATATTTTAGTGCCGATCTCCGATAATGGTAAATGCACCGATAATATCGATATCCGATACCGGATATCGGGTATCGGGCCATCACTAATTTGGAATAAGCTACTTGTATAATCAAGCTGTATTNCGATATCCGATACCGGATATCGGGTATCGGGCCATCACTAATTTGGAATAAGCTACTTGTATAATCAAGCTGTATTCACATTTCTCCTTTACTCCTGGTTGTCCTCAACTAAAAGTGTGAGCACTGACCAATCATACAGAACAAATAAGTGAACTCATAATTTTTCACTGGTTTTCAAGATATTATAATCAATCAAAGAACATTGATGTTACCACGATAAATTTGTAACTACAATCTTGACAATTTATATCGATGATACCATTTGTAAGTGCAAACATTTTTTACACAAAGATATGNACCATTTGTAAGTGCAAACATTTTTTACACAAAGATATGTGTGAACCAGCCATTAAATAAAATATTAACATTATTTACATAAAAATGTAACATGGAATAATTTTGCTATACTTATTTGATATTCAAATTGTAGTTAATCACTCCTGTTTTAGTTATTAATTTGTTTAAGATAATTTGTCATGCATTACTCTCTCATGAAGAATTTCCAGCAGAAGAAATACAGGAATACAGGAAAGTATATAGCTTTTTGATTTATGTGTACTGAATATCCATATTTTTATAATAAGGGCATAATATTTGGAACACCAAATATTAGTCAGCTCATGCAAGCAAACAACTTTATACTTTAAACATCANTAATAAGGGCATAATATTTGGAACACCAAATATTAGTCAGCTCATGCAAGCAAACAACTTTATACTTTAAACATCAACCCAACATTACATTTACGCTAAGAATTCCAAGTGTTTTATGTATTGAATTTTCTAGCGCTATGAACGAATTCCTGGTGGTAACAGCCCATTAATGAAGTCTTACCGTGACGATAGTGATTGAAAACGTGCCAATTTGGTGAGACATAGTTTCAGTACAGTGTTTCCCTGTAGCTGCTTTGCACCAAAACATTTACAACTCGACACGCAATACACGATACCATCATTTCAGTTCCAAGGTCATGCTACATACCTTAGAAGCTGTAGAAAGCAAAACACTATATATGTCAACTGCTAGAATAACAGTAGCGTTTGTTTAGCAAAATTTTCCCATGCAAAGCTTTCTCTCCAAGTGCATTTTATGAATTACTGAAGATTTTGTTCAAGCCTGAAACAAATAATTTCAATTAGATAATACCCGCAGCTTAAATTACGCAAATATAAAGATTCCTCTTCTGGAATAAAAGTTGTATCTCAAAACTGTTTAAAAGTTCATTACATTCCAAAATAGTGCTCTAATTTTTAAGTTATGAAATATAATACTGGATACTACTTGTACTGTTCAGGGTTTTCATTTTAATTAAATATGTAAATATATTGTGATCAAATTATAGTTTTCTACATGTCAGTGTATTTAAATTAACTGATTTGTTTAAAACAGAAAAAAATTGGTAAAAAAATACTTCTACATATTTTGAAGATAACTTTAAATAAATTGTTTCACTCAGGCTATTAAATAAAATACCAGTACATTTACCCCCTTGAATAAAAAGTATGGTGCTTTTATTTTTGTCCTTCAGTTACAAGGAACAGTATTACAACTAACATCCTTCCAAAAAAGTGATACTAAATCATTCTTCAGCAGATGATTAATTCGAAACATAAACATCAGCTTATTTGCACAAAACCGTTTAAAATACGAAAACTCGNATTCTTCAGCAGATGATTAATTCGAAACATAAACATCAGCTTATTTGCACAAAACCGTTTAAAATACGAAAACTCGCCAAGAATTTATATTTGTAGAGAGATGTTATTCACAAATGTAAAATCAAACTCATCTTAAAAGCCAGTGTAGACTANCCAAGAATTTATATTTGTAGAGAGATGTTATTCACAAATGTAAAATCAAACTCATCTTAAAAGCCAGTGTAGACTATTCTACATTTCACGGCAGTACATGATAGTGTCTTAATATAATATGGCTGTGGATTACTCTAATAAAATTTTTCAACATTCAAAAGGCAGTAAAACAACATACAAAGGAAAGTGTAAATTTCATTTTTTTTATCAGTTTTATGAATATTTTCAGCATTCCCATATACTGTAACTTTATTCAAGACCTACAACAATAACTGGAAACCAACTAAATTAAAACACCTTTGCCCAGTTTTCTGCAAAGATGGCCAAGATTAAAACAGATTTTACCAATAGGAATTTCATGGCAAAATGCTGAAGATATACAACCACTNTGCAAAGATGGCCAAGATTAAAACAGATTTTACCAATAGGAATTTCATGGCAAAATGCTGAAGATATACAACCACTCAATTCAAAGCTAGTACAACAATTAGACATTTTATATTTTGTGGTTAGGAGGCAAAACTTTTTAGAAAACAAAGAAAATGACGTGAATCACAAAATTGTACAACAGGCCTATAAAGTAATTGAGAGGTGTAGAATTGGGTTTGTATTTTGCCAGATAACAAGCAAAAGTCATTAAGTTCATTACGTTAAAAGCATCAGGTGTTAAATGTATACTATTTCCAGACTAGTAGCTATGAATATGTTGAGTAGCAAATATATTTTTTGTACAGAATATATTCTGCAATACTTTCTGATGTAGATACATACACTGCATATTGGCAGATGCTAAGTCATAGTAGTACTTAATGTTCTAAATTAAATATAGGATTATGATACACAAAATATGTTGNTGCAAAGATGGCCAAGATTAAAACAGATTTTACCAATAGGAATTTCATGGCAAAATGCTGAAGATATACAACCACCCAATTCAAAGCTAGTACAACAATTAGACATTTTATATTTTGTGGTTAGGAGGCAAAACTTTCTAGAAAACAAAGAAAATGACGTGAATCACAAAATTGTACAACAGGCCTATAAAGTAATTGAGAGGTGTAGAATTGGGTTTGTATTTTGCCAGATAACAAGCAAAAGTCATTAAGTTCATTACGTTAAAAGCATAGGTGTTAAATGTATACTATTTCCAGACTAGTAGCTATGAATATGTTGAGTAGCAAATATATTTTTTGTACAGAATATATTCTGCAATACTTTCTGATGTAGATACATACACTACTTATTGGCAGATGCTAAGTCATAGTAGTACTTAATGTTCTAAATTAAATATAGGATTATGATACACAAAATATGTTGTGGACTCAACATATTATTCACTGCAATAGCAACGTTACTGTCCATCATCAGATCTAAGAGCCAGATGATGAAGTCGAACACAGAACCTGGAGCCGGTAACAGTGAGGCTGTGTCCTGTTTGCAGATGAGTTTAGGGTTGCTTTTGCAGCAATTCTTGGCATGTTTACACATGGCGAGAACATGGGAGCAGGTACAGCCCATCTAATATCACTGAAGAGAATCATTATGAAGGTGGCAGCATCTTGGTTTGGGGTGGCATCACAATGGACTCATGCATAACTCTTCATATATTTGATCATGGAACTGTAACAGGCCAGGTGCATAGAGAAGGGGTGTAAAATATGCACATTTCCCTGGTGTGACAGTGACTGTCGCCACTGAGCTGTGAAGGTGGCATTTGCTATAGGCATTTGAGGGTAGAAATACTTTACTGTAACGCCATTTGCTTAAGTTGTATGTGTGATAATGGTACTGGTGCGCAAAAATTAATTCATGACACAAACTCTGATTTAGCATGAACACCCTACAAGTTACACAATAAAAAATAAAAAAAAAGTAAAGCATAAAGAAAATGTAATAAATTATTAATGATTTTTTTTACTACATAAGAACTTTGTTCACATTCACTTAATTTTAATTTTTCTACAATGATATATATATATATATATATATATATATGAACACAATTCTGTTAATTCCAAAAATTAGAAGTCACCTATGTTTAAATGAAACTGAATATAATATAAATATTATTCAATGATGTTGAATGAATTGTGAAAGGTATATATAAAAAAAAAACCACTAACTGGTTATTTTTTAATAGTCTCAAAATAATAACATTTGGTTGTAAAGCAAAAACAGTACATATTGAAAACAGAGTGTAACTGCATAATACGAGAAACAATAAAAAATAAAGTTCAAAGAGAAAAATAATGCAGGTTCAATAAAACACGAAATGGTAAATGATGTTGATACCAAAAAAATGAGAAACACAGTATTATTATATTTTTAGCCTTTTATTTTATTTTTTTGGGACCTTCCACACCACGCAAGTCAAACTGGAAAACAACCATACTGTTACTGCGAATCTGTCACATGAAATAGGCTAAACACATAAATATCACCTGTGAACTAAAATTATTCAATGATTCTTAATGGGTGATGAATGCTTAACATGCAGCTGAACCACTAATTTGTTACAAATATTATTGAAATGTTTGAGATGGCACAATGAGTGTCTGAACAATGGATAAATACACTATGTGATCAAAAGTGTCTGGACACCCACCTGAACATGAAGTACAAGTTCAGCTGCTCTCCATCGAAAACACTGGCAGACAGTATGGTGTTAGCTCACCCTTAGCATTGATGACAGCTTGCACTCTCACAGGTATACATTCACTCAGGTGGTGAAAGGTTTCCTGGAGAATGGCAGTTTATTCCTCGTGGAGTGCCAAAATGAGAAGAGGTATCGATATGGGTTGGTATGGTCTAGCACGAAGTCAGCATTCCAAAAAATCCCAGAGATATTCTATTGGATTAAAATACGTACTCTGCGCAGGCCAGTCCATTAGTGGGACGTTGTTATCAACCCACTCCCACACATGCCCTGCGGGACGGGTGCTTGATCATGTTGAAAGACACAATGATCACCCCAAACTGGTCTTTGATGGTAGGCAACATGAAAGCAGTAAACTTGACAGTGCCACGTAAAGCAACAAGGGGGTCAAGCCCCCTCCGGAAGAAACATGACCACACTGTAACCCCACCATTGCCAAATTTTGCAGTCAGTGCTATGCATGCTGGCAGATGTTGTTCAGCAGGCGTTTACCACACCCACACCCTACCATCAGATCACCACATTGTATACCATGATTCATGACTCCACACTGCTCTATTGTCCAGTTTCGATTCTCCTTACACCATGAGAGGTGACGTTTGGCATTTGTCTGAGTGATGTGTGGGTTATATGCAGCTGCTCAGCCATGGAAACCAAGTTTACACACCTAACGCTGAAGTTATGGTGCTTGGAGTAGATCCTGATGCAGTTTGGAATTCCTGCGTGATGGTGGCAATGGATGATAGACAATTATGCTGTATGACCATCTCCAACACTCGGTGGTCTCTAGCGGTCAACACGGGAGGTCGGCCTGCAAGCTTTTGGGTTGCAAACATCCCTTCACGTTTCCACTTCACTGTAACATCAAAAACTGTATATTCAAGAGGGTGAAACTCTCATGCACAGACTTCTAATACAAGTAGCACTCGACCACCTGACCTTGTTGAAAGTCTGTGAGTTCCTCAGACCATCCCATTCTGCTGTCTTGTACCGTCTGCCAACTACTACGATTGCTGACCATGTGTTCCACATGGTAGAAGGCAGTACCGTGTCACCCTGTATGCTAGACACACATTTCGCAGGTTGTCCAGATAATAGTGTATATGAAGATTTGCTACCATTACAAAGTTTGTGCTTGTCACAGAATTTTTCTATGGAAATAACAGAGATTGCAAACCTGATGTTGCATTCAACTTTGTGATACATTCGCAACTTTTATTTTCAAAGGTTGGGTTATTAATGGGAATATAAAATTTAAAATAATGTTATCATCACTGGGCTACCGTAACAGTTATTTTAAGGATTTTTGTCAATAAATTTTAAAATCAGGTTTTGTAGTACTGGATGGGTAAACAACACATCTGATATGATACGGGGCAGATGATATAATACAAGGCAGAACTGCAGGGGTTGTAAAATTATATATGAAAGGGGAAAGTACACATGAGTAGATTTCCTTCATTAATTACAAATTTCCCCAATGCCATTTTAGGGTTAATACTAAAAATCCTGAAAGAAAAACTGAATATCAGAAACAGCAGCAGTCTAGTTTAAAATCAGCAATAGTATTCAAATGCAGTGGACAACATACACCTGAGAAATATCATTTCAACTTACTAAAACAAAAGATACATATATATATATATTAAAGGCTATTCACACAATCAAATATTAATTGAATATTCAATTACTTGGATTCAGTTTATTGAACTAAAAAATTTTTTTTATTTGCCTTTCAATGAATTGCTTTCAAAAGCTCTCAAGTCTCCACATGATAATTAAAGTAAATTTTTAGAAGTATCTGCAAATCCAGCATGACACAAAAATAATTGGTTAAGAACCACAACAACTTCTCTTCATATTATTTATATTTTCTTTTTAAAAAATTTGCATCCTTATTATGTAACAACTTTAAAATGTGTGCACACAACTCTATTATTATGAGATTACTTCAATTAATCTTGTCAAACAAGATGTGATCGGCAATTGAAATTTAGGAGTCAAGAAAATATAGAATATGTTCAAAATTAAAATCTTGAAGGAAAACGATACATTAAAAAAATTGAAAGAGAAAATTACTGCTATTATGATGTTCGTATGACATCATTCAGCTCTTAATGAATTGAATTCAATAAAGACTGAAGAAAAATTTGATTCTGTGAAAGGACCTTAAGTCATTTCCTTGTATTAACAATTTACAGAAGTTCTTGTAAAACGCAACATACAGCCAAACTTACACTGCATATTTTAATATTTTAATTCATAATTAAGTTAGATTCAAAAGAGATTAATATTGGCACATAAACACGCCGGATTATAAAAAACAGTTTTGAGGCACTATTACATTAAATGTGTCTCTATTGGGATGGAAAATACACAACAATAAAATTAAATATAATAACAATTGTAAGTAACAGCCTTTTATTAACAATTAACAGAAGTTTTTCATAAAAGGCAACATACAGACAGATTTTAACTAAATGTTTTATATGTGAATATTAAAAAAAACAGCAAACCCTGACACACAAAATTTGTACTCAAGCTGCATTCTTAAAAATCTAACATGTAAATAACTGCAGTTCATCAATAAGTTTGTATTTTAAGTTTACATAGGCCTCATTTTTTGCATATCTTTTTCATAGTACGTACTCACGTTTGTAAGTTTTAAAAAATAATGGAGCATTAAATTGTTGTAATTGTCAAACAAATGTTTTTTTAAGCATTCATTGCACATTTTCACATTGTTCGGTGTTTATATGTAAACTAAGCGTGCCATTTTAGACCTTATTGTAAGATTAGTTTAAAAATTGTGCAAAATATTATTTAAATGTTTTGTATATTCTTTATGCAAAAATCTGAACATAGTAATAAAGATGAAAGAACTTTACACTGTCATAGGTTTTTATGCTGCAAATAATAAGATTCTTTATGCAATGTGAATTTACTTTCATTAGTAAACTAGNGGGGGGGGAGGGGTGGGGGGTGTGTGTGTGTGTGCACGCGCATGTGCGGGCGTGCGTGTGTGTAGATATATATATATATATATAGTTAATGACGTATTTCATGCAGGTAAACTAATAAACATGGTTTACTATTAGCCAAATATGGGACTTCGGCGACCTGTCACTTGAGTGGTTTTAAACAATAGAAGTACTTGTAGAACTTGTGTTTTAGGCTCCTGGTGTAATATTTATACCAATTACTGTGTGCTTATTAAATATTAATGTATTACTACTATTGCCGTTTTTTCCATTCCCTTGACTTAGCAAATTGGGAATCCTAACTGAATCAGTAGGAAAATGGTCCGCTCACACATTGTAATCATATTTATATACACATCACATAATTTTAAACAGCTTGTCGAAGTCGTGTAGCTGACATTTCTGGAACCATTGTTAGCAGCTATATATAAATAATATTTGACAGATTTCTAGAGCGTTCATTACAAACCTGTCCACTGGGGTAATCTGGTGGAGAATAGTGACCGTGGTGCGAAATCGCTGTAAGCACAGTTTGGATATGGGTGGCAGAGGGCGGAGGGGCTTGGCTTTCCTAGCCCTCTGCCGGAAATACGTGAAACCCCAGTTGGGTGGTCGAGGGCCCTCACAAGGGCCTGTTCTACCCCCGCTCTGAGCTTTGGCTGTGATGAACAACTGGCAGTCTAGAGTGTTGGCTACATTAGTTGAATACAGTGTTTGCTTACTTGTTTCTGCCCTTAGAGATTTAAAATATGACATGAAAAAGATTTTAAACCATGTTGTTTCAAGTTATAAATCACACACATTCTGCCTGTAATTTTTATCTTTAAAACATTCTCGAGTCTCTTTTAATTCTTACGTTTTCTATTTCGTAAAACGAGGTGCTGTGACATTTGTTTATATGGTTACCTGGGATCTATGAAGGTATCCATCACACCAGACCGCGAGAGCGCAGCACCGTCGCTTGTCTCACCAGAATCGGCGAGCTGTTCAGTATTCTCTTTTATCGTATTTGATTACAAAACTGTGATGGCTAAGAATACACTACAATTTTACAAATTTGGATAGGATGTTGTGAAACCATCTAGTTTGTGGGGTCCAGGACAAAGCGGTACAGCAGCACTCTTCGTTAAGAATAAACTGACTTAACAAGAGGCCATGGACTTCGCAATGGCAATGGAAGCAACACGAAGGAACATAGCGGATTTGCGAGACAGTACATTGGTGAAGGAAAATGTGCACAAAATGAACAATGCAGTAGTGAGAAATGTGAATGGGCAGGCTCGGTAAAGTCGAAAAGTGTATTAGTTGACAGGCAAAGGAAGGAAATAAGAAACAGAAATAAGTTATATTGGTGATGCAGCGGGTACCCAAATAGTCAACAGATGGCGGCATGTAAACAGAGTTCCGTTTTTGCCAAACAAAGACACATTGAGCGGGTGTACATAACCAAAAAAAAAGCAGGTTCAAGTGCAAGGGATTTGAAGTAACTGGGTTCTGTGCAGGAAGTGCAGTATTGTGAGGTGGATGATACAGAATGTAGAGAGTCAGAATCCACATTGTACAATATGCTGGAACAAGCATATGGGAAGTCATGGTGCATTGAAGTGCTGTTGAATTGTCAACTGGTGAGCATGGAAGTTGATGTCGGGGCAGGCCATTCCATTATCATCTGGCACACCTACAAGTTCCTGTGGCCCAGTGAGCCACCTATGAAGGAGAACATGGTATTGCGTAAGTGGTGTAGTGAACATTTACAAGTGTTGGAGGTCAAGGAAGTATCAGTACAACTTAAGGGGCATAGGTCAGTTATGCTGGAGTTAGTTGTGGTGCAAGGATGAGGGCCTGATTTGTTGGGACGTGACTTGTTTACACCACTTGGAATTAAATTAGTTGTGTTAAATAAGGTACAAGAAGACCTGGTAGCACTGATTTTTAATGAATTTCCCTGCAATGATTAAAGCGATGAACTGGTAAAATATGTGAGGCCACAGATCACGATCAAGGTTCCACAAGACTGTGTTCCTGAGTTTAAAAAAGGTCAGCCATTATTACCATTGGCATTGAGAGACAAGGTAAGTCTGGAAATAGATTGCATTGTAACAGTCTTGGATCACCCTAGTGTTACCCAATGGCTGTCCAGTTAATGCATCTCTATAACTAAGGGTGACGTGGTTGAAATGATCAAGCAGAACTACAATAAACTAGGCTTTTTACTAAGCTTCAAGGTCTTACATAATATATTTGATTTATTATTTAGCATACATTAGACTGATTGCTTAAAGTGCTCAGTTAAGTTATTATTGTTTAAACCCAATATCCTGCTCAGCCCTAATTAAAGCCTCACACTCTTCGGCGGATACTCACCACTGTTTGACTCGTCACATCATCAGCTCAAAATACGACAAGGGCTCTCCTCACGCGTCACCTTAAAGCCTCAAAGTCTTCCCAGGGTCACGCGGCGATGAACGATGATGCCCTTCTTGCCTGGTCTCCATATATTTCGCCTCGTCGCTTAATTTCTCTCTCCCCGCCTGGCAGCTCTGTTTGATGTTGACATACCGTGCCTCTCTAAACACAGTTCGCCCCTACAACTCTGACGTTGTAACAATGTGCAGTAGAGCGGTGTAGTTTTATGAACCTGTTAATTTTTTTGGAGTGAGCAACACCTGTAGTACCCACATTAAAAAAGGATGGCACAATTTGGTTGAGCGAGAATTATAAGGGAACAGTAAACAGTATATGTGCCACTGTATCCATTGCTCAAAGTTAATGAGGTACTAACAGTATTGGCGGGAAGACAACTCTTCACCATGCTTTATTTGGAGGAAACTTATTTACAAGAAGCAGTTGCGATGCAACAGCAGAGCTGCTAACAGTTAATAAAATAAGGTGGCTTTTTAAGGTTAAGATATCAGTAGTAGCCCAGCTTTAGTCCATACGTTAATGGATACTCTGCTTGCTGGCATATCAGTTACTGTAGTCCTGCTTAGGAAGAAAACCATTGGGGTCATATGAATCAAATTCTGGAAAGACTGCAATGTGCAGGACTCAGGCTGAAGATTGCCAAATCTCTTTGGAGTGGATTTCATGGTATTCATCAGACACAGAATCGACAAGATAGGTATATATCCTCTTGCCAGTAAGGTTGAGGCTGTGCATAATGCACCACACCCAAAAAACAAAAAAAAGCTCCAGTATTTTCTTGGACTACTGAACTTCTACAAGAGGTTCCTGCACAACAAGGCAGAGGTATTGAAGCTGCTCCACTGCTTGTTAGATGCAAATGCTCCATGGTGCTGGACGGAAGCACACAGTAAGGCATTTCAAGACACAAAGTAGCTGCTACAGCAACAGCAGGCATTGACACACTACCACCTTAATAAGCCTTAATTTTGACTTCTGATACCTTTAAGTATGGGGTAGGTGCGATACTGGTCCATTAGCATTTGGCTCTAGAACCCTACGGAAGAAAGAATTAAACTATTCACAGGTGAACAAAGAGGCCCTGGCTTTAGTTTTTGGAGTAAGCAATTTCAAACAATATTTGATTGGTAAAAAGTTCACGATAGTGACTGATCATAAACCACTCTTGCGGCTTCTCCATCCCAAGCAGTCCCTTCCATATACAATATCTCCTTGGTTGTTACAATGGAGTCTTATGTTGGGGATGTATGATTTGGATTTGGAATACAGACCAGGGCACCAGGTATAACATACAGATGCTCCTAGCAGACTGCCGTCCCAGGCACCAGAGTTAGAGGTACCAGCACCAAGTGACTTTCTGATGGAAGAGTCAACAAATGTGTTGAACGATCCAGGTACAATAGCAGCAGGAACAGGTTGGGACTGATTACTGTCTAAGGTGATGGAGTATACTAAAAGTTGATGGCCAACAAAAGTGACTGTGGAAATGCAACATTATTTTGTGTGCAGGCAGGAACTGTCAGTACACAAGGAGTGTTTGTTGTGGGGAAACAGGATTGTGAATCTACCCCACTGCGTTCAGAGGTGATGATACTACTTCATGCACATTGATTTGGCTGGCCCATTTGAAAGATCAAACTTTATAATAGTTACTGACCAATGTTCCAAATGGCCAGAGGGTGGTTGGNGTTACTGACCAATGTTCCAAATGGCCAGAGGGTGGTTGGGACAGAAGTCTGTCTGCCACATCAGTTATTCAGGAGCTGTGCTATATGTTAATTTGCCATGGGCTGCTAGAGATCATTGTAGCAAGCAATAGGAAGGCATGTTTCATATATAATAGCATGTTTCATAAAGAATACTGGGATAGAAATGTTTTTTCTCCTCCATATCACTCTTCAAGTAATGGGTTAGNTGGTATTGCGTAAGTGGTGTAGTGAACATTTACAAGTGTTGGAGGTCAAGGAAGTATCAGTACAACTTAAGGGGCGTAGGTCAGTTATGCTGGAGTTAGTTGTGGTGCAAGGATGAGGGCCTGATTTGTTGGGACGTGACTGGTTTACATCACTTGGAATTAAATTAGTTGTGTTAAATAAGGTACAAGAAGACCTGGTAGCACTGATTTTTAATGAATTTCCCTGCAATGATTAAAGCGATGAACTGGTAAAATATGTGAGGCCACAGGTCACGATCAAGGTTCCACAAGACTGTGTTCCTGAGTTTAAAAAAGGTCAGCCATTATTACCATTGGCATTGAGAGACAAGGTAAGTCAGGAAATAGATTGCGTTGTAACAGTCTTGGATCACCCTAGTGTTACCCAATGGCTGTCCAGTTAATGCATCTCTATAACTAAGGGTGAGGTGGTTGAAATGATCAAGCACACAAGCAGAACTACAATAAACTAGGCTTTTTATTAAGCTTCAAGGTCTTACATAATATATTTGATTTATTATTTAGCATACATTAGACTGATTGCTTAAAGTGCTCAGTNTAAGCTTCAAGGTCTTACATAATATATTTGATTTATTATTTAGCATACATTAGACTGATTGCTTAAAGTGCTCAGTTAAGTTATTATTGTTTAAACCCAATATCCTGCTCAGCCCTAATTAAAGCCTCACACTCTTCGGCGGATACTCACCACTGTTTGACTCGTCACATCATCAGCTCGAAATACGACAAGGGCTCTCCTCACGCGTCACCTTAAAGCCTCAAAGTCTTCCCAGGGTCACGCGGCGATGAACGATGATGCCCTTCTTGCCTGGTCTCCATATATTTCGCCTCGTCGCTTAATTTCTCTCTCCCCGCCTGGCAGCTCTGTTTGATGTTGACATACCGTGCCTCTCTAAACACAGTTTGCCCCTACAACTCTGACGTTGTAACAATGTGCAGTAGAGCGGTGTAGTTTTATGAACCTGTTAATTTTTTTGGAGTGAGCAACACCTGTAGTACCCACATTAAAAAAGGATGGCACAATTTGGTTGAGCGAGAATTATAAGGGAACAGTAAACAGTATATGTGCCACTGTATCCATTGCTCAAAGTTAATGAGGTACTAACAGTATTGGCGGGAANAGGGAACAGTAAACAGTATATGTGCCACTGTATCCATTGCTCAAAGTTAATGAGGTACTAACAGTATTGGCGGGAGGACAACTCTTCACCATGCTTTATTTGGAGGAAACTTATTTACAAGGAGCAGTTGCGATGCAACAGCAGAGCTGGTAACAGTTAATAAAATAAGGTGGCTTTTTAAGGTTAAGATGTNCAGTTAATAAAATAAGGTGGCTTTTTAAGGTTAAGATATCAGTAGTAGCCCAGCTTTAGTCCATACGTTAATGGATACTCTGCTTGCTGGCATATCAGTTACTGTAGTCCTGCTTAGGAAGAAAACCATTGGGGTCATATGAATCAAATTCTGGAAAGACTGCAATGTGCAGGACTCAGGCTGAAGATTGCCAAATCTCTTTGGAGTGGATTTCATGGTATTCATCAGACACAGAATCGACAAGATAGGTATATATCCTCTTGCCAGTAAGGTTGAGGCTGTGCATAATGCACCACACCCAAAAAACAAAAAAAAGCTCCAGTATTTTCTTGGACTACTGAACTTCTACAAGAGGTTCCTGCACAACAAGGCAGAGGTATTGAAGCTGCTCCACTGCTTGTTAGATGCAAATGCTCCATGGCGCTGGACGGAAGCACACAGTAAGGCATTTCAAGACACAAAGTAGCTGCTACAGCTACAGCAGGCATTGACACACTACCACCTTAATAAGCCTTAATTTTGACTTCTGATACCTTTAAGTATGGGGTAGGTGCGATACTGGTCCATTAGCATTTGGCTCTAGAACCCTACGGAAGAAAGAATTAAACTATTCACAGGTGAACAAAGGGGCCCTGGCTTTAGTTTTTGGAGTAAGCAATTTCAAACAAACAATATTTGATTGGTAAAAAGTTCACGATAGTGACTGATCATAAACCACTCTTGCGGCTTCTCCATCCCAAGCAGTCCCTTCCATATACAATATCTCCTTGGTTGTTACAATGGAGTCTTATGTTGGGGATGTATGATTTGGATTTGGAATACAGACCAGGGCACCAGGTATAACATACAGATGCTCCTAGCAGACTGCCGTCCCAGGCACCAGAGTTAGAGGTACCAGCACCAAGTGACTTTCTGATGGAAGAGTCAACAAATGTGTTGAACGATCCAGGTACAATAGCAGCAGGAACAGGTTAGGACCCATTACTGTCTAAGGTGATGGAGTACACTAAAAGATGATGGCCAACAAAAGTGACTGTGGAAATGCAACATTATTTTGTGTGCAGGCAGGAACTGTCAGTACACAAGGAGTGTTTGTTGTGGGGAAACAGGATTGTGAATCTACCCCACTGCGTTCAGAGGCGATGAATCTACTTCATGCACATTGATTTTGCTGGCCCATTTGAAAGATCAAACTGTATAATAGTTACTGACCAATGTTCCAAATGGCCAGAGGGTGGTTCGGACAGAAGTCTGTCTGCCACATCAGTTATTCAGGAGCTGTGCTATATGTTAATTTGCCATGGGCTGCTAGAGATCATTGTAGCAAGCAATAGGAAGGCATTCTGATCTCAAGAAATAGCATGTTTCATAAAGAATACTGGGATAGAAATGTTTTTTCTCCTCCATATCACTCTTCAAGTAATGGGTTAGNAATAGCATGTTTCATAAAGAATACTGGGATAGAAATGTTTTTTCTCCTCCATATCACTCTTCAAGTAATGGGTTAGCCAAAAGGCCTTTGGAAACAGCTAAGCAAAAGTTACAGAAAAGTGCTGAGGGTGACTGACGGACACGGTTGGCATGATGGACAACTCTACGACAAGGGAAAAATAATACCTGGAAGACTCCTGCAGAGTTATTAATGGGGCAACCACTACAGATGGTTATGACCAAACTGCATCCAGGTAAGGATAAGGGCTCCCAGAATACACAGGTTAAAGGAGCAGTAGTGGCAAGAGTTAGATTGATACTTTAGTGTGGAACAGGCTACATGGCTGCGCAACTATGTCAACGGCCTCAAATGGATACCATGCTGGATCAGTGGTGAGGAAGGACTGTTGATTTACAATGTCAGAGATGAGCACAGCGGTCCCCATAAAAGACGTAGATTACCTACGGCAGAGAAGTTGTCGGCCAGGGACAGAGTCAAATGCCAAGGAAGCAGTTTTCAAAAGGATGCAGAGATTAGCCAGAGTGCTACAGCAGTTTGGCCCCAGAACAGCTCACGGCAGTGGATATACTCAATGTTCAGCATCAACAGGTACTGGAAAATAAGCTGCAACCCACCAGAACACCAGGGAGGAGTCCATAGCTGCAGGAGGAGTCGAAGTTTCAACACCCACAACAAGTGTAGTTGCGGAAAAGTCTGAAGAGTCAAGCAGTTCAACTGCTTCCTGAGATTCGTCACCCTTTGAAACGTTTCCTGCAAATCCAGCTCAAGGAGGTATTCAGGGCAGAGCCTTGACACGAGAGCACGTACCCCAGGAAGTTGGAAGATTTTATCACATTTTAAATGGGGAGAAACTGTTATGTATTGTCTATGTTTAGAATTAGGTTATGTAGTAGGTTAGTTGTGGCAGGTTGGCAAGAAGAACAAGCAAGGCAAACAAAACAAGGAGGTTCCTTAGTTGCTGCCACGTAGCTGTCATGGTGATGTGCCTTCTTTGTGATGCATAACAAATTTTGAGGGTAAATGGTGCAAAATATATTGTTTAAAAAATTTAGCAAAAAATTTGAAATTCAAAATAAAAATGGGTGGAAACTATTGATGGGAGGAAGTGGGAAAATAAAAGAGGCTGTCAGAATAGCACAATAGGGTTACAAATAAGGAGTGTTGAACTTGGAGGTGTAAGCCAAATATGGTGTTCATAACTTCAGTGGATGGGGTAAAAAAAGTGGTCAAATATCAACCAGCAGTGTTTATATATTCACTTAGAAAAATAGAACCGACTGTGTCACAGACTGAGCCCACTCATAAGGTGAGAAATTCCATTTCCATTTAGTTAAATATGCTGAGAAATAATCATAGATTGGAAAAACCATTTAACTTTCATGTCACAAAATGTAATGCAACATCAGGATTGTAACTACAGCAATAGAAATTACATAATTTGATGACTACGTCAGATTTTTCAGTGGTAGCGTATCTTTGTTTGCTTAAACATTAGCCAGAGACACCATGTTCATTCCTAAAGACTTAAAAAATACCTGCAAGGAACAAGTAGTTTACCTTCACTTTTGGTGGCATGTACTATATTCTTTCGCAATAACTTTACTCCATTAAGTTGTATTCAACTTATATTTTTGTTACAAATGCCCAGCAACAGTTTTGGAATGTTAATCAGTTATACACCAAAATTATTTTGGTAAACTCATATCGTACTTGTCACTCCTAATAGAACTGCCAACGTAAAAATTGAAAAACTGTTATCAATTTATTCACAAATTTTAAAATCAGGTTATTGATTTTAGAATTTACAGTACATAAATGTGCAATAACAGTGCATGATGTAATAAAATTTATAATAGATAGCTTTTTTTATTACTAATTTTAAAAATTTTTAAATTATTTACATAATTTTTTTTAACATTTAACACATTTATTCTCAAATAAGCATAAAATTATCTGTATCCTTCATATTATTTTACCACTGCACGTTACATTCCTAAACTTTAAAACAATGAAACTAATTTTAGGTTACTGTTGCCAATTAAATAGCACATACAGATATTATAGAAATAAAAAATTTTCCTCGCCTGCTGATTATGTTGCTTTAAATACACTCCTTTCAACAAACAAACTTAAGGGTGAATTAAAAATTCAAGCGGCAACAAAAAATGCTACAACAAACTAAAGATTTAAAAATTTGCTTCCTTCAAATACACTATATCAGGTATGCATAAATTTCAAAACTAACTTATAGTTTAATCTAAACATGTGTGGGTGAAAGCCTGAGTGGGAAGGGAGGGTTGCATCTGTCATGTACTGAAGTCTGTGCGAACTCATATCTGTGCTAGGGATGCTGTGTACTGGATCACTGTTTCAACTACCCACGCCCTCAGCAGCCACGGGATTGCGGCTGTCGGTTTGCGCTCTTGCACCGAGCTGACACCTAGCCGTAAGTTCCTAAACTCGAGTCCAGTCTTCGCCCAACCTTAACTCATACCTGTCTGTCTATATTGTCTCACTGATCACTTATAAGGCCATGGAAACAAATTACAGTAATTTATCATATCAATAATAATGTAGTTATTATATTTGCTTTACAAAAATTAATTGCTACAGCTATACAAATTTTCACCCATTAAATGCTATGTATGTTTCAGTAAAAAAAACATTAAAAATATCATTTTTTAAACAGATTAATTAGTCTCTGTATGACAGAAAATTACATACACTGATTTAATATTATTTTATGGATAATAAATTGCACTTCCGCATAAACAACACGAAACACAAATATTTCTATAAAGATTAAATATTTCTCGTAATATATTTAATAAAAATTTCTCTCTCAATTTTTTGCTTTACTGTTTTACTATTTTCAAGCAAAATGCTATGGAATAAATTTGCATTTGCCTGATAAGTGATCATTTTTGATCCCAAGTTTAAAAAATCTACAGTTTGCTTTCTTATTATGTGTTCACATTTTCCGTGTGGAGCTCCATACACTTGCTGTCTTCCTGCTTTCTTGCACTGTACCTGTACAAACACAGCAACAATGTGTTAGCCTAGTTGACAGTCTGTAGTGTGAGTCTGCACCGTACACTGTGGGGGAAATCTGCTTGTGTCCAAGTGGTCGTGCCTGCACTTTTAGCTGCTAGGTAGAAATATGTAGTACTTAGAGAAGCATTTTCTGATAAATTATAGACATGAAATGTTTAGATACTCACAGTAGTTATATAATTAGCCACATCATGGATAATTCTCTGAAAAATACAATATATTTACTTTTAATAAATATTTTGTAGAAATTGTGTGTCAAACTATTAATTAACAATATAAAATAGCACTATGACAATATTCTTTTCTATGAATNTTTTTGTTACAAATGCCCAGCAACAGTTTTGGAATGTTAATCAGTTATACACCAAAATTATTTTGGTAAACTCATCTCGTACTTGTCACTCCTAATAGAACTGCCAACCTAAAAATTGAAAAACTGTTATCAATTTATTCACAAATTTTAAAATCAGGTTATTGATTTTAGAATTTACAGTACATAAATGTGCAATAACAGTGCATGATGTAATAAAATTTATAATAGATAGCTTTTTTTATTACTAATTTTAAAAATTTTAAAATTATTTACATAATTTTTTTTAACATTTAACACATTTATTCTTAAATAAGCATAAAATTATCTGTATCCTTCATATTATTTTACCACTGCACGTTACATTCCTAAACTTTAAAACAATGAAACTAATTTTAGGTTACTGTTGCCAATTAAATAGCACATACAGATATTATAGAAATAAAAAATTTTCCTTGCCTGCTGATTATGTTGCTTTAAATACACTCCTTTCAACAAACAAACTTAAGGGTGAATTAAAAATTCAAGCGGCAACAAAAAATGCTACAACAAACTAAAGATTTAAAAATTTGCTTCCTTCAAATACACCATATCAGGTATGCATAAATTTCAAAACTAACTTATAGTTTAATCTAAACATGTGTGGGTGAAAGCCTGAGTGGGAANATATCAGGTATGCATAAATTTCAAAACTAACTTATAGTTTAATCTAAACATGTGTGGGTGAAAGCCTGAGTGGGAAGGGAGGGTTGCATCTGTCATGTACTGAAGTCTGTGCGAACTCATATCTGTGCTAGGGATGCTGTGTACTGGATCACTGTTTCAACTACCCACGCCCTCAGCAGCCACGGGATTGCGGCTGTCGGTTTGCGCTCTTGCACCGAGCTGACACCTAGCCGTAAGTTCCTAAACTCGAGTCCAGTCTTCGCCCAACCTTAACTCATACCTGTCTGTCTATATTGTCTCACTGATCACTTATAAGGCCATGGAAACAAATTACAGTAATTTATCATATCAATAATAATGATGTTATTATATTTGCTTTACAAAAATTAATTGCTACAGCTATACAAATTTTCACCCATTAAATGCTATGTATGTTTCAGTAAAAAAAAANGCTTTACAAAAATTAATTGCTACAGCTATACAAATTTTCACCCATTAAATGCTATGTATGTTTCAGTAAAAAAAAACATTAAAAATATCATTTTTTAAACAGATTAATTAGTCTCTGTATGACAGAAAATTACATACACTGATTTAATATTATTTTATGCATAATAAATTGCACTTCCGCATAAACAACACGAAACACAAATATTTCTATAAAGATTAAATATTTCTCATAATATATTTAATAAAAATTTCTCTCTCAATTTTTGTCTTTACTGTTCCACTATTTTCAAGCAAAATGCTATGGAATAAATTTGCATTTGCCTGATAAGTGATCATTTTTGATCCCAAGTTTAAAAAATCTACAGTTTGCTTTCTTATTATGTGTTCACATTTTCCGTGTGGAGCTCCATACACTTGCTGTCTTCCTGCTTTCTTGCACTGTACCTGTACAAACACAGCAACAATGTGTTAGCCTAGTTGACAGTCTGTAGTGTGAGTCTGCACCGTACACTGTGGGGGAAATCTGCTTGTGTCCAAGTGGTCGTGCCTGCACTTTTAGCTGCTAGGTAGAAATATGTAGTACTTAGAGAAGCATTTTCTGGTAAATTATAGACATGAAATGTTTAGATACTCACAGTAGTTATATAATTAGCCACATCATGGATAATGCTCTGAAAAATACAATATATTCACTTTCAATAAACATTTTGTAGAAATTGTGTGTCAAACTATTAATTAACAATATAAAATAGCACTATGACAATATTCTTTTCTATGAATACTATTCCAGTAAGCACAAACAAGTGCAGCTGGGTAGGTAAAGCAGATTATATATATGATTATGTACAGAATATTGCAGGTTAGAAAGAAAGGCATCATGAAATAATGTTTGCTTTCTGAAGCAAAAATTTTAAATGTTAAGAGAAACCTTACAAATTGTAACACTTCATACCTTATAATATAAATTAAAACTAAACATTTATTGATATTATTTCACCATAGTATATGTGTGTTTTGTTTTAATCATAAATACGTCCCGCTGTACATGTCAACTTGGAGATAAAAGCATTGCAAGCTTTGATAAAAATTATTGACAAATGGACATAGGACTTTAAATTACATTCTTCAAACAAAAAAAAAAGTGTATACTATTAAAAATTTGGAATACAAATTAACAGACTTGATGCAAGACTCGAGTCTAGCAGAAAAAAGCAGGAAACCTACTACACGAAAATCCCTTTAAAACTAAGAAAGGTTTGTCGGAAACCTTAGGCTCTTTTCACACTGAGGAACTTGTAACTGTAACCAGCGACCATCATAATTCACGGCTTGGAATTGGAGTATTCACACCGGGGCACTGTGATGTCACCAGTCACTGAGCGTGATGGTGTTCAAGCCCCGCCACCGGTGACCAACAGCACCGCTGTGTCTGGGTTGGTCACTGCCTGAGTTACAAAGGTATATGATAGGGCATGCATACTGGGACACTGGTGATGGGCATTTTATTTCCAAATATGCAGTGCATAGTTGGTGTAGAGCACAGAGTACTGCACACATTTATTTTGTATTGAGCATCAGTTTGTTGTAGTCACGAGTTTTGATTTTAACACAGAATATTTTATACATGAAACTGAAAGCCGGCTCACCATTTGGGGCAATAAGTGTGATGACTACAGTAATAAAGTGGCAAAAAAAAATCCATGAAAAGAGATTCTTGTAAAATTAGTGCCAGATTTCAGTGCCTTTTTTTCCTTCTCCTTCTGAGCAGCATGACCAACACCACATCCTCATCAATCTAGTTCATTTCTATGACGTGAGAGTGCTTCAAATATACCTAGAGACGGCAGTGTTGGAAATGTCTCCCACCAGTGTCTCTCAAATGTTTTATGCAAACACTGGTGATCGTAACCAGTGATGATCACAAGTGTCCCAGTCTGAAAACAGTTTCAGTTGCAACATCATTTTTGAAAGACTTAAGCCAACAGACATATTTATTTTATCACTACAAATTAATTGCTAAAGAAGCTGAAAGGTAAAGAGCATATGAAAGTGGCAAGTAATTTATATAGTAATAGGAGTTCTGTACTAACACTACAGAATAACAAATAATCACGTAAATTTGAGTAGTAGGTAGTAGTATTATGAAATTGCTAGTACAACAAAAATTTTTCCTTGTTAAAGAAACATGAATATAAAAAAAAAGATAATTTAAGAAACACAACTCATACAAAATATTTCAATAAGACAAAATGTAATAAAAAATTAATTTAATTTATACTAAAATAAAAATTAAGTGAAGAGAATCTTGGAGGAACATTCATGTTTCAGTATAAAATCTCTTTAAACACTGCAAAAGTAATGATCAAACTCTTCACAAAAATGTATAAAGACAAAGGGTTGATATTAAAAAAAGCGGCGATTACTTTATACGACACTGCTCTCAAAATTAAAATTTCTAACTAAAAATAAAAACATATATAATAATCACTTAGATTTACTTTAAAATAAAGTCAACTTTTCTTGTCATATACAGTTACTACTTTAGTGTAAAAATTACTCAGAAGAGTCACCACTATTACACTGTATTTATGATAAAAATATTATTAAGGTTTAGGGAGAGTCCAGTGCACGGTTTCTATAAAGTATTTGTTTAATAATCAAAAGTAACATATTTCACCTTGTTGAAAAATACAAAAATATACAACAATGTGGAAATTACTGGAGCAAAAACTTTTTAATGAGATTGATCATTTTAATAGTGCAATCTAGCCACTATACTGCCACACATTATAAAACCAATGTCTTAAGAATTTTCACATTAAATATTTATTGAAAAAGTATGTTTTATTTACTTTGCTACTGTTCTTTCTAAACAAAGTTTATTTTCCATGTCAAAATATAACATTAGACAAAAGTTCACTGTTTGAAACCTTTTACCAGCAGAGCACTAACATCAATCTTGAAGCTTGTTACAATTATATCATGGCCATATAGGAACTGGACATGGAGGTTTATGATTTAAATTTTACATGACTTGGCATGTATCTTGGTCATTCATTCTGTCAGAAATGTATGGAAGGAGGGATCCAACACAATTTGACTCATTCCTCTCAACATAGCAAAAAATGAACTGCCTGTGGCTGTACACCCAAGGCCTTACAATGTATCATACAATATATTAATATTGATGGTTAATGCACATTTTAAGAATATCACCAATAATTAAACACAATTTTTCTTTATGCTACAAATTACACTTAAAATGTTGCTATTTTTAAACAATTATGTAAGTCAAGTTTAGAGACAAGTAGGTACAGCTTACGATTAACATCAAATTACAATGGTTGAAAAATACTGGAAAATACTAAACAAGAAAGAACTGGGAACAGTTCGGAGTCCCTCCCTGCCCACCTTAAGGGTACCCCAATCAAAGTTTACTAAATATTGAAAGCAACCATCATTCTGTGAAAAGAGCCTATCTTGTAATGTATATAAGTGTTTAGATTTTAATGTACATGTTCTATTTATTAAAAACCAACTTGTGTACTTCCTGTTTAGATAATATATGATTATTCTGTGTCTTTATAGCACCATCACTGGTCGGCCCATCATTTCGATTTTGACAAATGGCCAAGGTCCACACTGCAACCAATCACCCGCCCTAGAGTGAATTCAGCCATCTACATCAGCTCTGCCCACGGTGACTCCGAGTTTGTGCACCACGACCCATTTCGATCAGACCTCTGCCGACGAGCCCGCAGTGCCGAGAACATCCCGCTCAGTGGCCTGCCTACGCTGGCAGTGTCGGAGCCTTTGCCCGCAGAGGAGCATCCTGACCACCACATGTGATAGCTGCGAGACTCAGAGTGGCAACTGCAAGCTGCAGCTCTGTGACATCATTGCAAACAGTTCTGTTTAAACTAGCACCTGCGGACCCTTAACACCAAGGCAAGTCTTCTCAGTGGTCCACCAGCACTGGCCAGGTTGAAGCCCACCCTTGGAGAAATGGGTGGGCCATCACTTGTGCAACTTTGAGTGGTATCAGCAAATCACACCTCAGCGACGTCACCATGAATTATTTCTTTGACCCTATGCCCGTGGATCCACAAATGCTGAGAGAACAACCTGCGAGGTAGTTCATATGGACTTTGTCGAAGTTTATCCCTAAAGGAGCAGTTTGACTACATAATGGGATAACTGCAACTCTATGTGATAACTGTAGGTCATGGCTGTAACATCACAGAACATCCTTTTGGAGCCCAGGTGTGTTGGGCCGCAGAGGTCTAAGCTGGTCTACTTGCATATGCTGCTGGGGTTCACTCGTCAAGTGGCAGCTCTGGGGTATCATCATAACTGTTCCTTTTCAGTATGTGCCTATGGGCCCTTGGTAACATGAACAAATCAACTCTGTGGTCTGGTGACATTATCAATGTTTGAGAACTTTCTCTGGTTGACAGCAAAAAAAATACGCCATGTTAATGAAAATTGTTTATTCTGAATCTGTGCTTGCAATCTATGTAAACAAGGCCAGCTTCTTGGTAGTGTCGAAATGTGGTTAATATCTGAGATATGCACAATGTGAGTGGCAAAACAGGATGATCGTATGACGTCACACAAATTGTTTTTCTAACCTGTGTATGTGCATACGGTGCTGAAGACAACCAACTCATTGGCATGGTCACATTATCCATGCCAGAGACATCTCTCATAGAGCAGCAGGTCATTCTGCAGCTCTTTTATGAGTGTCTGTGAAATGATGTCACCATGAACCATTCCTTCCAGTGCCTGCAGATCCTCAGTGGAGAGAACATCATCTAAGCTTTGAGCCCGTGTTTACAGTGTCATGGTGCCTCTCTGAGCTATGGTAATGTACTACAGGTGCACAATGTCGTTAATTTACGAAACTCACCGTTTCATTTTAAAAAAATTTGACTGAAAGAAACAAGACAATGTGGCTGGAGAGCATGGGGTAACACCATTAATCACATATGGAGCTAATACTAACCTATATTTTAATGTTACTCACTCTAAGATAGAATAGGGAACACATTTTGTATTTAATACTATTTTCAACAATGAGTAAACAGTCTTCCTTCAGGCAACTTAATTTAGAGGGGGGATAAACATACTGTGGGTACACTATCTGACATTTAATATTAAGAACTGCTTCATCCTTTTTTCTTTACTACACATTTATCACAAGAATGGTTTACAGAAACTGTTGTATTCTAAAATGGAATCACTTATTTACCACAACAATGAAATACATTTATAATAACAGTTTTCAACTAGTATAATGGGGAAAAATAATTTTCACTATCTCCTAAGTTTCTCAGAATATTGGAGTGATTTTTAAAAAAACTTGTTTAATGGTTTTCATTTAAATTTCTAGTGTTTGGCATTTTATTATCTAGAAAGTTACTTATTGTGGGTTGAATTTCTTAACTAAATTTTTATTTAGAATGCTTGTTTCTCAAATATGTGGAATATTTGTGAATGCTATTATAGTGTCTGGCAGGACTTTGATTATTTATGTACATGCATTACCATGTTAGTTGTCTCTGTTGCACTTGCAGAACTTTTACTTTGTGCATTATAATATTTTCTGTTCCTTTTTTTATCATATTTTTAATTTGTGTGAAAGCAGTTATGTATTCTGACAATTTTTTATTTTTACATAGACTTTTGATTATTCTAAGTACAGGTCCATGTACAATGTATGAAGTACAGTATGTCCTGCTATCAAGTTGTTTTACTACAAAGTTGTTGGCCATACAAGGCTTCAGCTGCTTCCAAATAGGTTCCCAAATGGATCCGTTAACAAAGGAATCTTTAAAAAGTGCATCTTTAGCTTCACAACAAGGTGCCTAGTCATTTGTTGTAATTCATCTGTTTCTATTTTCCTGAGCATTCTTAATATTTAAAAACACTGTCTATAAAACAACATTTCAGTAGAATTATAATGCCAAAGTTCTGTCATTAATTTTTTATTAATTCATTCATTCATTTTCTCAAAAACAAAAATTTCCAAAATTTTACTTGATTTTGTTATTTATGATGAATATTTAAAACATCTTGCAGCAATTATAGGTGAACTGCTTCCATAGAAATTTGCAAAATCTTACACTTACGCGTCTATTCTCAACGGTGGTTACTGTATTTGTTAAAGGAAAAAAGCTTGATTCAAACTTCAACGTCACTTCTGTTGTTACTTGCACTCTGATTGGCTGTCATCTGACCATGTCACACTACTCATCCAATCAGCAATGGTGAGACGAGAGCCAATCAGGACACTTTTNATTGGCTGTCATCTGACCATGTCACACTACTCATCCAATCAGCAATGGTGAGACGAGAGCCAATCAGGACACTTTTCTTTAATTTCACGTGGTTTACAAATTTCAATACTTACTACCCTCTATGGACCAAATGAACCTTAATCTGAAAATTAAACAATGCAATACTTGATACCCTCTAATGANTTACAAATTTCAATACTTACTACCCTCTATGGACCAAATGAACCTTAATCTGAAAATTAAACAATGCAATACTTGATACCCTCTAATAACAAAATCAATAATAACAATAACAATAGCCACAACCTCTAAATTACCTCTACATCAATAAACTTGTGACATAACCAAAATTACATTGTACTTCGCTTAAATCACATATTAAATCTTAATTTGAAAGTAATTTTACTTAATCATCACCACAAACAAATAATCCAAAACCAAAAGGTAATCAGAATATAAACCTGGAAAACCGCAACGTTTTTCACTTAGTTTCAAAAAAATTCACAATCATTATCTATATGTTACAACATTACAATAGCATATTACAAAGAAAATCAAATATTGGTTTACAACATTACAACAACACATTGAAAACAAAACATTGGTTTAAAACATTACAACAATGCATTGAAAACANATTGGTTTACAACATTACAACAACACATTGAAAACAAAACATTGGTTTAAAACATTACAACAATGCATTGAAAACAAAACGTTGGTTTACAACATTTTTCATACAACTTATTAAGTTACTTTTGTTTTTCCATCTATAATACCTTGCAAAAGTCTTTTTTCTCAGCAAACTAAATATTTCTGTTTCAATATCAGAAAACAACTGATCTCTTCTTAACAGTTAATTTTACGTAACTTACATATATAATTCCTTGTATACCACATTGTATACTTATTTATATAACATATAAACACGTTCTCACGACAACTGTTCTTATGCAGTTTTTAACATTAATGTAATTCAGTTTGTTTCTTAATGGTAACATTATTTTCCTTTAATTATTTAGTGTGAGACATTAACTCAATTAAATTTCAATTAATACATTTAAAATACAATGACATTTTATTTACTTTCTGAAAACAATTCCTTTCATCATGACTGTATTAAATTCCTGAGTGCTTATCCCAACTTGTTCATGTATCATTCTTTATACAAACAAAATTATTATTTAAATTATAATATAGTTGCATATTTACATTTCTTTACCTAATCTTAAATACATCAACAAAAATAAATCCCTTTACACAATTTTTTTACAGGTTGTTGTTTATTATTCTGATTTCAAGGGCCTTAATAGGGTCACATGCCAATTTGTATCTTTTGGCTCATACAAACTGCAGCCTATTTTCCGTTTACCCTATATGTAATTTCATTTAACAAAACCAATTTAAATTCAATACCAAAACATTATCCTTCTTATTTTATTGTTATGACAAAAAAAATATTAACAAATAAAATACATACTTTACGAAGTTATAAACTGATTGTATTCTTTACATTTTTTTTTGCCTGCCATTCTCACTTTGTATTTCTTTTTCCTTTCCTTTTTCTAACTACCTTCCTCACACAATACTTCCTTTTTTTCCTTTTACCTACTGATTTATCTCTATCCTTTTTTTTTTCTTTTCCTCATTGTTTTTCTGTTTTTGTGTGTTTCATCAAAATTCCTAAATGTTTGGACCTGTTGTTTACCTAGTCCTCCCCCCCACTTCCCCCGTGATTTTCTTTTCTTTTTTTTTTCNTCCTAAATGTTTGGACCTGTTGTTTACCTAGTCCTCCCCCCCACTTCCCCCGTGATTTTCTTTTCTTTTTTTTTTTTTCATAGTGGCCTTTTTTATTTTATGTGCATATGCAAAGTTTGCCCATCCCATTTCCTTACATTTTGCCCTACTTCTGTATGGTTGGGTTTCATTTTGACCCCTCCTCCCTCCCAATGTGTTCAACATTGTTTCACACTAATTCATTAATTGTATGTTTCCCTTATTATCTCTAAATTTCTAGTCACTGCCCTTTCAAAAGCTAGAATTTTACCTGAAGATAATACATCCTTATCATCTAATGATACATAATCCTGTTTGCACATTACATCACATTGTTGCTTATATTTTAACCCTCTCTCTCTTGTTCATTTCCTTTAACCTCAATGTTCTCTATTCTACTAGCAATTTTTTTTATATTTTCCATTTGTTCAGCTACAGCTTCCTTTACCTACCCTATGTTGTAACGTTATCTGAGCGGTCGGGGATAGTAATGCGGACGTCGTTCGGCAACTATGTTAAGAAAAGTCAGAATATTACACAATATTACTATTTTGAATAGAATGGGCACCAGTTCACTGCGTGAGCACAAAGTCACACTTCTCAGAATCGTGCGCCGAACGACCACGTGGTTGTATACCCTGACACACGATACAAATTTACAGGAAAACGTAATATATAGCCGGGGTATTCAGGCTCCCCAGCACGCCTTAGTGTTACCTTTTACCATATAAATGAAGAATGCCTCCTTGAGGCATCAATGACTTCATGGATAGGGCCAGGGCCCAAAATACAACACTTAATGAGAACTCACAAGTTTTGGTTAACTCAATTAAATCGTATTGCAGAATAGTGTACACAGTTACATGTATACAACTCAAATTAAAGCGGACCTGACTCACAAAACCTACCAGTGGCCGTTACTGTACAAAAAGGTCAAGAATGGCGTGAAAACTAACAATAGAAATTAAACATCCGGGGTCGGTAAATTGAGCTGACGGGGGGGTGCTGCGAACGTGGGGAATAATGTTGGTAAACTAAATAAAAGTTCCAGTAAATTACGTTAACCTAATGCAGTTAAGTGTTCAGAACAAAGTATGAAAGTCCCCCACAACGTGACGCACGTGCAGCATCTAAGACCCATAGAATCAGACTGCTGGAGGTAGCATGGGCAAACCGCATCCTCGCCGAGGGCTTGCGCCATCCCACAAGGTATCCTAGTTTACTGACCTCATTACATAAACACGTAAAACATACAGACAATAGAGCTTGAGGAGAGTTCAGAGTTCTTCCTTAAGCACTAATTTAAATACAAAACATGATTATGAGGTACCTTGCAGAGCACGTGGGAAATTTAGGCCTGTTAAGTTTTGGGGCACTCTATGACCGGAACGGTCAAGTTGAAAGAAAGATTAACTATTTCCCGTCACTAATTGGCTTGATTAGACACACAATTGCACTCTGAAAATTATATGCGACACTTAAAATACCTTAATATTGCTATTCTACACCTCATTAAATATGCATGTGATGTGCAATTATTCTGTGATTACTTTGAAATCCCCTAAGAGCAAATTTCACTAACATTTGCTTGTAGGCGATAAATTCTAATGCTATTTAATGCACCTTCTAACACTTGATTCCTATCCTAATTACGCAAATTTCTCTAGGGATGCCACAGGCACTCGGTTGGATCACTTGGTATTGGGTTATGACCCGTTCCCAAGTGAACGATGCGGACACGTATCGGGACGCACAATGTGCGTATTCCGTGGGCCACAATGGTGCAGCAACTGTTGGCCGATGACGTGATGACAGTGGCCGTGCCAGGTCATCCAGGAGTGGACCACGTCAGTTGTTCAATATCTATTTTATTTAAATTTTGTTGCCATTCTCTATGAATTTCCTCCAAACTGTCGAATTTTTTTTCCAAATTATTAAACCTATTATCCTGTTCTATTCTACCCATTTTCATTTCTTTCTGTATTACTTCACTACCCTTTTGCATCTCTTTCTCTGTATTGGATTGATTTTTTTCTAACAATAATCAAAATGTTTGCTCCATACTAGACTTTTACCTCCTTACTGTAGTATCTGGAATTAGTGTCCCCAAACCCTACAAAATTGTTTTGTTCTTCACTGTCACTCATATTTACAAAAAAACAATTTTAACTACAACTTACCATAAATAACCCAATTTACCAAGACTCACAATTTCTTTTCTCCTAAACCTGTAAACACAAAAAAAAAAAAATTTCTTCCTCCAGCCTTTGCGGTATACAGAGAGCTGCTCCCACAATGTCCCTTGGTGTGGAAAACTGCGTAGAGCATCTGCAGACGTATTTCAGATGTTATATAGATGTCACTCTGCATCCCTCAGGGCACTGCATCTCCGCTCTTCCGTATTCGCGAAGTGTGGCAAGATATCTTTCTAGGGCGTGGTTCTTCCCTTTGCCGAAGTTCGCACCTTCTGAAGACAGTAGTTCTCGAAGTTCTTTCTTCACCCACATGTTTGAGTCGCTAGTTGTAACATTTCAGTACAATTATAATGCTGAAGTTCTGTTATTGATTTTTTATTAATTCATTCATTAATTTTCTCAACAACAAAAAATTACCAAATCTCACTTGATTTTGTTATTTCTGATGAATATTTAAAACATCTTGCAGCAATTATAGATGAACTGCTTACGTAGAAATTTACGAAATCTTACACTCACGCGTCCATTCTCGACGGTGGTTACTATATTCGTTAAAGGGAAAAAGCTTGATTCAAACCTGAACGTCACTTCTGTTGTTACTTGCACTCTGATTGGCTGTCATCTGACCATGCCACACTACTCATCCAATCAGTAATGGCGAGACGAGAGCCAATCAGGATACTTTTCTTTCATTTCACATGGTTTACAAATTTCAATACTTACTGCCCTCAAAGAACAAAATAAACAATAAACCTCTAAGCCTTAATCTGAAAATTAAACAATGCAATACTTGATACCCTCTAAGGACAAAATGAATTATAGCAATAACAATAGTCATAACCTCTAAATTACCTCTACATCAATAAACTCGTGACATAACCAAAATTACATCGCACTCCACTTAAATCATCTTTTATTCTTAATTTGAAAATTATCTTCATTAGTCAGTATCACAAACAAATAATCCAAAACAAAAAGTTAATGATAATATAAATAAAATACCTGGAAACAGCAATGTTACAGGCCCTATTACATTTTATGAAAATGCCTAGTTAAAATTTGTTATATAAAAATATGTGGGCCTAAACCTGTTATGATATTATTAATCAGTTTTTCACAAAAAAAAACACCCATCCACCATTTAAGTTTTGGAAATTCCAAATTAATAAGTTCTCCAACTTTTAGATTAACTAAAACTCTGTCTTCCAATACAAACAAGCAACAAACATATTTTGTTTAAATTTTAATTCTCCAAATATACAAAATATTAACATATATGAAAATAAATACTTCAAAGTGAGCAAAACATAGGATGTGCTAGCCCCAAAATAATTCAGATATCATCACTCCCTTGAATCCACAAATCCAGTTAAAATACCATTTACCAAAGGTGTGGAAGTGCAAGAGAAATGGATATTGCTCAAGACTTTAGGAACATCGTACGTTTTGCTCTAACATAATCAATATCTTACAACAGCATTTTTTTCTGGTACTCAAACAATTGAACCACATGCATACTACAGCACTATACATTGTTTTGGACCAAATGTAACAACAGACTTGTAAAAAATTAAGCCAAAATGCTTTTTTACTTATACTGGAAATTACAGATGGTCTAGTGAAAAATATAAATACAGCTTTTTTTTTTTTAAATATAATAATTGGATCCAAAATTTTGCAAAGTAACTGTGCAAAGTTAACAAAATAGGGAAATTCTGGATATTTTGGGATACCTGGGAACCTAACCATTTAATATACCATTAGTCTTAAGGAAAAACTTTATTCTATAAAGTTGTGAAGTCCAAGAACATTCAACTTCATAGTAGGTAGGACCTATTGTATTTTTAATTGACATATATTATTTTTGGTTCAAAGTTCATTGTAGGCCTACTAAATTGTGAATTTGAGTAGAATAATTCTACATGATAGGCTGGTATGAGTTCGAGAGCCAACTCTTCATTTGAAAGACCAATTCATCATTATTTTATTTGTGTAGGAAACAAACACCTTACCATTTAACTATTGATTATTATTTCATTAAATAAAACAAAAAAATGATTTGCAGAAAACATTTTTAATTTCAATAATGATGCGAGATTCATGTAAAAATTAAGTTATTACTTCTCACAGACACTGCAGTGTTCAAGAGACTTATTATTTCTCTCTTATAACTTTATTAGGTAAATATTTGCAGAGATGTAGAAAAGCATATATTTTTAAAAGCAGCTCACTAGTTCAGATATTAATTCAAAAGAAATTCCCAAAAAATACTGTTGTGTGGTGAGTATTTACAACTGCTTAATTCACTTGAAAGTTGGTTTTTTTTTTTAAATTAATAATATTAGTTTGAGCACACAAACAAAAAATGTTGTTTAGAAAAAAAAAAACATAAAAACTCTTCATTTCTAGATATATCTTCACTGCAATGAGAACCATTACACTGTAAAGCCTGGTTCACATTTGCATTTATTCATGCCAAACAAAGTTGAGAGAACGTACAGCTGTTCATTTCTAAGCAGATTTTCCACATCACTGTTTAAGTGACAGGTTAGCTTTGTTTACAACCACACTAATTTATTTGTTATTAAATACAGTGATTCTGAAGTATATTCTGAACGCCAAACTATATGCTGCAGAAATTTTTGCAATACTTATAGTGTTTCATACAGAAATGTTTTATTAAATAATATTTAAGTATTATTATTATTGGTTCAAATTTTCTAAATATTTCAGATTTTCATGTTATATGTTGTATTTCTCAACAAACCTTATTTTACAGGTGTTTTGTGTAAAAGTAATATTATGATTCGCATATTTCCATCCAAGAACATCCGTACAACTATTGCAGACTATTATAACATACGTGCAATGTAAATTCATGTACTATTGGCGTGAAACATGTGAAACAGTGGCCCATTGGGAAATCTTAACAAAAGTTCACTCTTTGTGCAAGCCCAAATTTTGGCATTAAGTTCAACTTTTAGGCATAAAGGCTCGGATTCACCTATTATGCAGAAATTCTTTGTTTTCATGTCATAATTTCAGTTTCAGAGGTATTATTGGAAATGTTTGATTATAGAAAATTTTGTATCTTATTTTCGCTGTGTTATTTCCAGCTTGCAAAAAAGCAGAAACTTATTGATAAGATATAAATTTGTTCCTGAATTTTAACAACTAGCAAATAACCCACAATGAAAATTAAGCACAAAATTATTAAACAACTTGTAAAATACAAATTTTCTATAATCGTACATTGTCAGTAACTACTCCAAATACAAAATTATGACACGAAAACGAAGAATTTCTGCAAAAGAGGTGAAACCGAGCCTTAAGTTCAACTTTTTGGCATGGCTTGTGCAAAAAAATTAGGAGACATGTTCTGATTGGCAGTTCCAGTTTTCTACTCTGACTGTTTGGCACAAATGACATAAATGTAAACCAGGCATATGGGTATTTCATAATCTTTTGAGACATGCAAATTTAAATAACATTAATATCTCTCTTATGGTAGTACTTTTCAGGACTGTCATAGAACAAATAATGAATAAATTCCCATTTAGGAGGACTAAATGAATGAGGTGTAAATAATTTCAAACCATTGTGAAACCTAAACTTAGCCTTCTATATAAAATTTATTCCTGAGACTGGGATGAGGTCTGGTTTAATCTGACATATTGTACACTTTTGTTAAAGTTATCCGACTTACATTTGGAGGGAAAACAATGTTTTTTTATTAACTTACATACATTAGTTATATTAACAGAAAATTAGCCCGTAGGAAAAATTGTAAATATATATTTTTAAAATGAAATTTTTTTGTATTTAAAAAATTACACTAAAGAGTTTTTTTTTTAAATACATACTACATATACACAAGAAAATCTTGTCCCCATAAATTAACATGTTAGCATACTTGCCTGTTACATTTCCTACACCCTACTGAAAGTTGGGCATACGTATACACTTACAAGTATTTTTGTTGCTACATTTCAAAGCCATTTTAATTTCCAAAAAAACTAACTAAATTTCTAAATTTGTAAGTACAAAAAAATTAATAATAAACTGTCAGATTGTGTTATTAGTATTTTTTGTGAGAGAAATGTTATGAAGGAAATATTCATCTCTAAACTATTATTATGGTTATAAATATATACTACACATTGTACTATTCTAAAATCATCTTGGGAAGGCAAAGAATTTTCTAAGACTAGAATTAAAAGTATTATGTCACACTGCCTTATAGCCTAACTCTGCACTACACTTTAATCAGCTATGTAATTACCAACACTACACGGCAATCACTTTTAAAACATCAACAACTCTTACATAATTCAAAAAAAGCTTGTTTATCAAAATAAAATGCTCTACTTGCTAATACATTAACAATTTTATGCTANCACTTGCTAATACATTAACAATTTTATGCTACTCTAATATAACATGGATGTAACCCATTTACACATGATAAGTACACTAGTAATATGAAATTCCTTAGATATGTATTTCTTCTGAACAACTTCATGAATTTCTGAAGAGCTATAAAGGCTGTCACGAAATCCATGGATACAGACTTTTTAATACATGATTTGGTGGCCAAANCCCAACACATTTGTCATCTACCAAGTATTGCTGTCATAAACAAATGTAATAAACCTTTGAACTTGGGTGCTTTGTGCGACAGTGTTTGTACACATTTTAAATCTAAAAATCTATGAGAATACTTACGAGAACAGTATATTAGTTCGTGGTACATAATAGGAAATAATTTACAAACAACATTCATTTAATGTGCATGTTTTCAAGACACAACATAACCTATAAATGTAATTAGCATTTCATGATTTGATTAGTCTATTCTATTTTTGCTTTGCCAGATTTTCACCTGAATACATTTATTCACTATTTTTCTCAGTATTGCAAATATTTAGCCACGTTAGTAAATATAATTTTCACAACAGACAATCTAAACGAGTGGTCTCCACATGAAGCACTTCACCTTTAAACATTGTACTTTACTGGCCAGATTGACCAGGAATAGAGAGACATAGGAGTTATACTGACGCATATTGCTGAGCGATCAGAACAACTTTCATATCGCATAGCGAGTAGGTAACAATGTTCAAATGGCTCCACCAACAGCAGTACTTTCAAGAAATTATTATTTGAAGACTTCCACATGAACTGCAGGTAATGTGAGTTCAAAAAACTCATAATGGTACTCAAAAAATGTGTTTGTATATACACACATGCATGTATGTATAAAATTCACACTACTGTTCCCCCCCCCACCCTCATTAATGTCTAGACATGTCTACGATTTAATAAGAGGTGTTTGAAGTTTGCTCCGCACATAGCAATGCACTTNCCCTCATTAATGTCTAGACATGTCTACGATTTAATAAGAGGTGTTTGAAGTTTGCTCCGCACATAGCAATGCACTTTCCCGCGTGCTGGATGCATGTGGTGCACACAAGACGTAGCATAGTGATATCAACAGTCTTGCTGGCTGCATATAACAGCACTATGATATATCAGCAGCAGACTGCAGTGGACTGTCTGGTTGGTACAACAGTGACTTCAGGTGACCCCAGTGATGACAAGTCTGGTAACCTTGGTGGCCATTCCACAGGCCACCCACGGCCAATCCCAGTGCAAGGGTAGGTGTCATGTAGTAGTCGGCGCTTGATTCCTGCAGAATAAGTTGGAGCACCGTCACACTGAAACCACATCTCCTGGCATACAGCAAGGGGACATCCTCAAACATGCCAGGTAAGATGGTGTCTATGAAAGAACTGTAGTACTGCGAATTCAGCTACTCTGGTAGCAACTAGAGGCCAACAAATGTTTTCCCAACAATACCAGCCCATACCAAGATAATGAATCGCTGTCGTCAGGCATAAACTCAAGTGATGTTCGGGTTAGCAGATGGTGATAGGTGGTGGTTGTGAGAGTTCATCATACCATCGCATGTAAAACACACTCCATCGGTCCACAGTATGCGACTGACAAAATTCTTATCCACCTCATGTTGTTGCAAAAGCCACTGGCAGAACTGCACACTGTAAAAGATCAGCTGGCAGCAGTTGCTACGCTGTGACATAATAGTATGAGTTGCAGCCCTCATCAATCAGAACCATGTGTNAAGATCAGCTGGCAGCAGTTGCTACGCTGTGACATAATAGTATGAGTTGCAGCCCTCATCAATCAGAACCATGTGTACCGCCCACCTTGGCATGTTCACAGCATGTGCAATGTTACGTGTGCTACGTGTTGGTGCCTCTTGGACAGCGGTTAGTATAGCATCGTCAACTTCTGGTGTCCGCACAATACATGGCCGCCCTGCATCCATATGCTATGCTTATCCTATTTGACCAGTTTTCCAGTAATGTTGGTCCTATTTGACCAGTTTTTCGGCAATGCAACGCCAACCAGAAAAATGCATTTACACTTGGATGCCATCTGCTGGGGTAGCAATCAGCATGTAATTGGTTGCCTGATGCACTCGTGTCCATTGCCACGTCAAGGTACTCTCCACATTTGTACTCCATTATTTAATTGGCACTACTGATCTTCGCTTTTTACCAGGCCCTACACGTTACCAATGACTCATAATGTATGGTGCAGAGTTGTGACATTACCTCACTCTTCCCAAATAAGAATAACATACACTTGCTACCATGATTTTCAGAACTTTCACATTATTTTCCTCGGAAATTAAAGTTCCAACACATTTTTACCAGGCAGTATTTTCTGCCTTAGTTTTGAGCACAGGATCATGTGGTACAGTCCATATCTGCAAATTTCCTTACATCTTGTATATTCAAATAATGCTGCTTATGATTTACAAGAGTTCATTTGTGGACATTTTAAATGTTGATTTAATAATCATGCATGGTACCTTCAAAAATAAATGTTATTTATAGGACACCAGGAATATGATTTCTGGATGATCATAAATCTGAAATGCAAAATTTGTAGCAAATTATTTTTCAGTGAACCTTAAACTATGAAGTGGATACAATTGGTAACCACTATTCCATTTGGGGCTGTGGTTGAAACAGCAGCTAGAACACTCACCTCCCACGAAGGCAAACCACGTTCGATTCCCAGCAGGGTTGCCCCCAGATTTTCGCATGTGGAAATCGTGTTGGACGCTGCCACTGGTCAACGCGTTTCCTCGGGGAACTTACGTTTCCAGCTCCCTTGCATTCTGGCACTGCTCCATACTCACCTTGGTTCACCCTCATCAGCTCTATAAAAATCCAGTTAAGAGTCACCCAAATCTCCCCACTCCACTACTCTATTTAAAACAAAAAGTATGTATTTTACATTATTAGCATTAACACATTCACATAAGAGTTTGCCGAATTTAATAACTTCCTTCACAAGGTTTCACAAAGAAGCTTCTAAAAAAATTTCTCTGTCCCATTATATGACTCTGATAAAGAATGTAATACATGTAATTGTGTGTTTTATATGAAACTTAATATTATTTATTTTCTGTAACAGCAACATATTGTACATACGAGGGTTATTCGGAAAGTAAGGTCCAATTTCTTATAAAACATAAACCATCACAGATTTTTTCAAAGAACTTTTTTTATTTAATTCCTTACATATTTCTCTATTTTTCTACATAGTTTCCATATATGTTTAAACATTTGTCATAACGTTCTACAAGCTTTTGTATGCTCAAGTCGTAGACGTCTGCCGCCTGTGAGGATAACCAGTCTGTAACTGCTTCTTTCACCTTTCATCTTCTCTAAAAATTGATTACCTTCCTTGTGATATCGGTCCACAAAATCAAGAGCACAAGCCATTCTTTTCATTTGGTGTTACTCAGTAAGCAGCCTGGGAACCCAACAAGCGCACAATTTGTGAAATTGCAAATTTTCAGAGACAATTTTGTGCAAAGTTGTTCTAACCACATTGGGAAATTCCAATGCTAAAGTTGAAATTGTGAATCGCCGGTCTTCACGAATCTTNTCAACTTCTGGTGTCCGCACAATACATGGCCGCCCTGCATCCATATGCTATGCTTATCCTATTTGACCAGTTTTCCAGTAATGTTGGTCCTATTTGACCAGTTTTTCGGCAATGCAACGCCAACCAGAAAAATGCATTTACACTTGGATGCCATCTGCTGGGGTAGCAATCAGCATGTAATTGGTTGCCTGATGCACTCGTGTCCATTGCCACGTCAAGGTACTCTCCACATTTGTACTCCATTATTTAATTGGCACTACTGATCTTCGCTTTTTACCAGGCCCTACACGTTACCAATGACTCATAATGTATGGTGCAGAGTTGTGACATTACCTCACTCTTCCCAAATAAGAATAACATACACTTGCTACCATGATTTTCAGAACTTTCACATTATTTTCCTCGGAAATTAAAGTTCCAACACATTTTTACCAGGCAGTATTTTCTGCCTTAGTTTTGAGCACAGGATCATGTGGTACAGTCCATATCTGCAAATTTCCTTACATCTTGTATATTCAAATAATGCTGCTTATGATTTACAAGAGTTCATTTGTNCAGTCCATATCTGCAAATTTCCTTACATCTTGTATATTCAAATAATGCTGCTTATGATTTACAAGAGTTCATTTGAGGACATTTTAAATGTTGATTTAATAATCATGCATGGTACCTTCAAAAATAAATATTATTTATAGGACACCAGGAATATGATTTCTGGATGATCATAAATCTGAAATGCAAAATTTGTAGCAAATTATTTTTCAGTGAACCCTAAACTATGAAGTGGATACAATTGGTAACCACTATTCCATTTGGGGCTGTGGTTGAAACAGCAGCTAGAACACTCANTAAACTATGAAGTGGATACAATTGGTAACCACTATTCCATTTGGGGCTGTGGTTGAAACAGCAGCTAGAACACTCACCTCCCACGAAGGCAAACCACGTTCGATTCCCAGCAGGGTTGCCCCCAGATTTTCGCATGTGGAAATCGTGTTGGACGCTGCCACTGGTCAACGCGTTTCCTCGGGGAACTTACGTTTCCAGCTCCCTTGCATTCTGGCACTGCTCCATACTCACCTTGGTTCACCCTCATCAGCTCTATAAAAATCCAGTTAAGAGTCACCCAAATCTCCCCACTCCACTACTCTATTTAAAACAAAAAGTATGTATTTTACATTATTAGCATTAACACATTCACATAAGAGTTTGCCGAATTTAATAACTTCCTTCACAAGGTTTCACAAAGAAGCTTTTAAAAAAATTTCTCTGTCCCATTATATGACTCTGATAAAGAATGTAATACATGTAATTGTGTGTTTTATATGAAACTTAATATTATTTATTTTCTGTAACAGCAACATATTGTACATACGAGGGTTATTCGGAAAGTAAGGTCCAATTTCTTATAAAACATAAACCATCACAGATTTTTTCAAAGAACTTTTTTTATTTAATTCCTTATNAAGTAAGGTCCAATTTCTTATAAAACATAAACCATCACAGATTTTTTCAAAGAACTTTTTTTATTTAATTCCTTATATGTTTCTCTATTTTTCTACATAGTTTTCATATTTGTTTAAACATTTCTCATAACGTTCTACAAGCTTTTGTGTGCCTAAGTCATAGACGTCTGCCGCCTGTGAGGATAACCAGTCTGTAACTGCTTCTTTCACCTTTCATCTTCTCTAAAAATTTATCACCTTCCTTATGATATCGGTCCGCAAAATCAAGAGCACAAGCCATTCTTTTTATTTGGTGTTACTCAGTAAGCAGCCTGGGAACCCAACAAGCGCACAATTTGTGAAATTGCACATTTTCAGAGACAATTTTGCGCAAAGTTGTTCTAACCACATTGGGAAATTCCAATGCTAAAGTTGAAATTGTGAATCGCCGGTCTTCACGAATCTTTTCGTCCACGGCTTTGACCAAATATTTTGTGACCACTGATGGTTGGCCTGATCGCGGTTTATCNTTGTGACCACTGATGGTTGGCCTGATCGCGGTTTATCATGGACATTTTCCTGTTCGTCCTTGAAAGCCACCCACTTACGCATTTTGCTGTCACTCATCGCATTGGGGCCATACACTTGACTTATCTGTCTATGAACTTCCGCTGCTGAAACGTTCCTTACTGTCAAAAATAGAATCACTGACCGTATTTCACAGTCGGCGAGTTGATCAATTGTTTCAAACATTTTGAACTGACACTGTAAACAGCACACTGCAAAAATACCAATGCAAATGGCGTCGTTTGACGAGCAAGGCNCTGACACTGTAAACAGCACACTGCAAAAATACCAATGCAAATGGCGTCGTTTGACGAGCAAGGCATGCCGGGAGTTGGTGCGCATGTGCGTTACAATCTTCGCGCTACATTCGATTAGCTACGGCGATTCGGACCTTACTTTCCGAATAACCCTCGTACTTCAAGTTTAAATGTTACCGTATTCAACTATACTTGCAAAAGTATGGGGCCATAAAGTGCAATCTGAAAAAGTACCTCAAAATGATGGATGCAATCAATAATTTCACATTTTCATGAAATGTACGCTCAATGTTAAAAAAAGAGATTCTTTTTATCTATCTGAAAGTGCAACAGGATGTAAATCATACATAACAAAATTATTAATTATTTAACATTTCTGGCTGAATTCATTACATTGNAAAGTGCAACAGGATGTAAATCATACATAACAAAATTATTAATTATTTAACATTTCTGGCTGAATTCATTACATTGAATTATTTTATACACAAAAAAAAAGCAAAATTTTTATGTTCTTAAAAACTGCAGTTTGTATTAGCCATAAATAACTACTCCATACAGTGAATTCATTTTAGTGTCTACTTACTGAAGTATATTTTNTGCAGTTTGTATTAGCCATAAATAACTACTCCATACAGTGAATTCATTTTAGTGTCTACTTACTGAAGTATATTTTCTTCTCATTTATATTTCAACAAGTTACTATTTTTCCTTTGTACACTGTCTTTCCATATACAAACTATCTAACTGTTGCTAAATTATTATTCAACAAATTTGCATTAAAATATGAATCTTTTACTGAGGGTACATTGCAAGTAGTGACCTGTAATACAACACAGGATTACAAAAATAACAAGGGAAAAGGCATATGTTACAAAATCAGCAGATTTAGATACATAAATAGTAAATATAGGGAAAATATTCCAAACATGTTACAGGCCTTGCATACATATCCTAAATATTGTATTTTTCGATATACAGTTTTAATCAACAGTGTATTGTATAATTATACTGAAATAAATAATTAATATTTTGTTAACAAGGTAGTGTAATATCAGTAAACATGTGCATGCCATGAGAGAATGTATTCACTCTTTTTGCAAGCATATCTCAGTCACTTGCTGTACTTGAAAGACATTTTTATTCTGATTTTATAAATCTCTAAAATCCTTTCTTGCTTCCTCATTTCCAGAAATTGACTTTGTTAACATCGTTACTGCATGATATTCTTACTTCTGATATCAAAACCAACACTGTTAAGTCACATTCAATTACAGATCAGCACAATTACGTGTAATTCCTCAGATGACCAACTGAGCACGTCTTACGACCAAACATCATAGACATGACTTGTTCTTAGTTTCAAATACCTTCCAGGAAGAACTTAAAGCGTTATAAAAATTGGGGAAGAATTCAAACAACTGAGAAAGTTCACTCTAACAAACTTCCTTGTGAGTCAAGATCCACCATGGCTCTGTAATGAAATACGCTCACTGACATTTGGATGAATTGAATTATTTCCAATAATATTACAGTTATCTCTAGTCGACTCTACCTCCATGATCTAGAATAAGACTTACCTTTGTTTGTTCAGTCCTTGTTTAGTCTTTTGAGCTCTGGATTGCATAATAATTTAGTAAAAAAAAAAAATCGGAGGAAGCATAAACGTGCTACTTTACTGCAAGGGATCTGAGGCAGAGAACATGCTGGTAACATGTTTGCTTTGAAAGAGGACCACACAAAAATCTCTGCAATGGTGAAAGGATAATTTGACTCATTCTTTTCCATGAGCAAAAACCTTTTCCATGAGAAATATAAGTTTTTCAAACACCATCAGCAAGAAGAAGACACCAATGCATTCATTAATGTCTTAAAACCAGCAGAAATGTAATCCATAGTTATTGGAGTTATGGATGAGACATTATTAGAGGCACTAAAAATGGATAGATGTATAGAGAATGCACAGTGATACAAACACACAAAGATGTAACAAGCAGAAACAGTGAAACAACAGCAACAGACAGTATGGCAAACATATGAGATTTCTATTGATGCACTTGGCAACAAACAGATACTCAAAGGCTGCCATGATAAAGTGGAGGGAATCATTACTGCCCTCCTTTTGCAGAAAAATAAAAATGAGCCCCAAACAGTTGGGTACTGAATCAATAGCAAGGAATTGTTTAAAATGTGGCATAACCCTAATAGATCCCTGGTTGAACTGCCAAACAGATAAGGATATAGTGTNGCAAGGAATTGTTTAAAATGTGGCATAACCCTAATAGATCCCTGGTTGAACTGCCAAACAGATAAGGATATAGTGTTGGAAGTGCAACCAAATTAAGGTCACCATGAGAGGAGCTAAAGAAAATAATTGAGTGCAACTGAAGAAGAGCAACGGGAATACTACACGAGATAAATTTCTGCTAGGGAAATTTGTTCTAGGCCATGGTTTGTTGGGATAGATGCCAGGGTTGTCATCGTGGTCATTGTAAAAGGATTAAGTCAACATATGAAAATAATGAAAAATGTGAAAGAAAATTTTCGGTGAAAGAAACAAGGAAACAGTGCCGTAATTGTAGTAAGCGTGACAGAGACAAAGCTGTCATTGAATGAAACTAACTACTAATAAAAATTACACGCTGTATAAATTCAGAAAATTCTTCTAACAGATGTACAAGCACTACAGACCTGCAATACCATCACTATCCATATCAGAGTACTGAAAGAGGTGAAGAAAAAGTGTGAGTGTACAAATGATGCATACAAAATTGTTGATAAATTTCCAGGGCTTTTTAAAGGCTTAGGAAACCCAAATAAAGAATACGAGCTAGTCTTAAAGGAGGGTCACAAGCCATACATAGTTGACACCTCAATAAGCATTAATTTACCCACTAAAAACAAGGTTAGAAGGAACCAAGCAACATTGTCAAGGGAGGGGTAATTACAACCATCAAGAGATCAACAGAGTGGTGTGCCAAATAAGGGTGATGGTGCGGGATACAGAAGGTTGTATCAGAGCATGAATGGACTACACAGAATACAAGTTTGTATGTCGAGAACAGCTTCTACTTTTAACAGCTGATGAACCACTGGCATGGTTAGACAAGTCAAAGTTTTCACAAAATAGGGTTCTCCATAAGGGTTTCTGTAANCAGCTGATGAACCACTGGCATGGTTAGACAAGTCAAAGTTTTCACAAAATAGGGTTCTCCATAAGGGTTTCTGTAACAACGTAATGCAATACTGACAACATCCTAACACAGTTTGAAAACTACGTTTTAAACTTTAGACTGTTCACGGTAAAGTGAGCACTTTTGAGGCCCTAGTTACTTTTTCCTTTCAAGCATTTTCTATTCTTTAACCATCTTTTTAAATAAATATTGCCATGTAAGTAATAAGCACAGTGTGTAAATTCAACTGCACTCGGAAATTAACGGTCTAAGGTTAAAATAAAATATATTTATTGACTGTTATTCAAAATAAGAGGGCTTTCAAAAGTGCTCACTTTACCGTGAATAGCATATACTTGCCAATTGGGTATCAATTTAGAGCCAGATCCTTACCACTGATAGATAAAAGAAACATTACAAGGAATGTAGGAAGTTCTTACTGAGGCTAATGACTATATGGTTTATGGAACTACACTGGATGAGCATGACTCACAAAGTTAGTGCACAGACAGTTAAAACAAGAAGGCGATACCCTGAATACAACTACGGCCAGCCCAAGGCACCATGCAGATACATAATTTATAGGCCATATTTCAAGCCAAGGACCCAGACAAGCCATGAATTAAATGCTGGACTTCACTAATGTAATTCAGGTAAAATTTTGGTTATGCCAAATAACCTGAGTAAGTTCACTGCACATTTATCTGAAATGATTCAACCACTAGCGCCATTGCAAAAAGGAAAGGAGTAGACATGGGGTGGAGTTTTGAAGAATGTGACGGAAACAATAACGCAAGAAATGACCAGCACTGAGTGACAAGCTGCCGTGGTAACACACTGTACTGACATTCAGGGCATTACCAATCCAACCATTGTGATTTGGTTTTTCCTGGTTTTGTAAAATCACTTCATGCAAATGCAAGGTGCTTCTTTATTAGACATTGTGGCCAATTCCATCCCCATCCCTGACAGTCCAATTATGATGTTCTGCCCCTACAACCCTACTATCCATGAGACATTAAGCATGAATAATACTAATAACACCAGACAGCAATCAGCCCTGCAGGCATATTATGACCCATTATTGGCAGTTTTCTTCCAAATACCACTTTGTCTTGTACCATTCAGATTGTTAATTTGCGATTGTAACCACTATTTTCTGATGGTCCCTGTTTTTTGCTACATTGCAAAATTTCATGTTAATTTCCATTTTGTAATGACAACTAGCAATACTCACATAAAAAAAAAAATTTCTTTTGAAAAAAGAAGAATTAAATTTATGTCTTCAATGTCTCCTACATGACTTTAATGAGGTCACTGTAACAAACACATGTGCAAAAAATAAAATCAATATTCAACATTCAATACATATGTAGTGTGGATTAAAATCACTAGTTAAGACTTGGTGTGGTGTTTTGTGACAATGTTACTTAAGAAGATGGAAATTTTACTCAATACACTCTAGTTAACAAAAATTCTCTCTAAAACTAACAGTAACATTTCATTAAAAAAATTCTTTTTTTCCATGAAAATTGCTTATTTTCAGGAACTGTTGTTCGTAGCACAAACAAATAATGAAAAAAGAGTTTACAAATTTTATTCAATTGGTGCAGTTATGGGTGAATTAAATTATAACACCAAAGTTTACTTTCCTCGTTTATTTCACAAACACATGACACCATATCATTCGCCATTACAACACAGAAATTTTTATAACACGAGACAAGATGAAACGTGGTGCCAACCCACAAAACATAGGCAACAAATTTTCAACACAAAACAGCTGTTGCCAACTCATAACACCTCCCCTTGTTGAATTTTGTTTGCACAATTATGACAGAGAAGTTAGTCCTATCTCACGAGACATCTCTCATGTTTAACACCATTCAATGCCTTAGTGAACACGTATGCAAGGTTGAGCTTAGTGGAAGCATAATCAAATTTAATCAGATTTTGTATTACACACTCTCTTACATAGTGGAACTTTACATCAACATGTTTAACCCTTTCAGACATTACATAATTCAGTGTTTGACTGATAGCCCTTTGGTTGTCACATCGTACAGTACATGGCGTGTCAATGAATCTTGACTGACCTAGCTCGCCCAACACACCTTTCATAAATTCTACCTCCTTCGTGACGTCTGCCATGGACACAAACTATGCTTAAACAGTGGATTGTGCAACAACACTTTGTTTCTTGGAACACCATGACACTGCTCCTCCTGCTAATAAAATTACATACCCACTGCATGACTTTGGGTTAACTTTGTCATTGGCAAAGTCAACATCACAAAAGACCTTTACTTGGCCATCAGTTTTGTAATAGCACAATTTCAAATCATTAGTCTTTCTTAAGTACATAAAGATGTGCTGAACAGCACACCAGTCACTCAACCTTGGTTTATTAGACATACGACTGACTTTGCTTACAACAAATGCTATATCCGGTCTTGTAACACCTGAAAGATACAATAAGCAACCAATTGCTCGTCTATAAACCTTTTCATCAAAATCTACATCCTCCCCTGGCACACCCGCAGAATTACTCACTTCCAGGGGTACTGATAGGCCCTTTGCATTGTTTATACCCAACTGCTCTAATACCTGGTCTATGTAGTGACTTTGGTCCAAAGTGACCATATCACTGTTTGGCTTGGTCACTCTAATTGAGAGAAATTGTACGGCATCAATTGGCATCCTTATGTTTAGGAGATTTTACATCTCGCACTTCAGTCAATTAATCTTGTTTCTGCTTCCCCATACACTATCATCATCGACATACAAAGCTACGAAAAATTCCTTACATTCGTCAATGTAAACACAAGGGTCACTTATACAAGGCTTCAAACCTAGGTCACACAACAGACCATTAATGTACTGGAACCACACTCTACCTGCTTGCTTTAACTCATACAAACTTTTATNCCTAGGTCACACAACAGACCATTAATGTACTGGAACCACACTCTACCTGCTTGCTTTAACTCATACAAACTTTTATTAAGTTTACAAACATAACTTTGTCTACCTCTATTACTTTCTACGAAATACAAAGGCTGTTCCATGTAAATCTCCTCATTNGTTTACAAACATAACTTTGTCTACCTCTATTACTTTCTACGAAATACAAAGGCTGTTCCATGTAAATCTCCTCATTCAGATAACTATTTAAGTATGCTCACTGTACATCTAGAAATTCATGTTACCAATTATTCTCTACACCTAGGGGCACGAGAATTCTAATTGTGTTAAGTTTGACAACAGGACTGTAAGTTTCATAGAACTGAACACCTGGAACTTGAGCAAAACCTCTGACCACAAGCCTGACCACCTCTGGCCACAAGCCTGACCTTTAGCCTTTCCACTATTGCATTAGGATTACGTTTCACTTTCAAAACCCATTTACAACCAATAACATTTTTGTGGTTAGGTCTTTCAACTATGGTCCATACATTTTGCAGTTTTAGATTCTGAATTTCTGCTTTCATAGCCTGTAACCACATGTCTTTCTTTGTACCTACCACTAAAAACAAATACCTTCAGTTTTTGCAGCACCTCCTCAGTGACCCTTTTACCTGACCACAATTCATGTGGAATCTTGTCTGCAATAGCCTTACTTGGACACAGATTACGTATGAAGCATGCAATGTTAACAGTTTCTGCCCACAAGTACTGTGGGAACACCAGAATGTATCAACATGCACCTAGTGTCCTATTCTGACTTTCTGCCATGCGATTTTGTTGAGGGCACCTAGGCACAGTTGTCCTGTGCACAATTCCATTCACTTGCAAAAACCTCCGAAAATCACTACTACAATATTCCCCCCTCCATCAGATTGCAAGACCTTTATCTTTACATCCCAAGCATTCTCCACCTCATACTTGAACAAAACAAACTCATTGATAGTGTCACTCTTTCTGTGCAAAAATTTAACCGCAACAAACCTGGAAAAATCATCTATGAGGGTTAAAACATACCCTGCACCTCCAACCGAACATGGGCAAAACTTGCACATTAAATCACTGTGAACCAATTCTAGCGGGTTTACTGTGCACCTGTTGCGTTTCCTCGGGAAAGAGACCTTTGTCATCTTACTCTTGATGCACACCTCACACTTAATACCTTCACCTGCCTTAGTTGAACTAAGATCAGTTAATACTGCAATTTTTACAAGTGCTGCCACATGCAAATGACCAAGTCTCTCATGTCACACGGTGACTACTCATAGTGCAACCACGTCAGTTACTGCTCTTGCTCCCACTGCTGCTCCTTTGCTGTCACCACACTTCTTGATTCTAGCTTGTAAACCATCTCCAGTAAGTACATTCCACCATTTTCCTTTGCACAAAAGACACTTGCTCTTTCTTCCGTGTCAGTGTCTACACCCATAGCACTATTTCTATCAAATTCAGTATTGATACCCTTGTTAGCAAGGCATCTCATCGATAGTAGATTGTATTCCAAGTCAAGTAGATATAGAAAATCACTCGACTATAGAGTCCCCCCACCACATTCATATGTCATTCTGATGTGTACAGCCACTTCAACTTTCCCAAGTCTAACACTTCCACTTAGTTCCGTAAATGTTACAAACACTGAACGCGCAAAGGAGTCATGTGGTCTGATGAGCCAGAATCTAACACCCACATCGTCGGTTCAAATTTACAAAATAATGCTCTACCTGCAAAGCATCCCCTAAATTTGTCCTGTCAACCTTTACCATTATCATTCCCTTCTTCATTCTTATCTCCACTCTTCTTTATTGCTTCATAGGACTTTCATTCTTCACAATTTGCAGAAATATATCCAAGCTTACCACATGAAAAACATTTTACTGGACTGTACATCCGGTATTGTTGCACTGTTTATAAACGTGACCCCACATGCCACAGTTATAAAATTTCAAGTCAGTCTTTCCACCACTGTAACCTTCAAAGTATGCTGGTATGCTGGTGAGCACCTCTAAGAGTTGGACTATGTTCTTCTGTAGTGTTTCTACCTCCCTGTCACCTCTGCGTTGCATGTTGTTTTCTAGCACTCAACGCCTTAACCACACTTTCAGTATTTTCCTTTTCCATTTTCAACCCTTTTCTCTTCAAGCAGTAACTTGCTCTTGACATTTCTTACACTAACTGCTTCTTCATTTTCTTCCAAATTTCTTACCATAATCTCATACTTTTCCTTGGGCAAACTCCGCAACATAAAAGCAGCAACAGCTTTGTCTGTAAAAGGCATGCCACCTTCAGTCAACTGATGAAACAAAGTTTCAATTTCATCCATGTATTCTCTCATTGATACATCTTCTTTCTTCTTATACACACAAAGTTCTTCCAGGACAGTAACTAAGTACATCATACCCATGTTGCAGTGTATCTCCTTTATCAGCTCCCACGCTTCTCTCGCCGTAGTACCAAATCTGATGTCATTAAGAGATGCATCGTCCACCACAGTTTTAATGAAGTACAAAGCATCTTGATTCCTATTTTTTGCTTAGGAGTCCCATCAGCTTCATCGTCTGGAAGATCTTCAGTAATAGCCTCCAATAACCTACATTACCCCAAAGCAGCTTTTACTCGTTCACTCTAATATGTGTAATTTGACTCAGTAAGGAGCAGCGCAATGTGTCAATCTNTCTTCCAGGACAGTAACTAAGTACATCATACCCATGTTGCAGTGTATCTCCTTTATCAGCTCCCACGCTTCTCTCACCGTAGTACCAAATCTGATGTCATTAAGAGATGCATCGTCCACCACAGTTTTAATGAAGTACAAAGCATCTTGATTCCTATTTTTTGCTTAGGAGTCCCATCAGCTTCATCGTCTGGAAGATCTTCAGTAATAGCCTCCAATAACCTACATTGCCCCAAAGCAGCTTTTACTCGTTCACTCTAATATGTGTAATTTGACTCAGTAAGGAGCAGCGCAATGTGTCAATCTNCCCCAAAGCAGCTTTTACTCGTTCACTCTAATATGTGTAATTTGACTCAGTAAGGAGCAGCGCAATGTGTCAATCTCTTCCGGCCGCCATCTTCCAAGAGCACCCTTTCTTCACTTCGTCAAGAAATTCAGCCAAACATTGAACACCTGTACACCAATTTTATTCACCCTAAAGCTGTCACTACTTCATTCGGCATCCTGGTTCACAACATGTCATTCAGTTCGTGCAGTTATGGGTGAATTAAATTATAACACCAAAGTTTACTTTCCTCGTTTATTTCACAAACACAAGACACTGCACCATTCGCCATTATGACACACCATTTTTATATAACAGATACAAGATGAAACAGTGCCAACCCACAAAACATAGCCAACAAATTTCCAACACAAAACAGCTGTTGCCAACTCATAACAACAAATACAAATAGAAGATATTTACAACTATGCATAAAACACGTGTAAGATAAGAATAAAATAAAAAGGAGATAATAGATATACTCCTGCATGATCTGATCAAAGGACACTGCCAGGTGGGGAGTTTGACTGAGGCGGTACATCTGTCAAATGATAACGCAGGTGTCCTAAGACCAGATCAGCTAGAACAGAAACCTTGCGCGGAGCAAAAGGTCAAAAACGGGTTTGATCCCGACACTCTTATAATTTTATGAGATTGAACTTGTAGTCATTTTCTACGCTTGTTTTACAATCACTGATTCTATCCACTACACTAAAATGAACAGATGCCAAGAATCTATACTACAGTGTAAGTACATATAGTTTTAGACTTCATGTAAAATGAATGGTGAAACATTTTACATTGTCATCATTATAATGTAATGAGTGTTATTCAATGCCTAAATTAATGTTACGTTTTCATGCATTGTGACCTAGTAAATTAAATTTTATGTACATGTANGTTTTCATGCATTGTGACCTAGTAAATTAAATTTTATGTACATGTAGGTTTTTTTAAAGTTAACAAAATTATTGCAATTGGTGGATATTATCTGCCATTTTCTCTTATACCTTAAAAAACTAAATTTTCGACAAAGTACTTCTCCTTCACATCACGATCACAAACATTTATATTGTTGATGCAAACTTTGCATTTGCACACTGAATAGTCATATATAATAAGAATTGAAGCAAATCTCTGCTGATGGCCTGTTTGCGAACAATAATCCCACTTGCATCATTGTCACTTACACCTGCCAGATCTCTATTTGGGCTGTTGCATCATCGTACAGCCTACAGGCTGAGTTAAAACAGCAGTGGTAAACCCACTGGAAACACTTCATGTATATCATAAAATGGAGTGAATGGGGACAGTTTTTTGTTTTATTTGCTTGTAACTCAATGAATAAAATTTATTTAATATTCATTACATATATGAACTATGGACATATCAAATGGGTATCCATTACATATAATAAAAAATATTCCCACTTTTCCTTTTAATTTATATATTTTTTGAATAGCGGTCCCTATTCAGGGGTGAATACAGACATGCTGTATTATCATTTATTTCCCTTTTGAGGACCCATAAGGGGTGAATAGGGACAAGAATTACCTTTTTAAAAAAAGAATTTAATATTTCCATTTATGAAGGATAAAGAATTAGTAAGTATTTACAATATTTATGTACAATACAACTTACAAATATTGCAAAAAAAAAAAATACAGCCAATTACAGCATTGAAATGACATTTCTCACAGCTTGGTTAATTTATGAAATGCTATGTCTTAATACACATTGCATTATTAAATGCATAGCATTATTATTTTAATGAGTCGGTGACAAACATACACAGTCTTCTTCGACATGTTGGCTTTTCCAAATCAGCCAAAACATCAGATTTACTGAAATCACACACATCAAGAATATCTGAAAACACATAAATGTTTGGACATTTGCTTGATTGATGAAAAAACGATCCAATGTAGAGGTCATCTGTACGTTTTTCTGAAACTTTCCCCACAAATATTTGAACTCCCGTATCATAACGGAATTGAACTGTAACCCAATCCTCTTCCTTTAAGTCTGCAAGTTCGCTGTTTTGGTTTCCGTCATTTGATTCAGTAGTCCCAGGATGGGAGTCATTACTACATTCTGATAAACTCTCATTATCAACATCAGATTCCTCGCTGCCATTTCCTTCATGACACTTCTCAAAATCTGCAAGTGTGGCACTTCTACCAGTAGGGACATTGAGCTTCTTTTTACTGCATCTTGGTTTCTGCGCTTCTTCATCACCGTAACGCATTTCTTTTAGAAATATGGTTAAACTGTCAATTATCTCTGTTCCATTTTCATTCTCATCATTTTTATCATTATCTTCAGGGGTTGCTAAATGCAGTTTGTCAAAACTGGAACGTGAAATCTTGGTTTTCTCTCTTACAGATGCACATTTTTGGAGTCAGGCTGAGTTTCTGTGTGAGGAAAAGTTAACAAATACATTAATAATTAAGGCTCATGTGTGGCAATGAGGATGCCATAAAGCTTTCCAAGCATAAGGACAAGAGAATAACAGGAAATATGATATAAAAGATAACATCAAAGATCTGTCTTTTATACAGGCAAGAAACAGGATGTGTGTTAGCAATAGGAAACTCTTTGAGAAAATCTAGCACACATTAAAGGCACCGAGATAATATATTACTGCTACCAACGCAATTATGTTACACACAAACAAATGACAACTGGCAAAAGTATTGGAAGGAGGAAAGCTGAAACAGGCAGCACCCCACACAAAGTACAAAGAAGAGAGATAACTTTAAATATATCAGAGCGAAGGCCAGTACTCGAAAGACTAAATAAAAGAAAGAAAGAGAAAAGGGATTTATGAGAATATATCCAAGGGTAGAGATACTGAGAACAGTAAACTCAACAAATAACATGCAGTTTTCTAAGGATCCCAACAGGGAGGAGGGAGAGAGAGAAATTTAGCATCTTTCTACAAAGTTTATTTTCTATCAAATATTTGGACCTAAATGTCACAAAAATATCTAGAACTACTGTGATTTGGCATAATAGGAAGTACCTTTATAATATAACACACAGACATCAAATAAGATTTATAAAATAAGTTAATAGTAGGCCTACAGTAAATCCTTTATTGCAGTCACAAATTCCACTTAAAAATTAGAATAAACAACCATCATGCAAGTATTGGCTTTAAATAATCATAATCATTAAACCACATTTAATACTTTATACATCTGGGCAAATAATCATAAATATTTATAAGTCGCTGATATTTGTACAATCCTTGCCCTGGATAAAACATATGTACATAATTAGCAGTTCTCAACATTAGTAGAAACCATCACAACTCAAAGTGGCAAAAAAAAAGAAACCTCAATGAACATATTTGTACCAACAAGTACCATCATGTGGCAGTATTTAAGCAGTGTAAAGTCAATGTGCAGACAAAATTAAGATAAAGCGGGCTGTATTGTAGAGACATTATGACTGCTGTGGTTGGTAGGACTGGTGGGTACCCAATGGCAACCTAGTGAAGCAGCTTTGCTTATGCCGATAAATAGTAGGCCTGGGAAATAGAGGACAAGGGCAGTTGGTGACTGGACATGGTAGGCAATGGTATTTATAATGAACACTACAAAATAATATAAAGGCCGTTCTTAGTAAAGAAACCAATTTTGAAATCAACCTTTGAAAGAGATCACTGCCCATACTGCTACAATACACACTGGCATGCAAGCTTCCAGTTAAGTTGCCACAGAATTAATTAAAAACTAGTTCTAAGACTTGACATTTTATTGTGAATATAATATATGAATTTATGGCCACTGAAGTCAATTTTTCTTGTTTTATACACTCTACAGCATGAATTTGCAAAACACATTTACTTTCTTAAAAATTCTATGCTTTCCACATGAATGACGCATGAATAAAGTGAGGTGGTCCATGATACCATGGTAATTCAATCTTACATGCAGTGGAAGGATACAAAATGAGAGAAAAAGTATATCCTAGGCAGGAATTTCAAAAGTGCCTATTAAACAGTAAACAGCCTATAGTTTTTTTTTTACAACTTGTGAAGGACAATAATAGATGTTAGAGCAAAGTCTTGAACACAAAGTATCACAACATTCAGTGTGGTAAAATACTTTACCCAGGGAGATATCTATTTTAAGTCAAATATAGTACGGCATAGTAGACGATTTCATCTTTTCAATAAAATATGACCAAATATTTTTAATGAGTGCTGCCTGTTGTTTGTGTGTTTGCATGTGCATGTAACTGAAGCAAGGCCGTAACATCTGGTTCAGAATTACATCTACAACAGAGGAGGAAAGAGGGTATTTGAGCAACAACAATGATGATGGCGACAACAACGATAACAATAAAAACTTTGGTTAACTTTTTTTTTTTAATATTTAATCTATGAATAGACACATTTGTGTAACTTATGAGATACAAGAAAATCTTACATTTTAACTTTACATGAAAGAACATTATTTTCTTGTAAGTTAAAATTTTTACGGTAGGTTTCTTGCTATAATAAACTTGAATTAGCCGACGACGTGACGATGTGACAATGCTAACTTAATACTCTTTGCGACAAAATTTTTTTTTAAGAAAGAAAGTATGAGCAATTTAACTTAACATTTTAAACATATATGACAACATCCTGTTGCACAAATTTTATGAACAAAATACAGATCATATCTTCCACTCTGCTGTAAGCCTTTAATTATACATATAAATTCAATTTAGCAAAAAAAAAAAAAAAATACTGTATGGTTCTAGGGCACACATTTATTTACGTAGTATACGATAATTCCAAGATTTTAGTAACTGTTCTCTTTAGGCAATTCTTTAGTTGTGTTAAACTAGACAAAATTTTCTTTAAAAAAAAACTTGATGTAATTTGTAACATGTGATTATATTTTCTATAGTACTTTTACACCAAAATGCTGTTTTTCCATCAATGTTATTAATTTTGTTGGGTTTGAATCAGAGAATGTATCCTGCGCAGTGCTTGTGCCAGCCTACCAGCCAAACTTCTTTCAAGGGACCAAAAAAACATGTACATTTTACATGTACTTGTAATACTTGACTAATGTAATGAACTCAAAAGGGAAATATGGTACTCGCAAGGCTTTAAACATGGATTGTCCCGCTCTGCAGCAAAAACAAACTTGTTCACTCTGTTTCAGTTCATTATAATCTAAACATTTCATTAGCAATTCAACTGAGGATATTTTTTTTGCTATGTAGTCCAAAGTTGTAAAGCAGGTTTGAAAAAAATTATTTTAAAGTTTTAAAATCTTTAGAAAAAGCAAAAATTTGTGAATAACCACAACTATATAAAAGGTGGTAGTTAACATATTTTAATTTTCCTAGCTATAAGTATTAATTCATTATGGAAAGTAAATCATCATTTCCCAGTGTGAGTAACCTTACAATCTTTTGGCCACAATAACAAATGGGCAACTTTTATTACGTTGAAATAATTGTTAAGAACAAGTACTTTATTACTAAATTTTCTGTTTCAATAATATTTTTAACCAACCCTTTTATTTATAATAAATTTATATAATTTTAAAAAAATGTTAATTATATAAAAATTGCTTTTGTACCAGTTGAGATTCCTTTTACAGAATTAAAACATTGATGTCTTACGTAACATCCAATTATTACTGCTGTTTTCAACTGGCTAAAATTGTCTGATCTTGTACAGGATACCTTCAAGTAGGTAAACACGAAAATGAAACTATTCTCAAAATAGCATTAACAGCCTGCCAAATACTAAAATATTTAAAGACAAAATTCTTGGAAACTAACCCAAACTAAACAAAGAAAGGCAAATTTCAGTAAATAGGAACAATATTTCCAAATGTTCACCAAAACTTATTACGGTTAAAATTTTCAAATATACTATCTCCATATTATAAATGTATATAATAAAAACCTATGATTAGTATATAATCTACACATTTAATGACTCTTATAAAAATGTATGTATGTACACATTATTTTCAATTTCAACATGCTATGCAGCATTATTTACATGGGTCCTATTACAAAAAGTAATCAAGCAAATTACAGAAGCAACAGAACAGTACTTCAGAATTGTGACATAAGATGATGCATGTTTGTTTACTCATACTTGCTTAGTACAAAGGAAAATATGATAAAATTCTCCAGTAAGTATTTAAATGTGTATGTACCGTTAAATGTATCCCACAACTAACAGTTAATTTATGATTTGGCTTTCCTGGTAGGCTGGCATTTGCACTAATTCAGTGCCTTGAACTAGCTATGAACAGACTTATTTTCTCTATGACTATTACAAAGTAGTGTCTTTACAAATTAAGTATTATATCAAAAATCTTACATTTTTTAACTAAAATAAATTATTGTTTTAATTTCCAAAGACACAGTAAAAAATGTTTGTGGTTGAATCTTAAAAAGCTTTTGTAATAATACACACTTCAAAAATTTACAAAAAAATTGTGGACCTGTTATGTTTGTATGTTAGAAAAGCAGTGATTGTATAGAATACAAACACTGGCATTAATGCTAAGAATCAATAAATTGCTAATAGCCTCTTAAAAGTCCACGAAAGGTCTCTTCTATTGGGAGGTGAATTTCACAACTAAGAAATTTGCTTGTCTAGGGAATTATTTGCAATATAGAATGACAGATATGGTATGAAAAGACTGTATAGCCTCTCAAGAAAAAATTGTATGACTCTACAGGCCAATTTATGTAAATACTGCCCATTGTCTGCCAAAGTAAAAAACTGTACATTGGCAAGACATGCACACATACGGTACTAGAATGGTGTGAAATTTATAGAATTTTGCTTTTAGTTGCTAAAAAATATTTTGGCAACTACATTCCAAAATATTTTTACTGTGTATAAGTTAAAAGTTTACTAACAGATGTTGCTGCCAAATATAACATTTCATTTCAAAATTTAAAAAACAGTCAATTAATATTTAATTTTTTTATGTGTATAATGAAAACAGCATTTTATAACTTAATGGCAATCATACAAAAGCACTGGGTTCTTTCCCCACCATTTGGTGTCAACTGTTTACATATCCTTTTTTAATAATACATTTTCAGTTATAAAGTGTCACGTGTGAAAATAGTGTTACTGTAGCATGGCAAATATCACTGATGTGAAACTTAAACTCAATGTGACCATGTACAATAACATAATTTTCATTATGACTGGATTTTACTTTGATAACATTTCTCCAAGTCACTGAAGCTACTTGCAACAAAAATGAAGTCTTTGGTTAATATTAAGGGTGCAGATTGGTGGTTGCAATTTATTCATATTCATACACAAAACTGCCAGGATAAAACTTGGGCTAGAACATTGGAATTCCATTACTTTAGTATCAGCGATGATGAATATTTCGAAAAATAAAACACATACTTTTCAAGTGATTATTTTTAAATACTCAAAGCTTTGTTGTTTGTAATGAACTGCAGATGTATTAAGAATTGAATGTTTGTATGCCAAAATGATAAATGTTAACAAAATCTGGTTTTATATGCATGTCATTACTACCCAAAGATGTTGCTACAGAAAGTTCTTTCACACAGCAAAAACCACTTGTCAGACTTGTCCAACTATGAACTGAAACATAAAATTGCCCATGCAACTGAAAAGGACACATAATGGGTGGATTTACATAGCATCAAAGACTGCTCCCATAAAAAAAAATTCTTTAATTACTAATTTTTAATTACTAATTCCATATACTTGCAAATGGTTAATATTTTCTGCTTTCTTTCAACACAGTGGAAATATAACATTCCTCATCCCAAGGCTACCAGTAATTTTACACAAATCAGAATTTAAAAGCAACTACAACAAAAGATGCGAGCGGAAAAGATATTAATGTAAAAATTTGTTTGTCGTAACGAAAATCAATTAGTGCTCTATGTTTTAATGAAGAGTATTTACATCTGTTATTTTATTCTGAAAGTAAAATTTCAACTGCAAGCCTATCGGAGTATCCTTTCTTACTTCCATATTGGTCTAATTCACATCACAGCTTAATTTAAAAAAAATCACTAAACAGAGAGGCATTTAACTTTCTTCAATCAATATGAAGAAAAAAGCCATAATTAATGCTAGAGGAACATGTGGCACTATTCCAAATGTTTTTATATGCCATGCTTTTATCAACAGTATCAAACCTTTGTTAATTAATAGGAATGAATCTAATTGAAGCTAATATCTTGGTTTACTCTATAGGTATTAATTAATCACAAGTCAGTATTAATGTATAAAATTTTCAAATTTACTACTGCAGTTATTTTATGGACAACTGTGAAATTCACATCATAATATCCATTAATAGGTCTCGTTTAATAGCTGTGTGCATATGTTGCATTAAAAGAATGACCAAATGCATCTTTCACTGTACGCTAATCTTAACAAAATCACCTAATTACTTTTTTTTAAGTTTCATTCAATATATGTAATTAATCACATAGAAAATTCAAGACATTTTACAAGAATTAATTATTTATAATTTGAAAGTGCACGTAAATCTGCTATTTTCCAAGGTTTATTTATTACAGAATATAATTAAAAAACTATATTACTTCATCTAAAATTTTATTTCACACTAAAATATTTCGAATCTCTCATTTTGTAATAAGGTAGTAAAATTAATTGAAGACAGTAAATGAAAAAGAAATGGAGAAACAAATTTAATGTAAAGTAGAACTATAAATATAACTTGAGCTGAAAAGATACTAAACAAATACTGTACTGATTTTTTTTGAATTTGTGAAGTGACTAAATTGTTATGATGCAGAAATATTGAACTATGTTGAAATGACCTTAGTTCAGTTACTGTTAATTATATTTTCAATTTCTAAACTACAAAATTTTTTATTTAAGAAAACCTAGTGTACTTTTTTGGGCACAGAAAAGTTCAGATTAGGCCTACGTTAAAAATGGTAATACACAAAAGAGTTATCAAAACTTCAAACAATAAAAATAAATTTTGAGGTATTCATTAGTTATTTTTCAACTGCAGTAAAATGTAAACAATATTGATGCCACAAATGTGTTAATAGCCTTAATTCTCAAAAAATGTATGATACACTTCAAAGAAAATACCTTTCTACAAAGTTTATTTTCTATCAAATATTTGGACCTAAATGTCACAAAAATATCTAGAACTACTGTGATTTGGCATGATAGGGAGTACCTTTATAATATAACTCACAGACATCAAATAAGATTTATAAAATAAGTTAATAGTAGGCCTACAGTAAATCCTTTATTGCAGTCACAAATTCAACTTAAAAATTAGAATAAACAACCATCATGCAAGTATTGGCTTTAAATAATCATAATCATTAAACCACATTTAATACTTTATACATCTGGGCAAATAATCATAAATATTTATAAGCAGCTGATATTTGTACAATCCTTGCCCTACATAAAACATATATACATAATTAGCAGTTCTCAACATTATTGGAAAAGGCATAATATTTTGAATGTAAAAAATATGGTTTATTCAGTAGCTTATAAAATGTAAAATATTCTAACAGTGAGACACTGAGAAACCTACTACGTCCTTGCAAATGTTACTCCAAAACAGCATTTTATATTATAAAGACCAGAGCGGCATGTCCATTTTCCACTGAAAGTAGTTCATAGTCTAACTGATAATTGTTACTTTACACTGTCTTTCAATTTATAAGGGTAATGATTAATACTTTTGTAAGTAACTCACTGTAATTCTTTTTCATACATTCTACATACTTGTAAAAAAATGTAAGTGTTGACTTAATAAATCTAGTTAAATGTTTAATTACATGTAGTTTGTGTGAATCTTCACCTAAATAAATAACACACATAAACAATATCCAATTGTTCTCACATGAAGTGGCATCAACACAGAGAAGAGAAGATGGAATCAAGCAGAACATGCTAGGGACACACCTGTTAACAGCACATTGTTTTCAATGGGAACACCTGATAGTACAGGTACTTTTAATTATTCAAACGTAAATTTAGGGGTTACTCTCCATGGAAATNGCTCACCGTAGGGCTGTGGCGCCGGGCAATTTATAATCATCACATTACAACTCTGGTATACGATCGCGTCAGAGTGTTAGACACATCTAACTTTATACGAGTCAGATTGTATTCTTAGTGGTATAGTCTCTGTAGGAGACATGAACAAGAATTTTATAATTGTTTACAAACATTCATCTGTTTCACTTGCTACGTATTCAAACCTCATGTCATTGGACATAAATACACCATGGCAGGATATGCAAAACTAATTATTACCACTCTGGTTTTTGCAAAAGTTAGAGTTTAAGTTTTCAAGAATATAAATAATTTTAATTACCTTCACATTTTTCTGATAACAATATAAGTCGAAATTACACACAGCATACGCAAGACATCTGAGTCACAGGCATCCAATTTACTTTCGACTGGAGGGTGTAGCATATCGACTGGAGGGTGTAACATGCTGGTATGTCAAGAAAAAGAGGTGAAAACTACCTATCACAACCTAACAACTAGTTCCTTCTAACAGTTAAGAACCCCCTCCTCGTTTCTCAGCAAAACATTGCTTTGAGAAGGAGGGAACACCAAAGTGAGTATTGAAACCACTAAAATTTTGGGTAGACTGGTAATGCAGGCAGTGGAAAAGTTAATAAATTAATTTTAATAGTTTGCTCACTTCACAAGTCAGAATGTTTCGTTTAGTTACTTAATTAAATTCACTTTTTTAAATGTTAAGTTTTAGTATTTTCAAAACAACAACAAATAAATACAAAAAATAATTTGTTGTTAAATAACCACACATAAAATAGGCGTATATCAGGTAATATTGATCAATTTAAACATAAAAATCTAGTAGGCAAGAATAATAAAACTGTGCAAGCAGTTAAATTGATTACACTTTATACCTAATTTGACTAATACTGCAAAAAATATTAAACATTATCTCTTCCTATTTCCTATCATTCTCATATTGTGCATTGACTAGTGTTTTTAATACTACCTCTCATGGCGAAAGGAAATGGAATATCTTCACTATCACCGTTCCCTAGCAACAAAGAGCTAGAGAGATATAGAGGAATTTCTTCCCCATTAATCTCCCTGCCTGTCTGCTGGCATTATGTGCAGTGATATACAATGAAGAAAGTTAATGCTTGCAGTGGTTGCTCGCTATCCCTTGCCCACAGATGTACCGAGATGAAACGCTGGCTCACAGTGGTGTATAACTCATCGCCAGGTTTGGTAAAGGTGTGATGAGCTAAGTTGCAGAAAGTTTACTTACCTCTGACCACTGACACTATAGACAATTTATAACGTAATTATTTAATATTTTTCAAGTGAACACCAAGCATCTTATGATACTACGCCATTACTGGCCTGAAGACTGGATGAGTAGAAATAGCAGTCTATCACAAAAATTTTTTGTACCAATGTAGATTTCAAAATGCTGAAGCAGCTTGCTACTTTTTTGATAAGGCAACACACAGCTTATTAGTCTGCAGATAAATACCAGATGCTCAGTATTAAAGCGGCAGCCAAATGGACGAAATCGCTTAACATACAAATAACAATGAACAACACAAATAAGCAGTCAGATGTGTACACGGGACAGGGAATCCCAACAACTAGCAAAACATTCCTGAAGTAAATCACTGCCTCCGCATATAAAGTGAGTCAATGTAGGAACAGAGCAACTGCAATAAAATTGTAGAAGAGAGGTAGCGGCAACACCCTGAGAAATAACTGCTTCCCAACTGATGTACTGTCTACCACACTATCCAAGCAACTAACCCAGTGAAAAATATTTCCAATTCCAGTGAAACAAGGGTTCAAAACAAGGGGCCTCACTCAGGATTGGGAGATTGGTATTAAACTACAAATTCCTCCACAGAAAATTACAATTCAAAAACAAAGAAATTTAAGACTGATTTGAATGACTTCAGATTCCTTTTAGCCCAGCTGACTTTCTTTCATAATTTTGGGGACAATTGAAATTTCACAGATCATTTTTGTTTCGCCGGCCTAAATTTTAATAAAAAAAAAAAGCTTGTAAAACAGGGAGGGGCGAGGAAGGTACTTGGTAACATTCCTAGCAAACTTCAATCTCTCCCCTCCAACATTTCTGAATCCTCTGTTGATGTTAAGTACAATGTTTAAGCCTAATCAGAGATAGAACCGTTATTGTATTTTAGGTTAAAATCTGCAGAATATTTGTAAAATATCACAGTGATAAAAGGGTATCCTAAAGGAACAGGCCATATATTACATTATTATCTTTATTATGGGAAATATAATCTGAAGAGCCAAAAANCTCCCCCCGAGCACACAGAAGTGCCGCAAGACAATGTGGCATGGACTCGACTAATGTCTGAAGGTATGCAGGAGGCAATTCACACCATGAATTCTGCAGGGCAGTCCAAAAATCCAATCTGCGCCAATTTGAGAAAGGGTTGCACGTCTGTCACGTTTAATGATTCTCGTCAGTTGTCATTTGTCCCATTCTTGCACAATCTTTTTCCGGCCGCTGCGATGTCCAAGATGTGATGTTTTACCGGATTCCCGATATTCACGGTACACTTGTGAAATGGTCACACGTGAACATCTATGACCCATCTCTCGTACGCAGACTATATATAACACCATGTTCAAACTTACTTAAATCTTGATAACCTGCCATTGTAGCAGCAATGACCTATCTAGCTGCCGACCGCATCGCGTTACTCTGATTGGTTCCATACCTCTGTTATTTGCATACGTACTCCTATACCAGTTTTTTCGACTCTTCAGTGTATATATTTTATTTATTTTCAAACATTTTCCAAACTTTTACAAAATGCAAAACTATAATAATTAAAAAAAATAGAACAACTGGGTTTCTTTGGCTATTCACAATCATTCCAATAGCCTATGCTATCAACATTATTATAACCCCTAAATTCAGTCAAAAGGTAACAGCATATTTAGTTTCAATATTTTGCATACTATTAGTTTGACTAAGTACACACTTAAATATATACAATAACAATGATCCCCTAAAAGTGCCTAAGCACACCCTCTTCTCACAATTATTTTTAAAATTTTCCTTTCAAAATTCAGTTACAAATATGGTACATTACATAAATATAATGGTACATTACAAAATGTTGTGTATTAACTACTAGAAATGTTGCATCCCATTCACTAGCACCTTTTACTGATTCTTATTGATTCTTTGAAAACCACCACTGCCTTCCTTGAAACATATTCAATGTGCTTAAGGAAGCTCATCTTGCCATTCATGATTCCCAAGTTCTTAAAACTCTTGCATATATTCTACTGGGTTCCCACTGATACGCATGGTTGACTGTTTCTGTAGTTCATACTTTAACATCATCATCTTGGTCTTTTCTGTTGAGAACTTTAATTTTCCTCTCTCACCATAACTTGATGTCCTTCAGTATTGCTGCAACTTTTGTATCCCACATACATCCTCTCTTTGTCAATGATGGCATTCCTGATTTCAGGATTGCATTTCAACACCACATAGACCCTGTCAGTGTCTCTCCGGCCAGCCCTATGGTTAACTGTAACATTCCTTTTGAAACTCTCTTTAGACTTGCCACTACATTTTCCAGTTTGGAAATTCTGTCTGTAGATTGTTTCGACAAATACCAAATTATTTTCAGATTGTGGTACATCGTAAACCCCTTCTGTTGTGGGTCTCTAGTTTAAGATCCAACTCCTTTATCTTAACCTGGTTTTTGAATTTCAGTGTTTCCTTATTACCAGCTTCAATGAGGATAAAGACTGTAATCAATTTTCCACCGCTGAAAAATTTGCAAGGCGTAAAAAGATTTTTAGGAATGGTTCCATTTTATAGCAAATTTATACCAAACTTTTCAAAACTAACAAAACATTTAAGTTTGTTTAAAAGAAAAATTTTTTATAGAATTCCGAGCAGCAGAATGCTTTTAAAAAATTAACGGGAAGTTTAACAAACCTGCCGGTTTTGCATTTGCCAAACTTTAATGAGGAATTTTTCTTGCACTACGATACTAGTTCTATAGCCGTAAGTGGCAGTTCTGAGCCAGACGAAAAACTGTAGTTTTGTTCCAGTAGTGTATGCTAGAAAATTATTAATACAGGCTGAAAGAAAGTACACAATATATGAAAAGGAATGCCTCATTTGTATACGTGCAATGGCACATTTGCAAATTTTTTGGATCATGCATCATTCACTCTGTTTATGGATAATAAATTATTGAATTAGTCATTAAAATCACAAAAACCTGCTGGTCGTTTTGCCTGATGGTTAGTCCAACTTGCTTGTTTCAAATTTAATGTACAACATGAAAGGGAAAGGAGAATTCATTTGCTGATGCATTGTCACATATGTTTTGAGAGGACGAATTTGATGTGGTTGTCAAAAATGGGGCTACTGTAGAAAGTCTGCTGACCATAGACACTTCAGATAGCATAAATGTCCTTGAAAAGTTTTTGAGTATATTTGTGGATATTAAAGAACACCAAAATGTAGATTTAGAATACCAAGAAATACTTTCTGAAATAAAAAATTTAAATTCTAACATGTTACAAAAAGGATTTTTGGGTGAATGGACAAAAAAGGGTAAATTAAGACTTTTTGTTCCTAACGAGTTATGATCTATGATTTTCAAATATTACCGCGAGTTGTTTTTGCTGGACATGTAGGACGGGACAAAACCATCACCCGTGTGTTGTGAATATTTATATAGCCCGGTGTATGCCAAGACCTTGAAAAATGGATAAAGGATTGTGGTACATACCAACAAGCTAAGCTGAAAAACAGAAACCCTTAAAGGGCAATATGAAGGTATAGTGGAGTCGTATCCTTGGGAGTGAGTGTATTTGGATGTAATGGGTCCATTTTCCAGAAGAACCTCTGGTTACATATATGTTTTAGTTACCATAGAGTGTTTCAAAAATTTTTGTTTTTTTCTTTTCCTTACATACCATAAAATCAGCAGAAATATGTAAAGTAGTAATGCAACGGTTATACAGTATTTTAGTTCACCTGTTTTTGTAGTGACATATAATGCTGCATATTTTCTTTGTAGAGTTCACGGATTTGAATTTTATATGGGGAGTAAAGATGGTGCAGACCGTCCTGTATCACTCTCAGGTGAACTTAGTTGAATGGGTTAAAAGAAATATAAAAATTGGTTTACGTAGTTTCCAATCTGATACTCAGTGTCATTGGGGCAAAGTTTTATATCTGCTTTTATAGTTTAATAACGTTGTGCATAGTGCTCACAAATATGCTCCTTCAGAAGATTTTTGGGAGAGACTTTGCAACTTTCACTCATAAATACATGGTCACTACAGAGTATTTGTTTGAAGAATGTGGATAATAGAAACCTAGAAGAAATATGGGCAAATGTGCCACATAATTAAATTACATATCATAAAAGGATAGAACAGAAAACTAATATTTCTTATAAAGACCTCAATTTGAAATCAGGTGATTTAAAATTGATTAAAGCGCAACACTTTATATCAAAGGTTGATTATTTCAGTGCGATAATGGCCGTAAAATAGAGAGGGCAATTTCAAATAGTGCTGTGTCTTACGCCTGTTAAATTATTAGTGTCCAACCCAAATTCTCCAAACAAAACAAAGAAAGTACATTTGCCAATGTAAGAAATATTATGCATCCCCAAGTAACATGTAAAGGGGCTACCTTCCCCCTAAAAAGCCTCCTATTTCTTATGAATTTTTGGATGTACAAAAATGTTTAGGCATCCTAAAGTTGTTCTACTGTATTAGCATTAGCGTTACAATGTATAATTTTTTGAAAAACCTTTTTAATCAATAATAGATATTCAACCCTTATGTATTTCGAAGAGAATTTTTTCAGTAAATGTTTTACAAAGGAAATTTTTTTGTTAACGTAATAATTGTACCTGATGTAAGGTATGAAGGTTTAAGGGTGTAGCACCTTCCCCCATATTTTTTAGTATTTTTGAAAAGGGAATGCCTATCTGTTGTCGTTCTTCGGGTCCCTGCTCTGGTTTGTTGCATTCAATATTTTCTTCCAGCATGTATGTATGTACAGATAACTTCCGCCCACCCCCCACATTCAGTGGGCTACAGTGTAGCCATAGACGTATATTTTGTGAAAAATTATTGAACATCCAGCTGGCTTCTTAGCAAACTACATCTATTAACCCCAAATTAATCTCATAAACCTTACGGTACGTCCGACAGTTTTACCTTTACAAAAACATAATATTTCTCTACTGAATGTCTGATCATATAACTGGTTTCATTTTGCAAATTTACTACTATTCCAAGATATTATTCTAAAAAAATAACCTTGCAACACATTTTTGCCCATAACATGTTACAATATTCATCCTTTATTTTGTTATGATAAGGCAAAAAAAACTAGCAGTGCAGTCATAGAGATAAAGCCCGGTGTCATTCTAAAAACTTGCTGGCTTATGAGAAGCTGGAAAACGTATTTGGAACAGCATGTATATGCCAGCAGTGATAAGAGCAATTTTCATACTCTGCTGCCAAATTCAAAACTCGTTTACACATAGAAGATGTAGTAGAACTGAAAATGATCAGCACTCACGCCACATTGCTTTTCTTCCAAAGATGCAAAAGTATGCAGAATAGAAGTTCATTAATTTATATGCAATGGACAGGTGAATTTTAAGTGCAAGCCAGAATTTTTGCATTATTTTTAATTAACATCACTAAGAGTTATAGAAAAATATGTTTTTTTGTAACCTTGGCAATACTCTTCGGCATTTTCTCAAGACACGTAGCAGCGGTAATCAATGAATAATTAACTTCCTGATATTTATCATTCTATCGATTTGTTAATAAAAATTTGTATCTTTTAAGGTTATTAACTCTGTACTACTATTATTCTACGAGTAATCTTAGTGGTATAACATTTTATAAAAGCTAATTTTCATTGAATGCTGTAAAGGAGGCGTTGGTGTGACTTTCACACTATAATTATTTATAATGCCGTACAGTTGAGCGCCATATTGTAATAATGCGTTTTTGAGGTGACTTTCACACTAGAATTTATTATAATGCCGCACAGTTGGGCGCCATGTTGTAAAGTTCCGTTGGTGTGACTTTCGCACTAGAATTATTTATAATAGCTCAAAGTTTGGCGCCATATTGTAAAGATCCGACTTTACTGTTACAAGCGTATATTTAATAATATAGCAGCCTCAAAGGTTAGGCGCCATAATGTAACTTCTCGCCGCTTACACTGTCGACTGTTTACTTGCCACGGCTTGCTCAGGGTAGAAACACGAGACTCATAGAATTGAACATTATTAATTAAGAATGAAGAAGTTCCAAATTAGTTTGTTATGTACTTTGTTTATTTAACTATTTATTTAACACTCANCTCAGCTCCACAGTTCACAGAAGAAGTCCAAATTGCAGAGTACGAACCTTACAGATAACTATAAAAGTACAAAAACAGCGCCACAGTGGTTTCCGTGTTAATTGCAGAGTACTTATAATCGGGCTTATTTCTTAATCTGCTGCTACCTCCCACACCGGCTGAGAAATGAAGTGATACAGTCTAGTAGCCGATGTGGGGGTTCTAATCCTGCCCGAACGCGGCCTAGGCTAGCATTGCATGATACTTCTCGACTGCGCTGACCTGCCCTCACGGGCGACGTGAAGTAACTCTCCTCTCACGACTGACTAAGACTCTGTAAGGGCGACAGCTAGATGCCTATATCCTACTGCCTATCCCCCCTCTCCTGTGATAACGGCCTGGCCACGGCATCTGCCAGCAGCGTCATCACGAACTGCACGTGTCCCGCGCTCAACACAACGTTATCATAATTGACTGCTCCGTACGCACTACTCCTGCGATAAGCGCCCGGCATCCGGCATCTGCCAGCAGCGTCATCTAAAACTGCACGTGTCCCGCGCTCAACATTAACAAACTTCGCCGTCCACAAATACTTATTGACATTGCCTAAAACTGCGCTGGGGGAACTAAATAATGCTGGGGTTTCAAAACTCCCAAGTTCGAAACGAAAACTGTAACGAGGACTCTTGATAAAAACGTAACCTGCAGACGTCCGCCCCTTAACCTACAAATGCACACGTCTGTCTGATAAACACGGGAAACGAGCCACCACGGCTTTAAACTTGAAACACGATAAAAATATTACGAAGCTGTCCCAAAGCTTCACAAACACGAAAGAATTTTACACTCGAGTCCCGAAAAATTCAGAATATTGCGTCATTACAATGCGTTTTTACAAAGTGCAGTAGCCATACAACTTAAAAGTAAATAATACAAAACTACAAGCTCTGCACCAATAATTAAATACTGAATACAAATTCATTTTATTCCAGAACATAAGCTACAGTTTGGGTTTGATATTTCTGAACCTAAGTCTGGTAGCAATATCAATATATGCTGGATTTGTTGGGGTTGTACACCAAAATTGAGAAGAGTTTTTCAGTTTATGTAACAGAAATGGAAACTTAAGACCCACATAAATTCATAGTTTTAGGTGTTACAAACAAAATATATCTAATGAATCTTGTAGTCTACAAGGCACTTGTTTACTTATCATTACCAATGAACTGTAGGCTTCATACTCGGCTGTAGCAATATCAAACACTACAACCCAGACTAGTGGCATGCTGCACCGTTTATGTATAATTTACAGTATGCACTCAGACGATCCTTGGGTACTGAGTCTCATCAGTGTGCAGTGCCGGCCAAAAATAACTTCCCTGTTCATTATATAAACAATTGTGTGTGCCAGGTCAGAATGGATCAAAGTCATGGACAGATGCAAAAACATAGTACTCATATTTATTTCATCACTCATAAAATGCAAATAGATACATTTGTTGTTATAATCAGTAATGGATTAAAATATTTAAAATCTAGAAAACACCTTATTTTAACTATATTTTATGTACAAGAATTAATGAGGAATAAGTGTATGCATAGTACAACTGTTTGTAAAATTACAAATATTTATTATCACAAACTATGACATACCAAAACTTTCTAAACTGTAAATTATGAATATGATTGGGTGATACAAGTGTAATTTGGAATCGAAAGTAACTTGCGTATTGTTGTAACAAAACATATTTACGCTGTCTTCTTTGTGATTCTTGCTTTTAATAATAATATTTGCTAGAGTGTAAATATCTGTTAACTAATAATTCGCAATATTAATTTAACTCTAGCAAAAACAGTATTAAAGAAGTGTAATGAAGATAACAGAAAGCAGAACGTTAATAGCTGCCGCTCTCGTATACAGTTGAAATAATTTTTTAAGTTCTACACACTGTAACAAGGAAATCACGAAAGGTAATGGTTTAAGAAGAGCAAATAAATAAACTTTGGTGTTTATTTTATATTTTATAGTCATATCACCCATCTATCTCTTTAAACAAAATAGTCTCTCACTTGCTACTTTCTTTCCTGTGCACATCCAGAAAAATAATCACAGCAGACCATAGTTTTACAATTTTTTACATTGAAAATATATTCAGTAAAGAAAAGAATGTGATTGCATCATGGTTAGAAAATATCAGTGATTTACCTGTAAAATTTTTTAATAATTTGAGTGGATAGTTTTTGAGTGATGACAAGTTTAGTTTTGAAAGTTTTTTGGCTGTGCGAAGCGAGCACAGAGGAGGCGTAGATAAGGGTGAAATTCCTGTATTTCTTTGCGTCTCTGGCCAGCACGAAGAACTGACTGGAGGAGTGGCAGCCTTGCTCAGCCTCGGTAGAGCACGATGCTAAAAACTGCAAATAATTATCTCTGGCCACAAAATTGAGCTCTAACCAAGTATCAATTTGAGTCAATAATACTTCATATTTGAAACTTTGATTCAATAGAATAATTCAGCAAAATGTATGAAAATTTGGTCAGTGCTATGCACCGCCACTCCAACCCGCGCATTAAATCAAATGGCTGGGTGTGCCCGGCCGCCCCATTGTGCCGCTGTGGACTGCTGCTAGCTCGCCTGACATGTCAAATTCTCTATACCTATACCAGGATTATTACCGTTAATAAACATTATTTTATGATTAAAAAACGATATGGCATTATAACTATGGATGAAGTCACACCCGAGGATGATGTCTACACATAAATTATCAGTTACTAAAAATTCTTGTGGAAACGTATCACCTAAGATATTCAGTTTGATATTTACTTTGAATTTTGAAACATTTCCTCCATTGCCCCAACCAAAGTAAACTTTTCTTTCATTGTTTCCAGTTTCTTAGCTGAAATTATTGTTTATGCTACACAGCTACGGCTACAGCTGGTATCAAAGAGTCTGCAGTAAGCATTTTCCTTCATGTTTACTAGCACTCACTGCGTCCACGTTTTTACGAAGTCCTTTCCGCGTGGTGATTGTTTTGTGTTTACATTGGCCATTGTACTCACACTATGAATGTACTGTTTTTCACAGACTCAGTTCCACCTTTCTGGGCGTGTCTTTCCTCACCATCTGGTGAATAAACAGCTCTGCTTATGTCATCACATGAACAATGTGCGGCTGCCTCCTTGTTTAAAAAACAACTTTGTTTGTTGGAGACTAAATGTCTGTTTAAATTTGCGGAAGCGGACTGCGATGTCTGTTTGGAATTGAAAGTTCTGTTGTGTAACCCGACGCATTCTTTAGCGCGGTGTCCGGAATACATACACAATGCGCATGTTTAGCCACTTTCATTACGCTGTCCCATTTTTATCAGTTTTGATTCCGTGCTGCTTGACGGGAACTCTTCCTTCTTTATAACCTTGTTAACCTTAACTTTGTTCGAGTTTTCCCCTAATTTTTGTCTTTTACTGTACAACTTTCTAAATTTTTCTCTTTTGTCAATGACTGTGAAAGCCTTTTCTTAACCTATCTTCTATAGCCTGCCATGCTGGTATGTTGTCTACACTATCACCCACTGTATCGTCGTAGATGCGTTTTGCTGTTCCTTGTAAATACAATTCCATTCACCTACATTTTTCTAGCTTGTTCCATTCATTTAATTCACTGGCAGTTTTGAAGGTGTCTAAAAATTTGTCTATATCCTGTTCTGAACTGCCTGAAACGGTAGGTATTTTAACAGGCTCAGGAAAAATTACCTTAACTTGTTGTATTTCTGCCATTTTATGTTGCTGTTGTTCTAACTGAATATTTTCATAATTATGAGGCGTATGTATATAGTGATATAAGTTTACCTCTAAGTCACTGTTACTGGTATGAAAGTGAATAAAGGCTTCGTAATCTTGCACTAATAGTGAACTAGTAGATTGCAGCTCTGCTAGATTATCTGTATGAGTTAAACCCTTTTCTACTATTTTTGTGAGCAGTCCTCTCGTTACTCTAGTGGACTGAGTATTAAACTCGGCCAATAGGTTAGGGTTATCTTGTAATATTTCGTCTGACCTTTCTATTTAGGAATTAAACATACATGCTATATTAGTTTGCCTATTTTCAATATTAGTTCTGACATTGGACAGGTCTATACTTGCCAATTTAAATAGTTTTTTCGCTGATGCTACAAAGGATTTATCTTTTTTGGCACTCATAAATTCCTAAAAACTATTAGCCCTAATCGAATACACCTCTCGGTTAACGTTTTCCAAACATTAAAACTCCCTAAGGACTATTTTATTAAGTATTAGAAATTTCACTCTCACACAAAGCCATGTATTACGTGTAAGTTAATCCCCGTTAATTACCTGCATTGGGATAGTAAGTCACACAAAACATGCATTATACATTCTAAGGGTTTGTTAGTAATTATTAGAGTTAGGAAGCTACCTAGCTAGTGGTAGAATTATTTAGCTAAGAGGTAGAGACATTATGCACCTCCGCCAGTGTTCAGTCATAGTTTTTATTGTGAGTTAAGACTACGTTAAGGACCACGCTACACAATTTAGGTAAATTAAAGTAAATAATTTAGTTGAGGGTTTCAAACATTTACTAACTTCCTTAGGTTAGTTTACAAAACTGTCTCTAAGGCGTCATCTTAAGGACGTTACAATTATGTTCAACAAGGGACTCTGTGTGAAGCTGGTACTACTAATCGCAGATACCCAGAGCTAGCCTGTGACATACTCTCCACTGTTTTATTCAATTACTGGAGTCGGCAGGAATAGAGGGCTCGCTTCGCCTGGGGGAGGGGGGGGGATACACGTAGTTGGCATCATCTTCTCGTCATCCCACGAGCTGGCTGCTCCGCGGACTGCTAGTAAGCGACCCGCGACCTTGCTTCGTCTGCACTTATATACTGGCCACCTGCTCTCGTTTTCACACTGTTTTCTAAAACAGCCATGGCACTGCCTACCTCATGTGTGGCTGTACTGCCCAGCATTGCAGTGGCCATAACAACCTTCACAATGTCTGCTGCTGCCACTAATGATGGTTCATTGCCATCCGTCACAACCACTTCATGTTTACTCTTGAAAAACTGGATAGGGTGCTTACCAGCCATTGTTTCAAATCCAGTGTCTTTAACTATTTGACCAATAAAATGTTCTTCAGACTGCTTTCCTCTGCAGAGCACAATAACAGGCTTATCACTCTTTACTTGAGGTGCCATCTCTACATCCAGTTCCCCACGTTGTCAGTTACTGGTAACAAAGCTTCGAAATCTATGTAAGATTCAGAATCGTGAAGCGACATTTCTTGTATGCTATCCTCACTTCCAAACTGTAGCCATGCCCCCCCTCCCCTTTCATCTTTTTGTTTTGCTTGCGGTGCCATCTTTTTAGACGCCTGAACTTGGTGTGACATTTTCTGCTGTTGCACTTGTTGATGGTCCTGGGATTGGGGTGAAATCATCAGATGTGACACTTCCTTCCAGCTAACGTTTATTTTCTTCTTCCTTTCCTTTGTTGGTTTTGAAAAGTTGAAACATGTTTCCTTTAAAAAAGAGAGAACTGTTTCAAACATGGCTTCTTCAGTCGGACATGTGCTGTTGGCAGAAGATTCCATTGTTGGTAATATCTTGAGAATCTCAAGCCTATTCACAGGAACAATCCCGCACGTTCTGAAACCACTCTTAATGGTTTCTTCACTTGAGGGTTGGAGGATGTTCACTAACTCCTTCAAAAGTCTTGGGAAATGGGTTTTTGGAATGTCCCTGGGTTTTTCAGTTTGTACTTTGTCAAAATTTGTCTCCAGAGCTTCTTCACCGGAGCTAACAGGGCAACATCCAACGGCTGACAAATGTGTGTCGAATGGGGTGGAAGGCATTTGAAAAGAATGTTATGCTGAAGGCATGCTTGCAATACACAAACTGAAAAATGAGATGACAGGTTGTCTCCAACTAAAACTACTTTTTTGTCATTTTGTAACTTTTGAATGTATGGAAGGATGAATGAGAAGAACCATTCTTCAAAATGAGTTGCCTCATACCATCCACTAGAGGAACAGGAATAGCGTGTGCCCTTCCATGCCATGCCATGGGAGGCATGCATCATGCCTCCCATGATCCATAAATCATAAACTTATGGGCCTTATAAACGACGAAGGGCGGAAGCATATGCCCTGAAGCTGTGGCAGCAAGCATAATGCTGGTGCTACACTTTGATGTGCTTAGCACCCTATCAAAATATTTTTGCACTCTTATGGAAATTGCCTGTATTCGTCCAGGGTCACCTGATAAGATAAAGATAGTCCAATCAAAATTTATATTTTCTAAATCTGCTTCCATATAATCAAAATATGAATTGATGACAGCAGAATCTACCTGTGCTCATTTTGGATTTATATTTGCACAAACCTTGAAGACAGTATATCTGCATGTCGAGACATGAACGATTGTGCCCAAACAATGAAAGGGGTGACTCCATTAGAAAACTTTTTGATGTGATGTCCAGTTCTTTGCAAACAGCTCTTGACCAGAAATCCTGATTCCAGGGTAGTTAAAGGAAACCTCCACTCTGATAACAATAACAAATACTTTACCAATGATTCCTAAGTTTCTTGATCAAGAGCAGCTTGGCCTCCAGGATCCTTTGGTTCTTCTCCAAGCATTTGAACTCGCAAAGCTTCCCTCTTCACTTTGTGTTCACGTGCAACTTGTGTAATGGATGTTCCTGATCTGACTGCTTCCTCTGCCTTTTCCATTTGCTCAACAGTATAGTGCTTATACTGGCGACTACCAATTGTTCTGTGGTAAGTTTGGGGCTAGTTGTTACCTTCAACGTAAAATAAACACAGATTTTTGGTTAACTCATACTGAAACAAGTTGGTCTGGCAACCGTTGCTTGCCCCTACAACAATGGCATACAAGTCAGTCTGCCAGACGCCTGAAACTAGTGTCTCTAGTGACTGCAAAAAAAATCTACTGAGCATGAAGTCTCAAACTTCCTCGCTGGTGTGCAGTTCGGTATAATTTGTAATCGTTGTTCTTTATAGAAATGTTGGTATGTGAGAAATATTATGTTTTGCAAAAATGACGAATACTAAAATTATTTTTATGTGATTTTGAATCCAAACAAATTGGTGCAAAAAGTAATTTGCTACTACCGGACAAAATAATGAGTGGATGGGTTAAGAATGCAAGAAACAGTAACATGGGGTGACTTTGGTCACTATCTTCAACACAGCACAATCAATCAACGTCCTTAGCCAACATAACAAAAACAATAACATATTGTAATACCACAAGTAATTTTTTTTAACTCAAAATATTTTTCCATAAATGAAGTAATATATTATTTTACTTAAATATAGCATAATCACAGTTAATTATTGAAGAAAACTAATTTAAATTATTTTGAGTTTCAGAAAATTTGTAATATAACATTTTTCGGGTTGTGTGACCGAAGTCACCAATTCTGACGGGACATTTCAGATAAGCCCCTATGTTTAAAAATTAGTACTTTTTTGCACATTACCACAAGAAAGCTAAAGAAGAGGCAGTCCCCGAACTAACTATGCTGACTTGGGGTACCAGTTAACAAGCTCCTGATTGTCCTGCAGTAAGCTACTACCAACACACAGGATGGTAGTTTCTGTTTATATGAATGACAAAAGTTGAGAAGTTAGTTTTTTGTTATATTTATGTTGAGCACGCCAACAGTATGAAAGATTATCCCCCATATCTTTTTTAACACCTTAGAAATGTACACTGCATAGGTATTTTTATATGGCACATAGGTGCAGTGGATTTTACAGTTTTAAAACAGGCCCTTAACTAGTGAAATAGTGTTAAAACTATGTTAAACCTACTTTTCCTAGGAAATAAAGGAGCTTAAAACGTGGATTGAATGTCTGTACGTGGGCGCCCCTTTAATAACTTTCAACCCCTGACCAGTTTGTAATAAAATNTTAAAACGTGGATTGAATGTCTGTACGTGGGCGCCCCTTTAATAACTTTCAACCCCTGACCAGTTTGTAATAAAATTTTTTTGGGTATGACACTAGTAACAATTGTCAAGATTCAACCTTTCATAAAAGCACATCTGAATTTTAAGAACTTCATTAAAAATTATTTGCACCCATGAANATTGTCAAGATTCAACCTTTCATAAAAGCACATCTGAATTTTAAGAACTTCATTAAAAATTATTTGCACCCATGAAGAGGAAAGTAGGCTCATTAGTTATATCAGTAATTTCTTCTTTATACATTTCCTCCATATCTACTCAGTATTATTTCTTCTTTATACATTTCCTCCATATCTACTCAGTATTAAAGGACTACTTGGACCACACTTCCTACCACAACAGCTGACCGGAGACATGTATGCGGCATTTCTGCAGGAAACATTACCGGAATTGCTGGAAAATGTCCCGCTTGACATTTGTCGACGTATGTGGCTACAACATGACGGTGNCTCAGTATTAAAGGACTACTTGGACCACACTTCCTACCACAACAGCTGACCGGAGACATGTATGCGGCATTTCTGCAGGAAACATTACCGGAATTGCTGGAAAATGTCCCGCTTGACATTTGTCGACGTATGTGGCTACAACATGACGGTGCGCCGGCACACTCTGCAATAAGTGTGCGCGAGTACTTGAATACACAGTTTGGTGGTCACTGGATCGGCCGCGGAGGTCCTGTGCCACGGCCTGCAAGATCACCGGGTCTGACGCCACTGGATTTTATGTTTCACTACAAAAAAGAATCATTCATTAGAATGTGTAAACCAGATAGGTAGAAACATGACAATAGGTATTAGTCTATAGAGATGGTAACAATTCAGTCTCATAATATGATAAAAGCAAACACCATTTATCAGCCATGTGCATGTATTTTTGTGCCTCATATGCTATATTTTGAGGGGCATTAACATTGATCTCCTTATGCCACCATGCTTGTTGATATGCATTATGCACATAGCTGGATTTAGCCAGCTTCACTTTTCAGCTGCTGTTGCTGCTCCATACACTAATATCTTCATGGGTGCCAAAACTTGAAACAAAACAATACCATTAATCAAAAAGTAATCTTAGCCATGAGTAACAAAGAAAAAGAAAATTTGTCAACAAACAACATTTCATCACGAAACCACAGTATTTTTATGTTGTGAAATCCATTTTTTGTAGAAGTGTTAGGTTTAATCATCAGATTAAATGTCATGGAGAATTTACACAGATTTACGATCTCCGATTTGTAAAACACCATTACGATTTTGGTTGCTCCACCTCAAGTACTTCCTGCAATATTTACATTTATGCATTTCAAAATTCCAATTTCAACACTGCCTACCTCCTTTAATATTCACCACATGATAGTGTTGACAATGTATACCTCACCTTATTTTACACAAGGAATCACCTCCTGGAGTTTGGCAGATGAATTCTGGTCCACGTTGTATAACTTAAGAACCTTTTTCTGCATCTTCTTGTTTCTATAAAATGACCAGAACATCTTTAGCATGGCCTACAGCTGACACCAAATCAAGAAACTTTTCTTGAAGAAACACAGACAATCNAGACAATCGGGGGGGGGCGGGGGGGCATCTACCTGGTATTCAAACTGCACTGCAGCATGTTTGAAATCCAGGTTGCTTTATGAAACAATTTTAACGTGTGTCCAATAATCTGATCTCCGTAAACTATGCCTGTTGATTACTTTTAAGGCACTACACACATTAGAAACACTATTTTAGAGGACTCCAACACAGTAAAACCCCGCATTTTCAAAGTTCTGTATTTTAAAAGATAATGGTACATACATTCAGAAGTACTCAAGGGGAATGCTCTTAACCTTGCCACAGACTTTTCACCAATAAAAAGATAGGGTCACTGCTTTAAGTCCTATAGGTACATGCAGCATGATGAGAACACTGAACCCCTAGTTCAGAGCCTTATGCATAGTGGTGGTGGTGCATTTGCTGTGCATGGCAGTGTTGCCCTTGCTTCAGTGCCTCAACCTTGCTAATCACCTCCATGTAGGTAGGCGGCATTCTTAAGGTTGAACAGTTTGTCACAAGCATACAGGATGGCAAGCAAATCACTTTTCTCAATGGATACCAATAAAGTTGATGCTGTTGAAAAAAATCTTCCATATCTTCTCAGAAATATCATCGAAACTAATACAAATACATTTTAAATGCTCAAAATCCTGATATGGTTAAGGTGGAGAAGTAGTATTTTCTTACTCTCTGGGACATACATCAAAATAGCATTTTGGAGGCCTTTATTTGCATTTGGATGGTTTCTAAAAATGTTAACTTCATTGAAAGTTCCAAGACAGTTTCTTACCATAGAAACGGACATGGTATTTGACAGTGCAAGATATAAGCAATGACTTGCAAAAATTAATATACCTCATATTAGCATACTGCTGTCTCAGTCTGGATTGGACACCACTAACACGCGTGTCATGCCATCGCTTACAACAGACTCCAAACCAACATTTTGAGTTGTAAAAACTTGTGTTGTAGTTTTATATTTTATAATTAAGAGTCATCATCACCAATATTAACATCATTCACCACAGACCTCTGGGACATGAAGGCCTCATAAATGTGCCCACATGCGCTAGCATGTGTGCCCGTGTGCGCTAGCATGTGCCATCATCGAACAGCCAGCTGCGAGTGCTTTTGTACCCCGCAGTATGGACAACCAGGTTGCCACTCACAGAAATACAAAATTCAAAACATAGTTTTAAGCTTTTTAATTAATTTATATGCAGAGATCAATGTATTTTATTCTTCAAGCATGTAAATAATGATTAAGTACTATGTTCTCTGAAATTCGTTAAAAAAATACAGTTTGGAAATCATAAGGAACATTATTGTATGTATTTCCTAGTTTGTTAAGAGGGATATTAAGACTGTTCATCCCTGTGTGTCATACCACATATTTTATAATCATCCGCTTGACCATAATTATATCCCATAATTTATCAGGGAAATTTATTTTGAGGTGCCAAGGGGCACCCAGTGGATGGGCTGACACCTTTGACAGGTAAGTTGGGATTGTGTGGGCTTGGGAGCAAGTTTCATCGCAACCTCGCGACCTGGGTGCCATCATTCTTTATTCACCAAATTAACTTGCCATAGACTTAAACAATTCAAAATCTTTTATTCATTTCACCCACGGGATCCTGCTCCACACTGCCGACTGTCGCCCACCAGTGTATCAATTAAACATTTAACCGTCGTGTAATTGCACTGTTCAGTGTTCAGGCGAGGAACCTGAAATGTAATCATTCAGCCCAAAAGTGTGAAATATATAAGCATTGTCATTACGGTATTTGTGGGTGTTCTTATTTCAAATTCAGCTTATAAGTGTTGGGAGGTGAGTTCACTCTCAATAATTTGTCATGCAGTCATCCACCAAGTAACTTGTGTGTATCCACTGGGGCGTCTGGATAGCCCAAATCATCCAGTTATCAACCATGCAACATTGTGATCTTACTGGACTTGGAGGTCCAGGCTGTCGACCTAGCCCTGAGTGAAGACTCCTCATGCGAGCCCGAGGAGAGCAACATCAGCTAAGGGCTCACTGGCGCTCAGGTTATGTACTGTTACAAGACACTTGAGAGGTGTATTCGAGTTCACAAGGGTTGGAGGTATTAATAAAAATAAATACCTAAATTTGAGTTTAATTTATTCATACAGCAATAATTTACAACAGTAAACTATGTATCTCCATTACTCTTATTATTCTCAGTGCATGCAATATTTAAAGTCTATCTCAATTCTAGTAAAGTCCTTCTCAATGTCTCTACATTGACGATAGTTAATTCACACTCATTATTAACACATGTTCGGTCTGTATGTCGCCTCATTTGAAATGTCTTACCGTCACACATCCAGTTCAATAGTCCCACCTGCCAGTCACATTCTTCACTGCACCAATGCTCGCAGTCGGCAGATTTTACTCCCACTGGTCGCTTCTGTCTTCACTCACTTCTCTATTGGCTTGTTGTCTATCGCTTACTGCCGCTCTTGAAAATTGCCGGCTTGGAGGCAGTCGTGGCTTAAATAGGCAGCCAAGATCTGGAAAGTTTCCCGCACCCCGAGTTGAGCTGAGAGAGGCAATTCCAACGAACCAGAGAATTCTTTAAGATAAATGTAGAAATTTCAACCACCGAAGGTGAGGAGCACGCAAGCTGCAATCGGCTTATCACAGCGGCACGTGGAGGAATGTACGGCGGCACGCCTTTGTAACTTAAAGCTCTGTAGGATTATCGCTCACCTGTACTTCAAAAATTCCTTCGTGACTCATCGCCTGCTTGTCATATCACTACTCTATCCTCTTTTTTTTCGCTCATGCAGGACAGGTCAAGGGAAGCAATGCAAAACAGCGAGCGCATAACAGTACCATTCCACACCCAAGACATCTAGCTAACTCATGAGGAATTTCCAAAATCAGAATTTCCTCTTGCCAGGTTACCCCATTTCCGAGTCCTGGAGCCCCTGGTCACGTCTATGGCCAGCCATATTTGCTGCTCCATCATACCCCAGTCCAACACATTTAGACATATGAAGTACTAGGTCATCACATAGCTGCAAAATTATTTTGGCCAAGCTTTCTGAAGACTGGTCATGAATTGGGATGAAGCCTAAAACATCTTCACAAATTACTGAGGTTTGTGTATCCTTCAGTAGGTTAATACAGATAGAAAGTTGTTCAGTACTTGAAACATCAGTAGTTTCATCTGTAAAGTAGACTAAAACAACATGCATTACGTATTTACTTTGTTAACCATTTCTTCTGTATCTTTATCTGAGCATGTCTGTATAATTCTATTTTGTATATCTGACCCCAAGTACGTGTCATCCTTGTGGCTATTGATAATATGTCTTCTCACATCATCACCACAGCTTGCCCTGAATCACAAAACAGCTCAAAATGTCAATATAACATTGTGTATATATAAAGAGCCTTATTTATTCACCATTTTGTAAAATAGCCATACATAAAAAATAAAGTTTTGTTGTAATATATTGGAGAACAATTAACATATCAATACCAAATTTGGCAAAGAAGTTGTTTTATGGTAGGCCATATTAATTTATATGTTTTAGATGGTCCAAACACTTATTTTCAGAATGGCGGCTACATAAACATTTTTGCTTAGTATGCCATATCTACGAAACTATGAAACTGATTATAACATAACTTACTGGCAGAAGCCATGAAACTCATTGAATGTGCTAATACATAACCTTTTTGTCCTCCGTTTAAAAAAAGTCACATAAAAAAATGGAGGTTTTATGCGACATCTCGAAGACCAATCAACCGATTCCCACAAAATTTTACACACAAGTACTGCTATAGTAAGGGATGCAAACTTACATGCTTTAGATGCAGCAAGCTTTCTTTTTAAATGGTGTTAACATAAATAATTTATATTAGTATTGTTACATGTTGGTGCTTTGTATCACGCGAGCTAATGTAGGTGCTAAATCTCATTTGCATTTCCAGTAACCATAACTGTTAAGCATTCTTTACCATAAACATTAACCTGTTGATATACTTTCATCTCTCCTTTCACACACAACACCTTGTTTCCTTTGGGATTAAGAAAGAATTCACTTTTGTCTAAATTAAAGGTGCAGTATAATGTTCAGAAGCATTTTTGGCCAACCACATGGTTAGAAAAAATTGTGTTATCTTATTCATATGTAAACTGACAAATGGTCATTTACCTACACTCTTCCAATGCAACACTAAAATTATCTGGATTGAACGCGCCATTTTCCCTGCATAACATTGTCAACATCCATGCAATTTTACACCAACGAGCCATTACATTAAAACCACCCCGACCTGGGAACACTTTTTGGGCTGAGGGTTATACGTGATACGCTGGCAGCATGGTATATATGTATAGTAGTTGTATAGTATTTATGTTGAATAGATGTTGTATAGTATATATGTTAGTAGTGTATGTAACATCAGAATGGGAAAAGCAGCCGATCTATCCGAGTTTGACAAAGGTCAGATTTTGATGGCACGGCACCTTAGAACCGGAATCTCTGAAATGCCCAGTCTTGTTGGTTACTCTCATGCTGCTGTTGTGAGTCGTATCAAAATTGGTGCAATGACATGTCGTCCATCCTTGTCTCGACCACGGCACATTGATGCCACATGGCAACGGAGGCTGTTGCAAAATGTTCGGAGCAATTACAGGGCCACAGTTCAAGAAATTGCACACAGGTACAACAGTGGTGACCAGAACTATGTTTCACAGTGCACAGTTCATCAAACACTGCTGCAGATGGGATTGAAAAGTTGAAGACCCACTCGTACTCCCATGCTGACTGCATGTCATTGACATCAGCACATAAAGTGCTGATGATTGGCAAATGGTTGCCTGTTCCGATTCCTGGACCATCAGCTGAGAGAGGCAAGAAGAGGAGGTGTTATGGTCTGGACAATGTTTTTATGCGAAGCATTGGGGCCCATTATTCCTGTACACCAATCCCTGACAGCTATCTGGTATCTGAACGTTATTGGGGACCCAGTTCATCCATTCATGTCAACAGTGTTGCCTGGTTGCAATGGCCAATCCAACAGCACAATGTGTCATGTCACACTGCTAGGATTGTGAAGGACTGGTTCAAAGAACATGACAGTCAGTTTGCATTAATGCCCTGGATATGAACCCAATTATTTGTGGTATAACTTGGAGAAGCGGGTTCATGCTACATAACCAATATTCCGCACTGTACGCCAACTAGAGAACCTGCTGTTGTGCTTCTGGTATATCATAGATACCCCAGGATGTCTTCCGCCCACCTCGTTGAATTGATGCCTTGCCGAGTGGACATGGTTCTGCAGGCTAAACGTGGTCATAATGAAATGGCTTATATGTATATGTTGCAAGGTAAGTACTTGTGTTAATGTTGCGGACATTGGTGATGGTATTAGGTGTGTGTATTTATTTCATTTGAGGTTTATAACTGTTGGAATTTCTACCAACCATCAAGTAGCTCCAGAAAAAAAAAAGTCATGTAGATTTGCCTTATATATATATATATATATAAATANTATATTTATATATATATATATATATATATATATATATATATATATATATATATATATATAATTATAATTATATATTTTTATATATATATATACACACATATACACACACACACACACATTGTATCACATGTTATGATTGTAAAAAAATTAGAAAATTTGTGAAATATAATTTACATTCATTATAATTTTACAGTTTTCCTTGACTGATCCATGAATAAAGTGTCAAGGCCCTTTGCAATGTTAATTTTGCATATGGTGGAAAAATACACAACACTGATATAAATAGGGCCATGGTGGCTGAGTAGTTAAGACCGCTTGCCTCCCACAAAGGCGAATTGGGTTCAATCCCTGGCCGGGTCACCCCGGATTTCTGCAAGTAGAAATCGTACCAGGCAATGCTGCTGGTCAGCTGGTTTTCTCAGGGATCTCCTGTTTCCTTTACCCTTGCATTCTGGTGCTGCTCCATTCTAAACTCATTTCACCTTCATTGGCTCTGAAGACCTCATTGTTAAGAGCTGCCTAAATCTCTCAAGTCAACTCATTGAAATAGATCTTAAGTAGGGCTTTCGAAAGTACTCAATTTACTCTAAATAGACTCAACATCCAGTTTAAAGTTTAGAAAAATTTTTGGTCAGCCGCATATTTAGAAAGAAGTTGTATTAACTTATTTGTAAAATGATTAATGGTCGTTTGCTTATCCTGTATAACAAAATAGATGCAATGATTGTTTACCCATCCCGTGTGTCATTTTCTCTACTTCCCTGAATAACATTGACGTTATGCCATTTTCAGTCTCAAGGTGAGTACTTTGTGGTTTTGTTGTAAATGGGGATAATTGTACCAAATGCTAATATTTAATTTATTAGAGGTTTGCAGCTGTTGAGATTTTGTACCGACCACCAACTAGCTCCAGAAAAATTTATTTTATGCAAAATCTGTGCTATTTTGCTTCCTGGAGCTCAGGCAACAGTGAGCACAAAGGACACACCAAATTATATGCATTGTATTTTTTTACGTGCTTCGTACATATCTGGTAAAACCATAAAAAAGCAGGTAAAATAGTAAAAAGCATGTTAATTTACTTGCCCTACACACTTGCTATGTCTTGGGCTTCCGGATGCCAGGGGGCACAGATTTTGCATTAATTTCCTTTTCTGGAGTCATTGTGGACATTAATAACTTTAAGGGCATTTCTGCATTTTTTACAGTATGACTTTCCATTTATTTTTTATTTTACCCCACAAATTTTGATCTTCATAGCTCTTTTCACTTAGGCTAATTGTGATTCACAGTATGTAATGTGAATAAAACAATGTGGCGATACAATCCATTAGTTGTCAAGTCATGCCATTTTCTATATATAGGCACATGCACACACACAACAGATGCTCCCGTTAATATTTAATCTTTTGGTGCCCTATCAACTTCAGACAAATTTGAAATTATGTTGTACAAATAAAATTTATGTAGTGTAATAACTATGCATTTTTACGTATTTAAAATGTAACTGTATGAACATTATCCTTTTTTTACATTTAAATAACTACATACAAAATAGCATTGCATTTGATACTGCATTTATGACGCTCCATTAATATTCGGTTTTGCTTTGTTTACTTTGCAGGTGTTCAAGGTTACGTAATAGGGCTGTGCACTTGCTCAGTTTACCTTTAATGCCAACCAGGCAAGGTCCAAGTGCAATTTGTATGATAGGCCGTAAAGGAAAAAAATACGACATTTGAACAAAGACAGTTGGTAATCTCCCACCATGAAAAAGGTCTGAAATACACTGCAATTGCCAAAATTGTAAATATTAGTAAAAACACAGTTGGTGGGTGACATAGTTCGAAAATACAAAAATGAAGAGAGAACAGTCAATACTGTACCGCAAAAAGGTAGGCCAAAAAGATTAATCAGACATGAAGAACATTCACTATGTAAGAAAATAAAACAAAATCCTCGTCTAAGTGCTCCAAAAATTGTATCCGACTGTGAGGCATTTGGTAAACAAGTAGGCCTAGGTGTAGGAACTATAAGGTGTGTTCTGAGAACAGAAGGGTTAAATGGCCAACTAGCTAGGAAGAAACCATACATAAGGTGCCGTTAATATAAAAAAAGAGGCTACAGTTTACAAAAACGCATGTGAATTAGTGTTGAAATCTGGTGGGGTGATGTTCTATTTGCAAACTGGAAAAAATTTCATAATTTTAGTTTTGATGTAAAACAATGCATATGGAAAAAAGTGAATGATGATCTTAATAAGAAGAATCTGCTGCCGACAGTGAAGCATGGTAGGCGTAGTATTCTTGTTTGGGGTTGCATGACTTCAAGGGCGGTTGGTGAACTTGTGTTCAAAGACAATACTATGGATTATCATTTATATTTGGACATTTTGAAGTACAATTTGAAACTAACTGCAAAGTCTAGGAATAAAAGAAACATTCCAATATCAGCAGGACAATCATCCAAAGCACAAAGCTCTCAAAGTGCACCTGTTGCTTCTTTGAAACTGCCCCACAGTATTTGAAACATCTCCGCAAGTGCCGAGCCTGCCTGAATGTTATTGAGAATCTATGGAGAAACGTTGATCGAAGAGCAAGGCAAACTTCTATTTCTTCCAAAGAAGAAACAAAGTGAATATTGATTACAGAATGGAGAAAAACTATCCTGGAAGCAATTATGACTACAGGCCAATTTTGGTTTGTTGTATACTGTGTATAAAAAATAAAATTCAACTCCTTACCCCAAATTGGAATGTGTTATTTGAATCCTATAGGCCTACATGAGAAACTTCTCTAACCTTAACCCGTACCACTAAACTGAATATTAATGGCAGCAACTCTCTCTCACTCTCTCTCTCTTTCTCTACTCTCCTCTCTCTCTCTCTCTCTCTATATATATATATATATATATATATATATATATATATATATAT
>NQII01001471.1:475227-490928 GCA_002778355.1 Clitarchus hookeri
CCGCCAATGCCGCGAGCCAAATGTGTGAGATCATTGACACATGCCGACGTAATGCAGAGGTAAGCTAAAGTTTCGCCGACACATCTCTAGTTGGACGATTATGAAGGGCTGACAGTGTTAAGCAGTATGGCCGCAGGTCCCCCACCCCTTTTCCTCCCCGCCAACGAGTGGGACACGTATGAGGATCTGAGGGCTGTCGAGAGATGTTAAAAGCCAACTTGCGGGAAAAGAGAGTCAGTCGTATCGCATGCCGAGAGGCAGCAGTCGGGTGGGAGCCCACCATGAGCATCACATTGGGACGAGGGAGTCAGTTTGTCAGTCGAGACTGGGGAGCGGACCCTGGCAGAGTTAGTGATGTAGAACCAGTCGTACCCCGCACTCAGAGGCGGCAACCGGGTGGGGGCTTGCTAGGAGTACAACACCAGGATGCGAAATTAATAGTTGTACGACACCGAGAGTGGGAGTTGAGTGGTGGCCTCAATAAAGGGGCACCATGCCAAGATAAGAGTCAGTCAGTTGTATCGTGAAGTTGCCGAGAATAGAACCTGGAACAGTCAGTCGTGGAGAGCCGTCATCGAGGCCAAAGGGTCAGCTCTGGAAGAAAGAAGAAGCCAGCTGTGTTCACAACGCTAAGAACGAGCTGCGGCCCGTGAAGGGCCACCGAGCCTACCGGATCTAAACCTATGGCTGAAACACCCAGAACTACAAATACATCTAAGTACTAGTATCGTCGCTCAAGGGACCTTCCCCGACGCATTCCCCAACAATGTAAGAAGCAGTTAGCACGAGTGCTTTAATTCTCCTTTAAGGCCCCCAACTCGCTGCGTATCATCTCAGAGGTGTCTATGTTTGTATTCTTTTAAGCAAAATATAAACTTGGTAAAAACTGAACGTTGAGATACATTTCTGTTTACCCCCTATTCAACACTCAAGGCGCGGGTAGTCTGCACCAGAGAGGTAACTAATACCCTATGAACCAACCTGTATACGGCAGGTGGCGAGTAGAATCATGTTATTTTGGAACACAATGTGGGGCATAGTGAATTCTGTGTATGCAGAATACAAGAACCAGACTATAGCCGTGAGAAGGGATCCCACCCCTACTGAGCTAGTCAGGATGAATCAGACTGCGAGGAGTCTAGAACAAAACCTCGTGGCACCCAGGAACAAATTAACCCGAGACGAGTCGAGTGTACTAGGCCAGCAGACTAGGGATACCTATAGAAGGAAAGCATAAAGTATGGAAGATACATGTATCAGAATAGCAGAGGAGTGGAGTGATGCGAGAACCGAGGGAACACAAGCCGAATGAACCCGAAATAACCTCTGAAAGAGGAATGTGGGAAGTGGGGGACGATATCCTGGACGAAAGTCTCCAACTGGAGCAATGCAGTGCTCCACTTTGTCGTGGAACAGGACTGTACATGGCCCGGTGCAGCCGCTGCTCCCAGCGATATCGTTATCAGTGTATCGGCTGGCCCAACACGTTTCGACCGATGGAAGGGACAGAATACAGCTGCTGTAATTGCCCAGAGCAACAGAGGCGTTGTTAAATACTTAATTACCCGGGAGTAATACACATACACTCTGAACCCAAGGTGCTACATGTTCACAGACAGTCCACATCGTTCCTGACGATGCCAATAGCACCAGAGGTATGGTATACTATAGCGAGGTATGCCAAAGACGAGGGAAATGGGAACGCCCTTCACATCCGTGCCGAGCCCCCGATCGCCAATTAGAACGGGAGCAGATAATACCCGAGGCAATAGTACTTCCCGAATTTTCAGAAAGACCCCATGAAGACCCGGAGCATTTTATAAATAATTGTGAGCACGATTTCAAGACCAGCGGGGTACCCAACAAGCATTGGGTGCCAAGAGCATGAGACCAGTTAAAGGGTGCCGCCCTTACCTGGTGGAATAGGTACGGTGAATTTATGACGAGCTGGGAGCAGTTCGCTACCCGCCTGAACAATAAGTTCGCTGGGGAGGAAGTACTCACCATATTATGGACAGAATTTTACACATATAAACAGCAAAAGCAGGAGGAGGTGAAGATATTTATTAGGAGGAAAGCTCAGATTTATTTTCGAAACACTCCCGTGGGAACCGGGGAAGATGGCGTACAAATCATTACAAAGTTATTGATACCACCCTTATGAAGTGCCCTTCGAGACCCGGGTGACACAAATAGAGGAATTAGTAGAGAGAGAGAGCGAAGTGAAACTAGATTACCAAGAACATGAGAAGGCAGATGTTACGACACGCCTGACACCCCCCCCCCTTCCCAGTGCGAACGACAGTGAATGTAAAACCCGTTAAAAGCGAAGAGGGGAAATTCATGCTAAAGTTTTGGTATTGCCCTGAGAGGCACCTTCATCGTGCCTGCCTCACAAGAAAACCCGCATAGCCACCCCTAAGGAAAAAGCCACCATAGCTGTCCTCCTTGAGATAAGGAAAGGGAGCCATCAGGGTGGGAAGCGGGAGCCAGGAAATGCCGCCGCTGTGAAATAGAGTCGCCCATCGCCCCGGTATAAGTAAGAGGGTGGGACCAATTCTAACATTAAGCGATCTCAGACCTCGAGCACACGCCCCTCGGATTGAAGTCCGGATCAATAACAGCAATCTTAAGGCCGTCCTGGACACTGCTGCAACCGTAAATTTCATTAAAAGCCAGCTGCTAACTCCCGAACAGAAAATCCAGATAAAGGAAAACTCCCGAATAATTCAAATGGCCCAGTCTGAGTCATGGGTGACCATAAGAGAATTATTACACTGCCAGTATCCACAAAGGTAGAAACAGTCTAAACTGAATTTTTTTGCATGCCACATTTAGTGGTGGAGATTATCCTCGGGCAACATTGGCTAACAAGCCAAAATTGTATAATCGACTGTGGACAACAGTGCCTACATTTAGACAAACAGGATAGGATGGCCATAAACTGGGAAGCCCCAATAAACCCGCACAAATTACAAGAAATCTGTAGTGAAGAGGTAAACCACCAACTCGGGGCTGACCAACTGAGGATATTATTGCGGATACTCAACACTCACGTCGCCATATTCGAGAATACTGGCAGATTAAATCAGACCACGGCCATTCAACAAGAAATCTGGGTAACATATGCTCGCCCCATATACTGCTGACCATGTAACCCGTCCCCATACCGCAGGCAAATAATATTAGACTCGGTAGCAGAGATGAAATCGCAAGGAATAGTGGAGCCAACTGACTCACCATATAACGCCAGAGTGGTACTTGTGCCAAAGAAAGATGGGGAACTCCGCTTTTGTGTCAACTATCAGACCTTAAACGATGTCACATATCCGATAGTACCCCCAACTATAAATCTGGCTAATATGCTCTGAAACCTAGGGGACGCGCGCATGTTCTCCACTCTAGACATGCACAGTGGGTATTATAAATCCCGGTACACCCTAGGTCCAGGAAATATATGGCGTATACTACCCCAGACGGCGAAATACCGCAGTTTTGTGCAATGCCCTTTGGGTTGAAGAATGCATCCATTACTTTTCAACTATTGATGTCAGCAGTAGTTTCAAGAGGCTATAACGGCCAGTTTAGCCTGGTGTACCTGAAGATGTGATAGTATATTCCCGCACCTGGGAGGAACACCAGGGACACTTGCAAAAAGTCCTGGAACAATTTGAACTCCATGAACTGACTTGCCGACTGGAGAAGTGCCACTTCGGGAAGACCCGGGTAGAATATTTAGGGCACGTAATTACCCCGGATGGAAATTATCCGAAGCCAGAGAAAGTACGAGAGATTGAAAAGGCTAGAGTACCAATCAACAGGACACAATTGAAGCATTTTCTGGGTTATGCAATTGGCTTAGAGATTTTATAGCAGATGTAACCCCCATTATCGCCCTCCTCAACGAATTCATACACAAAACAACTCATTGGAAATGGACCGACTGACATGAAGAAGCATTTCGAGGATCAATGATGCGTTATTACGACATAACCATGCTCTACCGAACTCTGCGAGAACTACCCCTAATCTTACAGACCAATGTAAGTGGAACCAGAATGGGTGCTGTCGTATACCAGGAGCAGTCACAGAACCAACGATGAATTATAGAGTACGCTAGTACTATGCTAAACGAGACAGAATGCCGCTACCATGGTAATGAACAGGAGTGCCTGGAGGTTATTTGGGCAGTCCCCAAATACTGCTATTAACTTGAGGACCATACATTCAATAATAAGGCCCTTACATGGCTAAAAACCATGAATAAAGAAAAGGAAAAATTGGGTAGGTGGGCCTTATTTCTAATAGAATTTTCATTCACATTCGAGCATTGCCCCGGCTCGCCCAATGAGTTGCCCGATGCCTTATCCCGCCAACCGCAGATGCCCAACAAGGAGAAAGGAACCGACGACTGGGAACGAATGCTGCCCCCTCTAGCACACAACTCCCACGGCCAGATAGTATGGAGCTACAGCTAATTAAGTTCCGCGAAAGCAAGGATGTGTTACTAGACCAACAGCAGGCCTAACCCGAAATACAGGAGTTAATGAGGATATATCCAGACCGGTATGAGGGAAGAGATGGCATAATCTGGGTGAGAACTCACCCACAAACAGATCAGTGGATAATCTGGGTCCCTTACAAGCTACAAACCAGTATCTGTGAGCACCACCATGATCACCCCCATGCAGGACATATGGGTATTCACGAGACCTTAAGGGCCCTGACCCACAGGTACACTGAAGAGCCAGAAAAACTGGTATAGGTCTGCGTATGAAAATAACAGATGTATGGTACTAATCAAAGTAATGCGATGTGGTCGGCAGCTAGATCAGTTACTGCTGCTACAATGGCAGGTTATCAAAATTTAAGCCTGTTTGAATGTGGTATTATAGTCGTCACACAAGAGATGGTACATAGCATCTTTGAGGTAGCAATAACATGCGACACCCCACACGCCGAGAGTTGCTACCGGGTGACTCCAGGAAAACTGTTCTAATGCTAGACACTTCCATTGGCCACCTAAATCACCAGACATGAACATTATTGAGCATATCTGGGATGTCTTGCAGTGTGCCGTTCAGAAGAGATCTCCACTGCATCGCACTCCTATAGATGTATGGACTGCCGTGCTGGATTCATGGTGTGAATTGCCTCCTGCATATCTTCAGACATTAGTCGAGTTCATGCTATGTCGTCTTGCAGCACTTCTGTGCTCGCGGGGGCCCTTCACGATATTACACAATATTAGACAGGTGTACCAGTTTTTTCGGCTTCTCAGTGTATATATGGCAAGGAATCAGCCGGGATGCTAGAGAATACATCGCCAGATACCGAAAAAGTTGTGAAAACAAATCCTACCCAATATCCACGGACACCATAGGACAAATGATTTATAATTTTCATTGAAGATGATTTCAGCCAGTCGACTTGGGTCTATGTGCACAGGAACACAAGAACCCCAACACTGTGTGCAGTATAGCAGTTTGAGTTCTTTTCCTAGTGGGGGAATTCACAGCCAGCTTTTACTGAATATGGCAGCCAGTTTGTGGGATGCATCTGGAAGTGGAGGTACAAGAAAGCCTGTCTACCACCCCCAGGTGAACACCACAGATATATGGAACCAAGTTCTAAAGAAGAAGTTACACATCCATGTGGGAGACCACCATGCACTGTGGATATCCACCTTGTAAATGCATTCTTTTACACCCGATGCTGTACCAATACTGCCACAGCTGAAACCCTAGCTGTCCTACCATTACCTAGAAAGGTAGAGAAACAGGCAGAAACTTCATAAACAAGTATGCCAGAACAGAGCTAGCGAGATAAAGTGGCCTGAATGGATACGGCACGAAGGCATCAAGAGCAGTGCCAGATGTGGATCACTCCCACCATGCAATGACCTCCTAGCCACCTCAAACCCGGGCAAATTGTCTACATATGTAACTATGCAGGATTTCTGCACGGGGCTCGCACAGCACTGGTATGGACAGTGTATAGTAAGATAGTTCCATGTACACCCTATCTTATTGGTCAGTGACAGGAGAGGATGGAGAATAAAAGTACATAGCGATCATCTGTGCAAAGCACAAATACATCCATGGAGAGGAAAATGCGACCACCAGCACAAATGACACTGGGCTCTCACGACAATGAAACCAATGTGGCCACCGGAACCCCAGACACACTCAGGATGGAGTTGGAAAGAGTGTGGGACTGCAACATCAAGCCAGGCAAAGAGCCTCCTCCCCCCATAATATGCTAGTGACTGAACCAGAGGAGGAGACACCTTAAACACCAATGATACACGACCAAGACTGGGGGGTAGGAACTTTCGCTGCATGATGCTGTGTTTAGGGAGATTGTGGAAGAGCAACCATGGGAGTAGATGCCCAGTGGCCCTGCTGGATATGCAGAGTGCCAATCAGGTCCTAGCCCACAGGTGGTTTGACAAACTTTTCATGAAGGCACGACGCTGCCCCGCGTCAGGTTATACAGGTATAAACAACGGTAATCTAGGGATGACGGACTATAATATATTCTGAATAAGTTTTTAAGGCTTACCTTGTCTATATTCATGAGAGGATGAACTACGTAACAAATTAGTGGAAGAAGAAATATACATATTGTATATAATACAAAAAGACATTCACAGTTGTTGTTTACGGGCATTTAATGGGTATTGCCATGATACATTCGTTGAACAATCGTGCACAGAGAAAAGAAACAAATGCACATCAATAATGGTGGTTGTATGCTGGGAGCGAGTTTAATTTCAGTTTAATGTGTGAATTCGATCATGCAACAGCACGTAATTTACAAGTGCTGTTAAGTGTGTTTCCTTGCATTTCTTTCCATTTGGAGTGTTTAATTAAGTTATTGTGCTAAAATATGAATGTTTCTTTGCAGTTCTATCCACCCGAAGTGTGAAATATAATTCCTATTGTGCAGAAATAAGAGTGTTTGTGGTGGTTCGACAAATTGATTACACATCAACATGTCCTATACGTGTGTTAAATGCAATACATCACCAAGGATCTATGTTCGCCGGATGCATGGGTGAGTAATTTCATTGATACTCAAGTTTTGGCATGGAAAGTAATTGTAGTTATTTTTAATGTATAGTGTTACATGTGACATTAGGAGTTGAAGGTTTTACGTACTGATGCTGTAGCCATGTAAAATGCAGAAAACTTAAACAAATTAAACCTAACTCTACGTTAGGTGAATCTCAGGTGGTGGATGAACTGATGCGAGCTTACTTTTAATGCTTTTTCTAACATATTATTTCAGGTTAGAAAACTTAATCCCTGCAATCACATATCGTGAAGTTAGGTTGAATTAGGTTAGGTCCTCTTCCATTTAACATGGTTAACGATTTAAAATAACATGTAATTTGAATAGATTTTACATGTTTTACACCACAGTTTCCCTCATCCTCATAGTCCTCCCTACTATCGCATATAATAGTATGTAATGTGAATATTGCGATGTCCCTATTATATTTATGCTCAGTGTAAGTAGCAATTATGCTTTAATATGGTAAGGGAACGTAAATGACATGGCATTTGCATACGTTGATGTGAAAGGGGCTCCAGGGATGGTGATGTGTGCCCCACAGTACCTTATTTATCAGACTAAGGGGTTTGACTAATGAAATGCCTGGCACCATAACTCAGTGAACACGAGTTAGTTGAGGGTTGAGAGATCGAAGGCCCGTTGGTCCCTGAAGTCCTCTGATGGTCTGCGGTGGTTGTAGACATGGATTGTTCCAGTAATTCAATATGCCTAGTGCATATTCACTATTTTGTGGTGAGGTTATGAGCCACCTCACATGTTATTACTTACACTTCTGTTGACCTCCATGTGGGTGCAGCAACCTAAGTATCCAGTGGGGGTTAACACAATAAAATGCAAGCATGGTCTTTAGACATTTATATATGGTTTGTTATACATGAGCCCTTATACTACACATGCACCATTAAGGGGACTTGGCATTTATTTTGCTGATGACCAACACAGGGAATATGGCCTAGGCCATGAACATTAATTGAAGGATATGTGTAGTGCGTTAAATATTGGATAAATATCGCATGTGCAGATGGTCGACCCTTCGGCATAGAGAAAAGAAGATGTTCCGGTATTAATAAGTTACTATTGCAGTGAATTTAATATAGCCAGAGTTGCAAGTGCCGAGGTGGTTCTACGTGGAGCCAAATACCGATACTGCTGGCTGGTCCGAGTGTTGAAGTCATACCAAACATCAGGGCATCTGCTTCCACTAAGGGTGGCTGACGCTGGTGCCAAAAATGTGTGGAAAATACATGATGTGGTTGTGGTTACCCAGGACTGTTTGAGTGTTGGATTGCCTGGTGCCGTAACCCTGTGGAGAGTTAATGATGAGGATCGTTTGGTCGACGGCCCAGGGGATCCTGTATATCTCCATCAGTTGACTGATGATGTTGTCACGTACTTACTGTGGCACTATTTATACCTTATGATGTGAATGTAGGCCATCTTGTATGCCTGAAATATACTATGGAATTGTGGGTGATGCTACAAAGGGTGAAGTAACCTACAATTAATTGACACACATTTAATTTTGTAAAGCGGTTTATTCTCTGTGCTTGCTTACAGGTGAATAATCCATGAAAGACCCAGCACTTACAGCCTGCCTGGGACCTTAGCATGAAATAAACATGGTATTATGTTGATACACCATAAAATTAAGCTCTCTGGTGAGAATGCAGGTGGCTTCCCCTCGGTACTTAAAATAAATAAATGAAAAGTTATGGTTAATTTAGTTAATATTGCAGTGAAGTGATTACAGCCTAAATGATGGTACAGAGGGGGCTCGCGAAGCGGGAGACCAACACAGCATGTCTGGTCCGAGTGCTTAGACAAAATGGCCGTGTGAACTTAGTTTCCGTCACGAGTCACTGGAACCGAAGTCAAACGGAGAATGATAAAACATAACATTAACACTATGTGATATGATTGCAATGGTGAAAATTGTATAAATTAGACGGACACATTGGTGATACCTCCGTTTATTAACAAATGCCTATTAATATTGAAGTTGTGAAGTTGACAGGTCTTATCAGTGCACTAAATGACATGTTACAAGGATGGATACCTTTAAAGGCAATCTCCACTTGTGAAAATGTAATTTATCTTTTATGAAGACATATTATATACATTATTGCATTTATCGTGAAAAGTGTTTGAGTTCCACTACCTGTGACGTGTCTGACGTTCGCTGGCTAGAGTGTTGCAAGCTGACTGTCTCCTGAAGGGATGGACGAGTCCACCTAGGCAAAGGGGTGTAGAATGTCATACTTGATTGCTCTTAATAAAGTAAAACACACCTCTGACTGTAGCTGTGAATGCAGATACTGTGTTTAATGTGTTTGTAAAAATGCTGCACAATACGGGGTGACACTTTGGGACACCTATCACTTCAGATTCGGTTTACAAGACGGTTCGACGCCACTTGGTTTTGCGTTGCATCGTAGGTCGCTGTGCGAGCTGCTACGAAGTAACGACCAATTTCCAGTGCGCCTAATGGTTGTGGATTTGGGGTAAACACAATTTTGGATCGCCTACCTATTTATCAAAAGAGTTACCTCTTGTAATAAATAAGTAGGGCTGTCTCTTGAGTTATGCAATCCTGGTTGGCAAGAAGGTGCAAGTTCCGTTCTTGTCGACCTTCTCTACGCACTTTTGGCCTGATATTGTTGGTGCTGCCCGGTGTATCCAGTGCAATAGTTGTGGCTGCGGTGGTCAGAGTGGGCAGAAGGAGCTCTTGGATGCGTGGTTCACGTCATACAGTGATCCCTATTATGACTAAACAAAATGATACACAGCAAAATTAAGTGGCAAAAATACATATTGGTGACATACATGACTTTAATTTAATGTTATATATATTCATAAATACATTTTCACTGAGTATATCACTTCACTAAAGAACTGTATTAAAATAAATTAAGGCCAAATTAGAGAATCTCCTGAAAAGGAGAAAACATATATATTTTGTTACACTTGTATAGTGAAATAATTAATATTAATAAAATACACAACTGCCACACCACTTCCAGTAGGCTTCGCCGATGGGTGAGTCCAAGTGTCTCAACCAGGGAGAGTTGGACGAGTTCATCCCTGATAAAGGATGTGGGTAGCGACTCTCTATTTAATATTTAATACATTAATTTACACTGAATTAAATGGCTATGGGGTTCGAAGCACTTTTAATGCATTTGGGATTTATTTATCCACTAATTCGTTTCACTCGGGGTCACTAAGCACACTTTCTCTGGCCAGTATACTGGCGTTTTCATGTCACTGGGGAAAACGATGGGTGCCTTAGCGCGATCTGCCCGGACGTTCCCTCCAATGGATGGTGCACCTAATGGCTATGGCATTAGGTATGGAAAGCGATGGGTGGACACCATGTTGGATTACTTGTAATTGGTCCTAAGAGTTACCTCTTGAGGTGAATAAAGCAATATGGTCACTTGAGTCACATAGTGCATGACGACAAGGTGGGTGAGTTCCATTTTTGCCAGCACATTAAATCGTTCCTGTGGCCGGGTGTTCGCCTCGACTTGGTGTCGGCTTTGTGGTTTAAGTCACTGCGGAGGTGCAAGTTGTCACGAAAGAACAGTGGATGCCTGGTTTACATCAACATGTAAGTATTTTCCCCCACAATTTTCCTGATCTTCATTGCCTCCTCACTATCGAATTTTATAACATTTACTAGGAAAATCACGATGCTACTTGTAAATTAGTGTTCTCTGTAAATAATAATGTCCATTTACAATTTTCCATGAAACTTTATTTAGTTTTCAGAAGATCTCCTTTACTATATAATTACTCACAGTCCGACATCAAGAGACAGCACTGCCTAGGGTCATGGAGGCAGGCATCCATGGTCAGGATATGGTTACCTAGGGGGTTGGAGCATTTAAAATCGTATAATGAGCCCAAGCCCAATGCTTGGATGCACGAACTGCATCACAGGTGGGTCAACCATTGCTGGTACACGCCTAGCTGGCCAACACATTCTCAATGTTTTGGCAGCCATTGCAGCTGTCATCGTCAGGTAGAAGTTCCTGAACACTGGAGATGGCAGTTGCAATAACCTTCAAAATGTCGTCAATTGCATAAGCTTTGTTGTAACGACAGATATATGGAAACTCTGTGATTTAAGTTCATTCTTAAAGTTTTAACTTTGATAGTTTTACTGGGAATCAGCAATCTTGTTTTGTACCTGCATGGGAAACGAAAACATCTCTGCATAAATCGCTGTTTAAGGAAAATTGAGCAATTTTGATACCCTATTTTTTTTTTCATTTCATTAATTATTAATTTTTTTACTACTTATTAAAATAATTATTGCCATGTAAGTAAAAAAGATAATGTATTTATTTCACTGGACTCGAAAGTTAATGTCTAAGACTACAAAAAAATATAATTATTGGCTATTATTTCAAATGATAGGGTTCAAAAAGTGCTAACTTTACTGTGAATAGCTTACAACTACATGAATTGCACGAGGTAATGGCGATAATTCGGAGGGAATTTTACTACTTTGAGAGAGGGAAATGTTGGGGTTTTTATTTAATTTTTTTAAAAGACATTTCATTAAAGTTTTGGAAGATTTTGATTTCGGTGTTTGGCAACATGCGTAATAACACACCTATGCTTTGTTTACCTAATTAATTTTTTGCGTTGTTGTGGATTATTCCAGGTTCATGTTATCGTCGAGGATTCGAAGTTTTTATTTGTTGTCTAATTTTTCGTGCAATGAGTAACAAGTCTTTATTTGGTGTTCCATTGGGATTTGGTGGTGGTATGAGTAACGGACCCAGTAACCAAAATAGGAGTCTTTCGAAATCAGTGGATCAGTTTTCTCCACGCAATCCAAATTCGCCTTTCAGTGGCTCACCTCGTGGAAGATTTGAAAATGACTTTATTCCTTTAGGGTTTAGCAGCCCAGTAAATCCTCACAGAAATGGAAGTACTACTCCGACTCACTGGAAGGTTAACAGGCGTTTTAACAATAGTAACAGTTTGAATTCGTCAGGAAGAAACGGTATCCCATATAATAGTTCAAACAGATTCAATCAAAATAGAAAGGTATGTGGTAATTAAATTAAATGAACACTATTATATTCTTTTTGTTCTCAGTAAGTACACCATTATCAAAGTTTAACATACAATCCTTAAAATTTTTAGGGTAATGGGACGATTTAGGAAGGAATTGGTGAGTGAAAAGGGATGAGGGAAAGAAGCTGTTGCCATTGGACAGTAGCCCAATTGCAAGTTGGAAATTATTATTATCATTTATTTACTTTAGCGCATATGTTTGTGCTGCGAGTAAACTTTTCTTTTTGGCTGTCCCAAAACACTTTGAGCAAATGCTTTACTCGTTGTTGGCAGTGTCCTAAGACTGCAGAGCATTTTTGCCAGAGTAAAACTTTTACAGCCTCTATTTCAGCAAGTAACAAAAGGCAAAATGAAAATGGCAGAAAGTTGAGTAGAATTTACACAAATAGAACGAAAATGTAAACTATTTTTAGACATAAATGGGAAAATTACAAATGACGAGTGATAAACTTAGTATTTTTATGTAAATGTTAACTTTTATAACGGTTGCATTTTTAGATGTAATGTTCTGCTTAATTTATGGCAAATGAAGCTGAAAAAAAAAAAAAAATTGGATAAAGGGACAAATATCTTTTGGAATTTACATTGGTGGTTTAGAAAGTACATATTTGTAAACACAATACTATTTATATAATGCCCCTTACAAAACCATGTTTACTTTTGCGTTTCTCAGCTGTTGTTCTGTTTCTTTACTCTTGGAGTAATGTTTAGGATTGCACCGTGAATAAGTTTAATAATGATCCTGTTAATAAATTAGCTAGTATGTTAGGCTACCATGTTGTGAGGTACATACAATTTTTCTAAGGCCTAAGCTTCAATTAGCTCACAGTGTATAAACTTTGTATACTGTAATTTGCCTCGTCCAATATCTTTGTAATGACTATTTATTGAAAAAATATCTTGCGGATGCAATAAAACAAACAATACATCACAATTATGGTGATAAGTACATAAAATAAGCACAATGACCTCAATGTCATGCTGAAAATATTAGTTTGTTAATTTAATTTTAATTTTTATTAATTCCGTTTATCCTATAGGTTGACTAGAGGACAACTGGGACATTTAGTATTGGAGAAATTAAGGTTGATGTCAAAACTAATAATTTTTTATGTAACAATTTTTGATGTCCAAAATTATTTTGGTTTTAATTTTTACTGTTATCACTTTAAAATGTTACAAAAATTTGGTGATCATGGTGCTGCAAAAATAAATAATAAATTATCTGCGTGGGAATAAAGTCAGTGCACAAATTTTCATGTTTCATAAACAAGTTTTTCACTTGACAACGTAGTAGACCATTAGGGGCTTTTGATTGGTTAGACAAGACACTACATCAATAGTAACAAGCAAAGTTAAACCAGGCTGAACTTTTCTTTTTACAAATACTATGTTTAGGGAAGTGTGTAGGCAATTGTAGCTTGTATTTATTTACATGAAATGTGTATTTGTTATCTGTTTATGGGCTGTAAAAAAACTATACATATTAGTCACAGTTTTTCTGAAAGCAGTAGGAATTGATTTTTTAATAAAGGCAATTGCAGATGTTGGCTGTGTTTGAATTAATTTCTGCATTTTGTTTTTTGGTACATTTCATTTTGGATTCTGTTTGCTGTCACTAGTTGAGCATTTTGTATATAAATTTCAGAACATCTAAAATAACTGCAATGTTAATTTGAGAAACTCCAGTGCTTCAAAAGAAACACAACTTTCTATGCCAAACAAATAATGGTTGAAGTATTTACATTTTAAAATGGTAATTATATTATAAATATATTTTTATTTAAGATCATTATTGCAGTAAACATAATAAATATTTTTATTGATTCTTATAATCTGTAATATGTATTATTGTCATTTCACCCAATTTTGAAATTCAAAATAAGTTTATTACAGATTTGTTTGTATATCTTAACGGTTAACCTAATGTTGTTTTGATTTTACTAATTCATTTATGGTGTAGTTTAGATTTGGTTTTGTGTGATACAAAATGCAAAATTACAAGATGTAGTTTTTTTGTACAAAATTAAGTGCCATGTTGAACTATTTTGCCAACTTTGGCCACATTCCACTTGGTACTGACAGCACTGACCAGTTGCATACCAGAAGGAACGCCATCAGTAAATATCCGCACTTGTTAGCTCTCAGTAGTGGAACCAGATGGAACACTCGTCAGTAGAGTTTTCAGCAAGAATAATGGTATCTGCAGGAATAATGGCATGGTGAAGCAAAGATAGGCCTAAACATGTTGTCAACAGGGATGGATATTTTTTTAATTCATCTTTGTCTGATTCAGACTCATCAATTGATGATGAGATCAAAGAATGTGAAACTATACTTTCCACCTGCATCTTCTGCAGATAAGAACAACAATGATGTAACTTGCTCGTTATCCATCGCCGCCATGTTGCGTCATCTGTATTTACTGAGCCTGCCTGACCACCTGCATCTCAGTAGCATCAGCCGGAAGTATAACCTCCATCCCAGACGCCACATCATCATTCGTCAGTTACTAATCAGCATGTAAAGGAACGCTTGTCAGTAATTTCAGCTGCTGTCAGTACCAAGTGGAGCACGGCCTTAGTCTGCCAGTTCAAACACAGCGACAGTTATATTTAACAGAATTTTCTTCTGAATGTTTACGTCCAGTGAACAGTATTTAAAAGTGTTTCACACATAGGCATTTGCTGCTCACAGTTAACTGAGCCCTTTTGAAAGCATTAGATAAGCTTTTCTACCTATATTGCATCCTTCCAAAAGATGTCAAATAAAGGCAGTTTCTCAATTGGTCCAGAGTGTGCTTGTTTGTGCTTTTGCTGTAGTGAATGAATGTTACACAAAATGCACGTGGGTTATCTCAGTTTGTCTGAGATAGTGTGTAAGAGTGAGAGCACGGAGTTGTGTATTCGCTGCACTCTCTAGTGCTCACTGACATCTGCTATGTACTATAACAACTGTAAGCTAGTCATAGGTTAAATTTGGTCAGGGCATCATATTTAAGTGAAATAAAAAAATTTAAACTGTACTCAATTTTAGTTTGTGATAACATGTAACAATTTTGGCTATAATAAGTGTGTATTGCACTCACTAATGGCCGGTTGTACCACTGAAGTTCATCTCTCGATCCTAGATCATGTCTGAACTTTATCTAGGATTGACACAGAATACTGTAGCACATTTTGAGTTCAGAGCATGACTGGTGATTGAGATAAACTTAATTTTGAACTGCCAAACATGGTGGTTCGAAATCTCGATCCAATATCAGAGTAGTGTCTAAAAACACTGTTAAATATATTTATTTACCAGAAATAAAACATATTAATATTTAAATCCTTTAAATATGGATTTTGTTGTTTCCAAAAATGGGGAAAATATGTTTATGTTAGTGTGCTTTTAGTGCTACTGAAGTTTGTGATTGAAATCTGCAGAGGTGCTCGTGTGCATTTTGTCAACATGACGGTCTACACCAATAAATATTAAGGGCGGAGAACGTGTCCAAATAAAGGATCCCGCGCCTCACAGCTGCAAAG
>NQII01001472.1:0-60899 GCA_002778355.1 Clitarchus hookeri
GTAGCTAACGGCTAGGGTGTTTTTTCAAAGGTTGATTTTCAAAAGTTTCTTCCAGTCGTGAACCGACTATAGGTGATGTCTTTTGAGGCTCCAAAAATAACTTATCACTACGACGTATCTAAACTAGAGGACAGAAATTAACTACGATTTTAAATATATTATTTCATGTGTTATAATTCGTCAAACTTGAAATAGACGTGGATAAATCCTTTTTATACTGACCATTTGGCAATTCGTCATAAAAAAATAAAGATTAAGAGAAAAATTTCCAAATAGTTTTAGGTGTTCTGAGTTACCAAAGTCGCGATATACCAAGTGAGGCACCTAAAGCAGGCCGCCCGAATAATACGGCCAACTTTCAGTGGTAGANTACCAAAGTCGCGATATACCAAGTGAGGCACCTAAAGCAGGCCGCCCGAATAATACGGCCAACTTTCAGTGGTAGAAGAAAATGTTTCATACGAAAGTTGCTTGGGTCCAAGGCACTAATAACTTCATAGTGATGATTACCCCTTACATGGAAGAGTAAATAAGATAAAAAGTTCAACTTCGTTACTTTAAATGGAATGATAATTTTTGTAAACACGCCTCGACAGTGCGTATTGTTCTTAACCGAACTTTCGGTGGTAGTTGAATCAGTCGGTCTCGAAACACGAAATTGCCTGCATGTTCCCCAGACTTAACGCCCATAGACATTTATCTGTGGAGAACATTAAAGTAACAGGTCTACAAAGACCCATCGACGACTCCTGAAGACATGAAAAACTGTATAACACGAGCTTGTTCTGCGATATGNAACAGGTCTACAAAGACCCACCGACGACTCCTGAAGACATGAAAAACTGTATAACACGAGCTTGTTCTGCGATATTTCGAGATGAATTGCGACGTACGGTTTTGTCAGCTCAGAATCGCATTACAGTATGTATCAATGCTTTCTTTGTTATTTTATTATTATATAAGGAGTTCAAATTGGTGACGTTGCGCATATTTGGCCGCCATTTCTGACACCACCTAAATAAGGTAAGTTTAAATATGATTATGTAGCACTTTTGGTGACATTAATTTTGTAGAAATTATTAGAATTGTTCCGGAAATAAACGAAAATGTTCAATTTCACAACTAGGGTTATTAAGCCAAAAGACTGGCAAAAGAGGAGCTGTGTGCGTAATTCACGTTTTTGAAGAATACTTTTCGTACAAAATTTGATTGAATATTGTTGAATTTTTTTATAGATATAATAAACTAAGCTAAAATATTTTATTACCGTCATTTAAAAGAAAGGCCCACTCCACCTACAGCATCAACGCTTACATTCGCTACTGTAACACGAAATGCGTGTAAAATTTGGTGTTAATCTATTGTTTCTCCTAGACATATGGCATAAACAATTAATTTGTTATTTGACGATCTTCATAAGTGTAGGACAAAATTGTATGTGTTTAATAAAGTTTTTAGACACTGGCAAAATACAAAGTTAAGTACAAATATAATGTAAACCTCACCCATATCTCGCCACTCTTGCNAAATATAATGTAAACCTCACCCATATCTCGCCACCCTTTCCTCCCCCACTTTCGATCATATAAAATAGCAAAAAACTACAACAATCCTAAAAAATCCAGGAACGTATATCGGTAATCTCACGATCACCCCGCCGCCATCAACCACTCTTCACAACCTCCTTCCAAACCAATCGTAAAAAATCGAAAAAAAAACACAAGAAATGGAAAAAAAAATTGTAAATAATCGAAGAAGATAGAACATTAATCTTACACTCATCACACCATCCAAACCTTACTCCCCTCTCCACCAACCCCCTCGCAAAAAACAACTAATCGTAAAAAACGTGAAAAATAGCAAAAAATTTAAAAATTAATTAAAAATTCGAGGAACATATAATATTTACCATCCTAACCAACAACACACCCTCCCTTATCAAAACAATTAAATACAAACAATAAAATTAAAGAATAACCGCAAAAAATTGAAACATTAAAAATATAAAAATCGTGAAACATATAATGAAACCTCGCATTCCCCTTTCATTTACCTCACCACCCAAACCAAACACCCAAATCTCACCCCAACCATTCAATAATAAAAATCGACAAGAATTGTAAATAATCGAAAAAAACTAAAAACATTGTAGAACATATTATATAGCTTACTCCGGCAACCATGTTCTATTTTGGTGACCTTGTTCTTTACCCAAATATCATTGAACTCAAAATTCTAAAAACAACTGTACAAAAATCGAAAGGAAAAAATAATGTTTAGGAACATATGACATTACTCACTTCGACACCCATATTAGATGGAAGCGTCCTTGACCTTTATCCCAAAAACCGTAAACTCGAAAAACCGAGAAAAAATTTAGAACTTCAAAGAAAATCATAAAAATCGACCAACATATTATGTTACTGAATCCGAACCCTATGTTGGGTGTCAGTTGCCTTAATATTTAACCACAATAAACTAAAAAAAAAAGATTATATTAAAAATAATTTGAAATTTAAAGAAACTAATAAAAATTTAAACCCAATGACCTTGAAAATAAATAATTTAGANAAAAGAATTTGAAATTTAAAGAAACTAATAAAAATTTAAACCCAATGACCTTGAACATAAATAATTTAGAAAAAAAAATTGAATATTCGAAAAATTCATGCAAATCGGCGATCATATTACCTTAATGACTCCGACTCCCCATGTTGAATGTTGACGATCGTAACGTTGACTCCATTGACCTGGAACTTTAAAAATTGAGAAGAATTTGTAAAAATAATGGAGAAAAATTTGTAAAAATCGACGAACATAATACGTTAGTGACTACGACCGCTGTTGTGACTGTTGGCGACTATAAACATAAGCCGATTGACCTTAAGCACAGAAAATCAAGAAAATTGCAAAAAATTACCAAAACGAAAATAACATAGAGGAAAAAATTACATACCTAAAGCAAAAAACTACGTTTGATGTGTGTGACCTTACATATTCGATTCTCGTAAAAATTTATAAGCACAACTACTCCCTGGTACGGCAACCAGCAGATGACTGAACCCCCACATCTATATTTTATTGGCTATACATAGGACCAATGTTAAGACCACTAAAGGGAATTATGGACTTTATGGAGCACACATATCCCCCTCCCTCCAATACACCTTTCATCATTTCACCTCCCTTAACATAGCTCAGCCACCCGTCAACATCCACACTTGCCACCAAAACAACCATCCAACCCACCTCCCAAAATAACTCGTCATAGATCGCTCCCTTCACTATCCACCCTCACCATCAACCATCCTGACGAATCTCCACCCCGTCCCCTTATTAGACATTCCTCAATCGGTTCCTGAAGAGACTCACTCCACCCAAGACTGTCTCCTGCCAAGACCAATTCCTGCATAAATGGCTAGAGCAGTGATCAAGGTTAGCCGACCATACTATCCACCTATACCAACAGTCGATGACAACCAGTGCTATACTTTTAGCAGAAAACTTCGCAAAGTCTTCGCAAATCCTTTAAATTAAAATAAATTATTTCAGCAAGAGCCGACCATAACAAAGGACCATGCCAAATTATAAGGTCAACTAACCAGTTGCGAATCATTCCTCAAAAATGTTCCCCAGATAATTCTTTCGCCTTATAGAACTTAGCTGATTTTTATCGACCCAAGTAAGGAATAATACTTCAGATGCTACATAGTATTAGGGTCATTTTTAGAGCAGGATGGGTCATTTAGTATAATTTAGGGGTCATTTAGTTGTCATTTACTGGTTATTTGCACAGTAGGAGGGGTCATTTGTGGTGCATGAGTTTAAGCTGAGCAAATAACTTGTCTAGAATAATTTGTTGAAGATGTAAATGCATGGTAATGTGATCAAAGAACTAGATAAAATATCTTATTCAGTGGGAGCATAAAAATGCTTAAATCGCAGTGATGAAATATGATAGAAAGATTATATACAGTAGTAGCTAGGAAAGGTAGATACACAAGTTGCTACTGTGAAAAGAACTTCATTTTTTTTATGAATATGACGCAAACCTTTGATTATACGAAACCATTGATTACCTCTATAGATAAATCGTCTCCCAATGCTGGAAAATTAAATGTAAAACAATGTTTCTACAGTGGAAATATCTTCAGAAAAAGCTGCCATTATTGGCGACATGAGAGAACCACCTGTACGAAGAGTCATTATCGCGCGATGAAGCATTACGACATTGTACCATGTAGTTTATGCAAGGCGATATGTTAAAGGAACACATCGTGATCTACAAGAGTTCGTCTACTTGGATCCAGCAAGTGATGACGCAAATAACCCATGTTGCATCTGTGGATACTGATTTGGTAGGCAAATATGATGAGGCAGTTAATTATAAAGCTGGAATGAGTGCAGTCGAGTCAGTTGTGTGGCATGTACACTTGCAAGACTTTCGTGTGCAGTCGACCAACCAAAAAACATAAGGTAGTCTTCACTAAGTTAACGACTCCTTTTGAATATCATCCATAAGTGAAATGCTCCTTTCAGGCACGATGAATTCGACTATATGTCAAACCAGGTTGGTCCATATACTGTAATGATAAATATGGTCAATATTTTTAAATTTTGACAAGGTTGGTTATGTGCAAGTGTATGTAATGCTTCTGATAGGAACTTTCAGCGAACGAAATTATTTCTTGATTGGTCGAACCGTGTTGTAGATAGAGCAAATAAACCTCAACAATTTATAATGCCACCTTTTTGAAAATATATCTCTAATTTTTTTTATATCATATTTTTTAATGTCACATCAACCATAATAATAACATAGCTGCCATTTTGGAAGTAGGTGCCCTGTGTGCTCAAAAACCAATGAAGGTCTGGTGCACTTACTAAGTAGGCCTACTATATGCGTACCTAGTTTGGAGAAATTCTGTTCACGCTGACGCTACTCCCCAACTGTTTGATACAGAGGGGTTCATAGGATCTGTGTTTATTTTACCAGGCACAGACTATAAGGTGCCTCGAGTGTTGAATAGGGTGAATAATAATGTCATCACATCTTGGTTTTACAGGTTCATTCATACACACATTCCCGGTATTTTTGCTGGAATTTCACACACTTTCTCGGCACCTTATGCCGATAATTAACTCACGCATTATTGACCCTGCGAGTTCTGGGCTTGAAGGGCTCATAACGGTGCTCTGGCTACGTTTCCGATGGCTTGGTGGGGCACTAGGCGACGGGACATGTCCCTGAGTCGCGATGTGGGTACTTATCTGTATTTGTTGCTGGGTTTTTTTCCGGCAGTAGATGAGGCCTGGTGAGTTGGATGGCGCTCTTACAGGCTCTCAGACTGGCTGTCGTTGGCATGCTGCACTCAGGCTGGCTTCCTTNCTGGTGAGTTGGATGGCGCTCTTACAGGCTCTCAGACTGGCTGTCGTTGGCATGCTGCACTCAGGCTGGCTTCCTTATTTGGCATTGGCTGACTGACTCCCATGTCCTGGCAAGGGACTCCTCGTGGGCCCCCACCCAGTTTCCGCCTTCTCGGCGCTGAGCTGCATTGGACTCGGCTTCCTCTCGACGTGGTGCTCCTCATTGCAGCTCACCACTCGACTCCCGTTCTCGGCGTAGGGTAGTAACTGACTCGTCTAACGTGTGCGATCCAGCTTCCGGTGCCTGATGCCATGCGTGTCCCGGTGTGGCACTTCCTAGGGCCGCAACACCTGCCGCTCGACGCATTCTGGCGACGGAGAATCACGGACTGAGACGAGGTATCACAGACTGACTGTCTCTGCGCACTGACAATCGGTGCGCGAAGTTATCTGTTAACTGTCCCGATACTCATGTATCTGACTGACTCACTGCAACTGATGTAACTAACGTGACTAACGTGACTAACTCTGCCGGGGTCCAACCCCCTGCCTCTCGGCGTTCCGACGGACTTCCTCTCTCGGCGCACGATTCTAACAAACAAGGTCGACTGCTCTCACATAACTGCTGATTCAACTGACTGACTGACTAATGCGACCGACTGACTCGGCCGGCGTCCGATCTCCTTGGCCTCGGTTAACTGCTGCACTGTCTTCCTCTCTCGGTGCGTGATTCTTACTGACGGGGTTGACTGCTTCCACACAACTCATCCCCCCTTGTCATACAACTTGGCTTTTAAACTATTTCCATCCAACCTTAGAACCTTAGACATGTCTTCCCAAGTTAGGGGAAGTAAGGGTGGAAGATGCTGAACAATGCCCACATCCTCGGTGTTATAAGGCTCTTGCCAGTGGTGGAAAAAGGGCTTGACCTGCAGTGCCACTGACAAACTCTGTAAGCTTTATCTGTGGCGCATATCACCCTTCAGCACGTGTTTTAATTCTCTCGTAAGCGGTAATCGCCAGACTATCTCGTCCTTTCTTTGGTGTGTACAAGTTTCACAGGGTTTGCTAGGGGGTGGGGGTCTGAGGCAACCTTGACACTTGTACCTGCCTCCCTTAGGCAGGCCTGGCTTCGCCACAGGCGTTAATTGCTGCTAGGTGTTCTGAGGAAGGTGGCTATTGTTAAGCCCTTGCAAAAGGGGGGTGAGGTATGGCGTGCGTTGTGACAGCTGACTTTATACTTTTCATATGGCAGGTGCCAACACATTTAAAAATTGAAAGGGTAGGACACACACAATTACATACTCACACATACTCTTACAAACATACACTTACACATACATACATACCCACAGACACACAGTCAGAAATGTGATCTCGTAATGGAGGAAACTCATTACGAATGGACAGCTGGAGACAGCACAGCATTTCTCGGCTCGGCATGACACCGGCCATATTTCTCTCCACAGACAACAACGAAATGCAACGCACTATGAGCGGTCGACTTGGCTCGGCATGGCTTGGCACACTAACAGAACTGCCGAAATGCCTCCCTGGCAATTAAATCCGTTCACCCCGAACGACCCTGCCAGTACGTCTGTGACCAGGCCTGTAGTTGTCGGTGCACTATTTTTTTTTGTGATAAGCAATTGCCACAATATGAGTACAGACAAATTGCGAGTGTTGAGCTGAGAGATTTGGGCGGCTCTGAACAACGAGGACATGAGAGCCGATTAGGGTGAAATGAGGAGAGAATGGAGCATGGCCGGAATGCAAGTGTGGGAGACATGGGAGATCCCAGAGAATACCTACCAACCAGTGGCAAAATCTAGCACGATTCTCACTTACGAATTTGTAGGCGAGTACCCATTTCTCTACGATGTCAATGATGCCAGTTACCACGACAACAGGAAGAAGGAAAATGCATGGCAACACATTTCATTCAAATTCGACGATTTGACATGAACCATTATTGTATGTTTTGAAAAACAAATCATATGCCACTGTAGTGAAATAATAACAATTACATACTTGCCTTACCTAGGACTCGAACTCGCAGATAATCTCGTACTACAAGCTATTGTGCAGTAAACCGCATTGCGGAGGTCGAATAAGGATCATCAACTACTGGTTAAATCAGTCTAATGTTTCGAATAATGAGATTTATTAACCTAAAATATTTGAAACGTTGTATTTTTAAAATAAGTTTCTAAACCACAAAAATATGTAAGTTTACATGACCTACCATAGCGCTACTTGTGTAAAGAATTTTGTGGAAATCGAATTATTGGTCCCTGAGATATAGCGTATAAAAAGTTACTTTCTTATTTGGTGCTATCGTACAAAAATTGCCAAAAGAAAAAGAAAGTCTCTAAACACTGATCGTAAAATATACTGCCAACATATAAAGTTTGTTTTAATTTGGTTAAATTGTTTAATATATGTAGCAAATGTATCTCATTTATTTATGAAGCGACCATATTTAACATTGCTGTCTATATCCCTTAAATCACGTAAATTTATATGACCTTCTGTTGAATTCGTAGTGTCCACAGTTTGGTGTAAATTGGTTTGAACAGTTCCAGAAATATGGCCAAGGGCTAAATTTTTTCAGTTTACTCTGTTTTCACAAATAAATTGGAAAAATTCGAATTCTGTGTGCTTAATTGCGGCTTCTAATGAATGTTTTTAGGGTACAAAATTTGGTTGAATTGATTCATAGATATATCATACAATGCTAAATTATTTATATTTACACCATCAAATATAGGACTGACGCGACTGAAACATGTCAGCTTACATACCGTAGTATAGCACAACTTGGGTGTACCATTTGGTGGGAATCGGTTGACTTGTCCTCGAGATATGGCATAAAAACCTCATAATTTTATGTGACGACCTTCACAAATGGAGGACAACAAATTGATGTATCAGTACATTAGATGATTGTTTACGGTATTATACCAAGGTAGATAAAAATCGATTACATTGTTACATAGATATAACACATTAAGCTAAAATGTTTCTATACCCGCCATACTCAGAATAAGTGTGTCCCACTTAAAAAAGTTAATATATTAGTATGACCTACCACAGTATAACTTCTTCGCAATTATAGTAAGAATGGGATGATTGTTCCCCGATCTGTGACAAACAAATTATGTCATTCATGTTTGGGATGTCTTACAACATGGCAGAAAAATGAGGCTCTGTATAGACAAATTCGGTGGTTGTAATAGATACTGCCATCATTCAAATTTCAGTTTTGAAATTGTTTCGTTAATGAAATATATATNTCTAGCACGATTCTCACTTACGAATTTGTAGGCGAGTACCCATTTCTCTACGATGTCAATGATGCCAGTTACCACAACAGGAAGAAGGACAATGCATGGCAACACATTTCATTCAAATTCGACGATTTGACATGTACCATTATTGTATGTTTTGAAAAACAAATCATATGCCACTGTAGTGAAATAATAACAATTACATACTTGCCTTACCTAGGACTCGAACTCGCAGATAATCTCGTACTACAAGCTATTGTGCAGTCAACCGCATTGCGGAGGTCGAATAAGGATCATCAATTACTGGTTAAATCAGTCTAATGCTTCGAATAATGAGATTTATTAACCTAAAATATTTGAAACGCTGTATTTTTAAAATAAGTTTCTAAACCACAAAAATATGTAAGTTTACATGACCTACCATAGCGCTACTTGTGTAAAGAATTTTGTGGAAATCGAATTATTGGTCCTTGAGATATAGCGTATAAAAAGTTACTTTCTTATTTGGTGCTATCGTACAAAAATTGCCAAAAATTCTCTATACAATGATCGTAAAATATACTGCCAACATATAAAGTTTGTTTTAATTTGGTTAAACTGTTTAATATATGTAGCAAATGTATCTCATTTATTTATGAAGCGACCATATTTAACATTGCTGTCTATATCCCTTAAATCACGTAAATTTATATGACCTTCTGTTGAATTCGTAGTGTCCACAGTTTGGTGTAAATTGGTTTGAACAGTTCCAGAAATATGGCCAAGTGCTAAGTTTTTTCAGTTTACTCTGTTTTCACAAATAAATTGGAAAAATTCGAATTCTGTGTGCTTAATTGCGGCTTCTAATGAATGTTTTTAGGGTACAAAATTTGGTTGAATTGATTCATAGATATATCATACAATGCTAAATTATTTATATTTACACCATCAAATATAGGACTGACGCGACTGAAACATGTCAGCTTACATACCGTAGTATAGCACAACTTGGGTGTACCATTTGGTGGGAATCGGTTGACTTGTCCTCGAGATATGGCATAAAAACCTCATAATTTTATGTGACGACCTTCACAAATGGAGGACAACAAATTGATGTATCAGTACATTAGATGATTGTTTACGGTATTATACCATGGTAGATAAAAATCGATTACATTGTTACATAGATATAACACATTAAGCTAAAATGTTTATATACCCGCCATACTCAGAATAAGTGTGTCCCACTTAAAAAAGTTCATATATTAGTATGACCTACCACAGTATAACTTCTTCGCAAATATAGTAAGAATGAGATGATTGTTCCCCGATCTGTGACAAAGCAATTATGTCATTCATGTTTGGGATGTCTTACAACATGGCAGAAAAATGAGGCTCTGTATAGAAAAATTCGGTGGTTGTAATAGATACTGCCATCATTCAAATTTCAGTTTTGAAATTGTTTCGTTAATGAAATATATATAAATAATTAATTTAAACAGCCACTATTTTGAAAATAGGTGCCTGAACTACATAATAATGCCTGTTTACACCACATGCTTCAAAACAATTTTTTACCTAATTTGGTAGGAAAACATACATTTTTTCCCAAGATATTGCAAATGAAATTAATTTATTCACGAAGAATATCTTACAAAATGGCAGACAAAAGAAACCCATTATAGATAGAGCTGATAGTTGTAATATAAACTGCCATCATACACAATTAATTTGAAATTAATTATGTAATATAGATGATACAGCATTTAATGCTAAAATGGTTATAACATCGCCATTTTGAAAGTAAGTAGCAATATTAGTAGTAAGATAATGAGGGCGTTGGCACGAAGGCTTGGGGCTTCGGAGAATCGGAGCCCATGGCATCTGGCAGAGCATCAGAGTTGACCTTGACCTTTAACCTTAAACTTTGGCATTGACCTCAAATGTCCCACTTTCCCTGGAAGACAATCAGCATTTATAGAATTTTGCTCAAAATTTCCCTCCAAATATGCGAACTTGACCTTGATTTTTACATTTCAATTTGGCATTTTGGCTTTGACCTCAAATGTCCTGTTTTCTAGAGGAAACACTCAAAACTTTTAGTTTTTACCTCAAAATTTCCCGAATTTTCCTCCAAATCTACAAAGTTTAACGCGACCTTTTACCTTGATCTTGACCTGGACCATAGTGTGGATCTGGTGCAAAGGGTGCAGTCTTTGGAGCCTCGGAGCCATCCTCCATATTTGATTGCATCAAAACTGTCCTCTTTTTTCTATAATTTTCTAGTTCATTCTCTGTCATTCCATGCTGCAATTTTGTTTCTAAAATGTTCCAGTTCATGCATATTCATTACATGCAACCACCTCTTTTGAAGAAGGTTTCAATTCATGCTCTGCCATTTCACCTCGACATCTTGTTTCTAGACGTGATATGGGTTGCCAGCACAGGTTTAAAAAATGTATTCATAAAATATAATTATGAAAAATATAATTTTCCCAAATGTTATAGGCATGGTTATGGATATTCGAGAGGTATGTGCTGATTATGTCAACTCCTGCAGCAGGTATGTTGATAAGGACCTGAAAATAACATTTCATTATTATTTATCACTACAACCAGTGCTCTGAATTTTTTATTAATATAAATTAGAGACATTGTAGGCACGGGTGTATATATNCATCATTTTTCCTGTAGTTAATTTTTCACAAACTAATCTTCTATCGTCTTACTAATTCCGAGCTGAAATGCAGTCTTCTTTTTTTTCCCATGTTATTAGGACTAGTAGACACTTGCTGTAAAAAAATACATTATTATTTATCCGCAATTGAATCCCGGTCAATCCAACAATTTTTTCGATCTGGCTATCCCATCCAACGAACGTAGATTTTATTGTCTATACGTTATAAAATTTTCTACGAGATAAGTGTTGGGAAATTTGGTAAGCTTTATTTCCTCACTGTGAAAGCCGCCCCTAATAACTTAGCCATCCAAGTCTTATAGATTGTAGGTACGAGGTTTATAATGACGAACTTTGACGACTGTGTTCAATTCGTTTGCCAGTTCTTTTCATATCCTTTGTCAAATGTACCTTTCATTTCTGAAATGAGTCTCCCATATTAGCTTTTGGCTTCATACTATCAACATTTTTTTCGTTCTTGCAAACTGTTTGTTGAAGCGAGTTGTCTTTAACCACGATGGGGCACATGCTTATTGTACGGTGTATTTTCTGATTGCACTCGGAAACCAGTTCTGGTAATACACTGAAGAGCCAAAAAAACTGGTATAGGCGTGCGTATGCAAATAACGGAAGTATGGAACCAATCAGAGTAACGCGATGTGGTCGGCAGCTAGATCGGTTACTGCTGTTACAATGGCAGGTTATCAAGATTTAAGTGAGTTTGAACATGGTGTTATAGAAGGCGCACGAGAGATGGGACATAGCATCTCCGAGGTAGCGATAACATTTAGATGTTCGCGTAAGACCATTTCACGAGTGTACCGTGAATATCGGGAATGCGGTAAAACATCACATCTTCGACATCGCTGTGGCTGGAAAAAGGTTGCGAAAGAACGGCACAAACGACGACTGACGAGAATCATTAAACGTGACAGAATTTCTCGAATTGGCGCCGATTGGATTTGTGGACTTCCCTGCAGGATTCATGGTGTGAATTGCCTCCTGCATACCTTCAGACATTAGTCGAGTCCGTGCCACGTCGTCTTGCTGTACTTCTGCGTGCTGGAGGGGGAAGGGGGGACTACACGATATTAGGCAGGTGTGCCAGTTTTTTTTGTTCTTCGGTGTATTACAAATCATTTCTAGCTTCCTTGTGCTGAGAAATGTTTCCGCATTGCTGTTTTCAAAGTGCGATTACATTTTTTGACAACAGCACACTTCATAACACTGTGTGTAGAATAATGATTAATCTTCTGTGTTTCTTCACTAGTCGTCTGAAGTCTGGATTAGAAAACTAATCTACAAGATAGGTTTGCAGATTTTTTGGTTTCGCTTTAGCTACATCTTTACCTCGTTTTAGTTTGATTTGGTACGGAAAAGGAAAACTTAATACATCAACCGATCACAGTCAACATTTAACAGTTCAATCCTTTGTTCACAAGGCCATAAGGAATCATTTTTACCAAATATGCCTGGTAAAAATCACGCAATCCAAATACCATTACTTTGCGTCTTGGATAACTCCGTCTTGTGCTGTTCGCTAGCGGTTTCTGCTTGACTCATCGTATGTAGTCTCCTTCACGCAATTCCTCTAGAATATTAGTAATTTTGTTCGTTTTGGGATTATTTCCTGCTCCTTGTGAAGCAACCAGCAGTCGCAATCTATCAACAGGTTCGTCAACATAATCCCAATAGACATACTCTAGATGATGTTCAACTTCGATTTTTGCCAGAAGACCAGAACCAGATGGTATGTTTACCTCAGGAAACAGTAGTGAAATAATGTTGAATTGTGTATAAGCAGTATCCTTATAATCATTGCTCGATTTATCGTTATCTTTTAAATGTTCACTCGTTCTTTTGAGCAGCCTCTTGAACTGTCGCAGAGAATTTTGTGAATATGCAGCAAGTTCTATCCTGAAGATTAATTCGTAATTGTTGGGGACTTCACTCAGAGATTCATTTCCGATTTGAAATTCACCATTTAGGAGGGAAAATATTCCTTTGTTTCCCTAAAACCATTTTTTATTTCGTTTGTAAACTCCATATGTTCTATTATTGAACCAAGGAGAATACATTGCTAGGTCACCATGAGAATGTACATTTCGATTATTACCTCGATTATTTTACACTTCAAAACTGACAATGGAATAGCATCTTCAGCTGCCACTTCTTCTACATTCAAGTTAAGCTTTCATTTGGTCCCTGGCTGCTGTATGGCTTCATCAGTTTCTTTCTTCAAAGTGACAGGTGAAACTACAGGCTTCAAATTATCATGTCAAGATTTGAGTGGTTTGAATGCTTCCTACAAAACTATGTCACGTTCTAAACGTGTTCGCTTGCCCAACAAATATTTTCCATGCACATATTAGATAATACGACGTAATTCATTAGCAGTATCCTCCATTGTACTAAATACAAAACAGTTGTGGAAACAGTTCATATATAATTTAATTATATAGGTGTAAACTTTGGTTTCGGAGGAACTGCTGCAGGCCTAGGTGGACTAGATGTAGGAGTAACCGCAGGTCGTACGGAAGTCGGCTCGATGCTGTTTTTGATATTGTCGTCTTATTTTTGTATACGCTGTATAATAACATTTCCGATATGACTACAGTGTTTACATACTTTCTCATCATAATTCATTGCACACAAAGCAGTAATAATCTTGCTGGTTATTCTTTCTTCTATAGCATTAATTTTTGTATCTAACATAGAGAATTTCCTTAAGCCTTCAGTCAATGTTCNATTGCACACAAAGCAGTAATAATCTTGCTGGTTATTCTTTCCTCTATAGCATTAATTTTTGTATCTAACATAGAGAGTTTCCTTAAACCTTCAGTCAATGTACGTGGATGGGCCTCTGTTTAATCAGACGTTGTTTGCATTTCTGTCAATGCCTTTACAGTTTCTGAATTAACTGACTGAATTTACAGCATATTAACAGCATCACGACCATGTTTTGGTTCACCCACATTCTAAAGTCGCTTCCCTCCAATGCTGTAGTGACCATCTTCCATCAGCACAAGGCAGCTATCTCCCCATCTTTTCAGACAAACATGTCCGAATTTAGATATGGTATACGCCATCTCTTACTGTTGAATGTTTATGAAGTGATCAAAACCTCGATGGTACTTTCCTTTAAGTAGAGGAGAGGAAAATCTTTTACTAGTAAAAGGAATCCGTATGGCCCACTCCAACAACAAGCACACAAATCTCTAAAATGTTACGGAAGGAGTATCTTTATTTACATGTTCGGAATACGCATGGCTTAAATTCATTTCATCCATCTGAAACAAAATTAGCTGAATGTGAGGCAACATCCATTCTATAGACTGTAGCTTCAGTTCCAATGCCTCCAGGTTTTATCCCGTATCCACTATGGCATCCGTGTGCATGTTGGCTGGGGCAGTAGCAGTTCCTGCTTCGAATTAATGATAATTCGTTTGTAGTGTTCGGCGAATCTCAGCAACATTGCTAGAGGAATGCAGACATCGAATTTCCCTCCAGGGTATATAGGAACAATGTAGTCATCTTCTATCACTAAGCCTGCCACCTTGGCCGCAGACAGCTAGTTCGGCATGAGCGAGAGGTAATTTTTAATCGCGGTCGTTATGCCCAGATCTACTTCGACATCGTTGAGGAAATATGTGATGTGACTGATCAGGTGGAGAATGCATTTGCTCGTTATTTTCGTCGATGGTGGTTTGGATCCATCTTCTTTCGTCAGTATACCCCCTGAATCGAAGGAATGACAAACAAGAAAGAGTGCAGATATATTTTTCTTGGACTGCTATACAAACTTACGACGGTAACGTCTACGGTCTGGATAGAAATGGTTGCTTTTGTGAAGTTCCAAATTCCTGATGCTGTCTTCAAAAGTGACCAGTTTATCGATATTTGTGTAATTTTTTCATGTCGATCGACCTTGAAGCCAAGACTGCGAAGGAAAATCTCGTTGGCACATGTTAACATGTTGGTGACCTGCAGCATACTGATTGCCGGTTTGATGTGCTGCTTTGTTTTATTGATTCTGGTCACCAAAAATTTAATTCCCATATTTTCAAATGTAAGCATAATATTAATTTTTTTTTCGAAAGTTCACCAACTTTTTGTGCTGGTCGACCATCTTCAATACCACCTTGCATGCTCTCTTCTCGACAACCGGAATGTTAATGATTCTTTGCGGTTACACAGTCAGTTTATAACCTGGAGAGACCATCGGCGAAAACTAGTGCAGTATGTTACTGGGCCTACTGTTGATGTATTTACTGCTCACCAAATTGCATTTTATTCGTATCACATTAACAGGCAAGGTGTTGACAGGTCGCGACAAATCGTGGATTTTTCCATCTTCGTATATGAGTTGCTTGAACCCCAGCATCATTCTGATGGAATCAGGTTTCGTAAAGTCGATATCTTCATTGTATTTGATGACACTCTTTACAGTATTGGAATTTCCACGTAGTACGAATTATGTGTCGGGAGACAGCAAATCTTCGATGTAACTTGCAGACAATGTAACCCAGCGAGAGACATCACTTTTCACGAGATACATCTTACAGTTATTTTCATTGATGTTTGGTATCGCATTGTAGGTTTGAAAATCGACCAAACCTATTCACCATTTCCCCTCTAGGTCGACTGGAGGAATGTGTACAGCACGCAGCTCGGAGCTACTACCCGTCAAGGTAAGCTTTATCGACATTACTGATGGTTTCCGGTCCATGAATAGCCATTTAATTAAAGTGCTTGTACGAACGAAATAGGATGCAAAGTCATAAATGTATGCTGCTCCATGTGTTCGGCATATGCTCCATTTCGTAGTTGCACGTCTGTTTGCAATTTTTCAGGCACAGTCGCAGCTCGGGTGGAGGACGCAAATTACCGGAACTGCCATAGTAGTCTGAACATTTTCAATATCTCACATATGTTACCCAGCGTGTATTGGGCCCAGCTGTTGTGTCCAGGTTGATTATGGCACATAAGTCATGTTTGGGTTTAAAGGGAAAATGACCTCACATGAATATTCGACGAAAATTAGGTACATTTAATTTGTGTGCAAACAGTTCCAAATCCTTGTTCGTGAGCGGCCATAGCAGTAGAGATTTCACTATCCCCTCTTTCTGCTGCGCCACTTTTGCACACCTCATCACACTAGATGTGTTCTTAGGTAGAGGCCTCGGCCATATTTTACAAATGGTGAAAGCTTCCATATTTGCATTGTGCCTTTGGGCCTCCATCAGCTGCTTCCGTTCCTTCGATGCTGTGTTGACAGTTCGGACGATACTGCTCATAGCTCTGATTAGGCCCCAGAAGGCCCCGAGTGAATGCAAAAGCGGTGGAAAAAATCCGCAAGTAGATGTTTCTTTGGTCTTGCATGCTTTTCTTCCCTTTTTTAATATTTTTCGTTTCACTTGCGCCTTCCACTTGCTCTTTGCACCCATGCCCATCTTCACTTTGCCTTCATCACGTTGAAAAAGTCCCATGCTGATATTTTTTCTCCGAGTCTTGTATCTGACGATTTTATAATCTCGTTGGCCCTCTGTGCAAGTATCTTGTCTGCCTGGTGCCGATCTTGTAGATCCTTGTTCAGAGAGTAAGAAATAACNATTCGTGTTATACATGTTTGCTGCCCATATCTCCTTTCGCTGGCTTCGCGGACCATACGTCCCCAATCTCAAAATGTTCCGTGCTGCTACCCCTACTCCGTTTAATTTTTGCACGCATTTACTGAAACGGCTTTTATAAGACAATGCCTCATAATTGAAACAATTCCATGTTTTCATAACAATTAAAGACGTATTATTTGTAATACTAATTGTTAAGAAACCCCACACCAAAATTCCAAGTCTCGGTCCTGACATGGAGTGTACCGTAAGCACAGTCGCTGCAATACTTTTGCAGTTGACGGTACCGCGTAGAGTTGGTGGATATCTGCGAAGAATGCTGATTAGCACACTTCACGGGTAAAAAAATTGTTGATGCAAAAATTGATTTACTACCCAATCTGAGTTCTAGAATTTAATTCCCTGCGAAGCAACATGTGAGAATATGAAGCCGCTCTACCGATATTTATGGAAACCTTTCTCGGCAAGAAGAAAACATGATTTTGCTATTATGTATAATTTAAGAATTTTGTGTTGAAAACTAAATGCTTCACCTGGCACAAGGATAAGATAGAATTAATATAATAATTGTTAGCATTCACAGAGACACGAACATAATGTATGCCTTTCCGTAATTTTATCCAGGATGAAGTATGCTTGATGATATCCGACAATGAGCTGAAAGTGTGATCGAAAAATATAAATAATTTATTACTTTTTCTACCATCCTGTCGTTATAATGTGAGCAAAGAACGCACATTTCCAAAATGTTATGTTTGGTCATTGTTTCTTTATAAATGTGGCAGTTGGATGTAAGTGATTAACTACAATGACAGTTAAAATTTCACCTGCTATGCAATTTAAGTTGAAGTGTTTACTAAATTTCTTTACTAAACCTAGCAACCACTTTTGTATTACTTTAATATCGCCCATAAATAAACACAGTATGGATTTAAAAATGACACGCATACATCATTTATACTCCGTACCATTTTAATATTTCACACGTGCGGTCTTAATTTGACATCGCGATATTTCATAAAACATTCCAATAATCTCCAGTATATTCTTACTTCCCAATAGAAACTTTAAAGCGCTGCCTTCCTAGAATCTCTGTGCTTTTTAAAGAGAAAAATCGCACGTTACGACGTGTTACAGAAAATGAAGATACGAAAATGTCTAACATTCCTTGGCTTTTTATTTGCAACGGAAGATGTCTTCGTTATATTCCTTCGCATGAGGTACCTTACTCTCGCCACGACTGCTGGTACCCTCGGTGTCGCGTAACCATTACAACCAAAACATTTTTTTAAAAACACTTGAAAAAATTGGGAACGACGTATGTTTCCACTTCAAGTGACGTTATTTCTCCTGGCACGAAAACATATCTCTCTCTGCGTTCTCCGTCCATCCACTCACGCACGCACATTTGCCGTTTCCATCCTTGCTTGAAAGCAAGCTGGAGCCGTACATTACTCGCAGTCCTTTTGCAATTCTCTTCCTTCCTTCCTATTCCCTCCATCCCTCTTGTGCCCTTACCATCTCAACCTTGTCGAACACATTTTTATTTATACTCTCTCTGAAGATGTATTTGCTCGTCGGCCTCGAGTCGAAACTCCTACAGCGGCCAGCGTAGTGAATTGCATTGCTGTTATGACGTCACTCAACGTATCACGTCCGCCTACATATGTATGCATCAGCGGATTGCAGGTCTACTGAGCGCTTTCAAATGTCTTTATAAGGAGTATGTATGTTTAAAAACAAATATACGGGCTGTTCGGAAACTCACCCGAAATATTTCGAGAAATTATTCCCTATTGAAAAAAAAGGTAAAATCAAATGCAATACAATGTATAGCCTAACTCAATTCACATTATAATTATTATAAATAGATTGTGTTTTTCAAAACTTTTTTATTACAAATAGGAAATTATTTTGAATCTTTTATTTTTATTTCGTTCGGTTCAGTAAAAAGTAATATATGCATTTTGAAAACTTTTGTAACAAAACAATTTCAATACTTTACCTGTTTTTTTTAATGTTATTTTATAGAAGATAAAAATACTAGTATTAAATCTTTCATTTCTGGTACGAAAATGTAGCATAAAAATACTTATAGATTAAAGTATGAGTTTTCAAGTTTGTTTAAAAAAATTTTATTTCTCATTTTAGTCAAACAATTAACGCATTGCATAAAAAATGTAATTACTTTAACTTATGCAATTTTGCAAAGTTATAGTATTTTTCATTTTTAATTACTTACAAAAATATTGATTTTTTCCTTTATTTCAGTAAAAATTTGCTTACTTTTTCATCAAACATTTAGTCAACTCTCTCATTTGAAATTATAAAAAAAAATTTCGTTTTGACGAGGCATTTTTTTATTTACTTAATTTCTTGTGTCACGCAAGCATGAGAGTTGTACAATCAGAACATGACCTCGGTTAAAGAACCACCCTTGGCTTCCCTTCGAATGATTCCACAAAACTGTGAGAAACTGAATTCACGATGGCCGGAGCGGGAATGAAACCCCGGGTCCACCCGAAAGCAATTACAGTTTTTTGACACCTAGTTCGGTACAAAATATGGAAATACTAATAAGCGTTGCAGTGTTGTCTAATTCTAATCTACTGTATGAAGTTTCCCTGGTGTAGTCATTGTTAACAGTTAAATCTACTTTGTTATCTGGAATTGGTAGGCCCATGATTTTTATACTTTTTCCTGACAATGTCTGCACTTGCTTTTCAATTTCAATGCGTGCAAGGTGAAAAACTTCATCATTGAATGTTCCCTGTGAATTAAATGGTAAAAACGCTTGTAAGTATTCCTCTGTTATAGATACATATATGCTACCGTGGAGTTTATTTAAGTCTTTTTATTCTACTTAATTATTTACTACATGATCTTGTTCCATCTTTAACGGTTTAGACAGCGTATTGCAAGAGAGCGCGCTGGTGGCAAACTTTTTTTCCGACTTGGTTCACTATTATCGTCAACGCTGTCGCGTGACAGTTTGAGGATTATAGCACGCCTTTGGCTCACTTCCCTCACCCCCTTACCCCACCCCCTTCAACCTNTCTTATTCCTTATGTTACTTTACGTAACAAAATATATACAAAAATTTTGCCAGAGAACATAGCTATGAATTTAAAAAAAAAAACACGTAAGCCGCATACGTGGTTTTTGAGTGATAAGCGCAATAACAGACAGACAGACAGAGAGACGTTGAGTTATAATATGTATATGTACGTACATATTTAAGAGATTTTATATGTGAAAAAAAATAACCACATTAAATTACAAAGTTACGAAACTATCGAAGGAGTAAATTTGTAAATTACTATCTCAAAGAAGTATCGAATTATGTCACAGGTTTATCACCCTTATACCGTATAATAAACAGTCTTAAAATAAATCGAAACCATAATTTTTTATCACAATTAATTTCGTTTGAAATTTTGTGATGAAGTAATTATTATTACTTAAAATATGAATTATTGGACAAAGACAGTTGCTGTGTTTCTTATTTACCTTTAAACATTTGCTATTAGTCTAAAGGTGCCAGGACAAATAGGAAAGTGTGTTGAAAACCATAACTTATTATTACTATAAAACCAAACAACCAGAATTTTAGTGAAATGAACACAGCCAGATTTCATTCAGAATTGAGTATTTCTTTGATTTGTTTATATAGCATCATAATTATACCGTCTCTTGGACACAGAATATTAGGAAATATTTACTTAACCAACATATATAGTTTGATTTGCAGTTTTCAGAGGCTTGTTAGCGATTGACCAGCAGTTTCTTAAAATAAAATAATAAGTTACCAAAACCATGTTTATGCAAATAAATAAATATAGAGAATGTATCTAAGTCTAAATTTTTAAGTAATTGTTGATATACCGCGTGTCTCAAAAGTCTCTGTCTGTTTCGTAGAAGTACGTGTGTACAATACAGGACGTTATTTGATTTTTATGTGTGAACGTTTTCATTTCAGATCCACATCAGGTTGCCGACCGTGCAATAACGAGTGTTTGTAGTAACGTGCAAGATCAAAGTGATGACGTGCACGAAAATTAGAAATACCTTTGAGAGGAAGGTTTATTAAATAGGTCCAAAAGATAAGGGCATCCGTGAATTAGTCACTAAAGATAAACGAACCGAATTTGTGCTTGACGACAACCGAAGTGGACACCCACGGAAATCCTAGGAGTGATACGAAGTGGTTCGAGAAGCATTTCTAGTAGGTGTGTACACCGACGGATGGGAAGGTATTTTGGAACTGTTTTAAGTAATTCACTCTCAAAGATTTCTCTAATTTTCGCGTTGTGACTTTGATCTTGCACGTTAACACAAACACTCGTCCTTGCACGGTCAGAATTGTGATGTGGATATGAAAATGAAAACCTTCACACGTCAACATCAAGGAACTTCCTGTAGTGTACACACATTCATCTACGAAACACATATACGTTGTAATGATCTAAAGGAATATTGTGTTTCCGAGATAGATAGAGACTTTTGAGACACACGGAAGGATAATTAACAGTCATATAAATGAAGAGCAATGCTTCATTCTTAATTTATTTTTGTTCGCAAATAACGACATTCTTGGTTTTGTTTCGGGAACTTTGAAGTTGATTTTATGTATGCTGTCACATTAAATTGTCAATGAACGAAAAGTCAGTTTGTACTGTTCTGTTAAGCAGAGATTCTACATTCTCAAAGCAGCTGCGCGGACGTCATATCTTGAAGTCAGCATGACATGAAAATACTAATTAATTATAAATGAAGAGAGTGTTAAGAGAAGACGACAGTTACTCCTGTAACCAAGCAGAGAGTGCTGGTGAGACGTTGGTAGTAAATTTGTGGTGCTCCCCGAGGGTGCTCAGCAGTTACGTCCACTAGCACTTCAAGCATAAGTATATGTATGGTAGCCATATTGGTTTTATAGACATAGTGATTTCCAAATCGAAAATCGGTTTTCATTATACCATAAAANGTGAACGTTTTCATTTCAGATCCACATCAGGTTGCCGACCGTGCAATAACGAGTGTTTGTAGTAACGTGCAAGATCAAAGTGATGACGTGCACGAAAATTAGAAATACCTTTGAGAGGAAGGTTTATTAAATAGGTCCAAAAGATAAGGGCATCCGTGAATTAGTCACTAAAGATAAACGAACCGAATTTGTGCTTGACGACAACCAAAGTGGACACCCACGGAAATCCTAGGAGTGATACGAAGTGGTTCGAGAAGCATTTCTAGTAGGTGTGTACACCGACGGATGGGAAGGTATTTTGGAACTGTTTTAAGTAATTCACTCTCAAAGATTTCTCTAATTTTCGCGTTGTGACTTTGATCTTGCACGTTAACACAAACACTCGTCCTTGCACGGTCAGAATTGTGATGTGGATATGAAAATGAAAACCTTCACACGTCAACATCAAGGAACTTCCTGTAGTGTACACACATTCATCTACGAAACACATATACGTTGTAATGATCTAAAGGAATATTGTGTTTCCGAGATAGATAGAGACTTTTGAGACACACGGAAGGATAATTAACAGTCATATAAATGAAGAGCAATGCTTCATTCTTAATTTATTTTTGTTCGCAAATAACGACATTCTTGGTTTTGTTTCGGGAACTTTGAAGTTGATTTTATGTATGCTGTCACATTAAATTGTCAATGAACGAAAAGTCAGTTTGTACTGTTCTGTTAAGCAGAGATTCTACATTCTCAAAGCAGCTGCGCGGACGTCNTCAATGAACGAAAAGTCAGTTTGTACTGTTCTGTTAAGCAGAGATTCTACATTCTCAAAGCAGCTGCGCGGACGTCATATCTTGATGTCAGCATGACATGAAAATACTAATTAATTATAAATGAAGAGAGTGTTAAGAGAAGACGACAGTTACTCCTGTAACCAAGCAGAGAGTGCTGGTGAGACGTCGGTAGTAAATGTGTGGTGCTCCCCGAGGGTGCTCAGCAGTTACGTCCACTAGCACTTCAAGCATAAGTATATTNGTCGGTAGTAAATGTGTGGTGCTCCCCGAGGGTGCTCAGCAGTTACGTCCACTAGCACTTCAAGCATAAGTATATTTATGGTAGCCATATTGGTTTTATAGACATAGTGATTTCCAAATCGAAAATCGGTTTTCATTATACCATAAAATATTTTTTTGTCTAATGTAAAATATTTTAGTATTTTTTGTTAATTCGTACCGAAATTTTACGTAGGGTATAGCAGAACANTTTTTTGTCTAATGTAAAATATTTTAGTATTTTTTGTTAATTCGTACCGAAATTTTACGTAGGGTATAGCAGAACAAGGCAAAATTCTCTCAATTACATTTCTGATCACCTCTATTGAAGTCTAAACAATACACGATGTTGGAATTTAGAATTTATTTTCTGCTTTGACTGTTTCTTTGAAATAAATATGGTACACAGATTATTTTAATGTATGTATATGTGGCCAATCCAAGCCAATCATATGAGTAAGGACTCTCTGCACAAGTATTAAATCATAGTATGGATCAGATGCACCAACATATTTAAAATCACAGCTGTCTATGGTTTACAAACCAATAGGCCCTTGAGACTTGGAAGGTACGAGGGTAGGTTGGTAGTTAATAATTCGTGCTCTTCTCAGACAGCAACACTTCGATCAATCCTAGTCCTCTGCAAACCTCCTCAACAATTCTCAGCAATCCCCCGCACCAATCTTGCCAATCCTCACCAATATTCCGTACCAATCCACATCAATCATCATCATCATTCCTCCGCNTCCCCCGCACCAATCTTGCCAATCCTCACCAATATTCCGTACCAATCCACATCAATCATCATCATCATTCCTCCGCACAAATCCGCACCAATCTTCAACAATGCTCCGCGCTGATCCTCAACAATCCCCTGCACCAATCTGCACTAATCAACATCAATCCTCCCCACCAATCCGCACCAATCATCAAAAAATCTCCGCAACAATACTAAAAAATCCTCAGCACCAATCTGCACTAATCCACATGAAACCTCCGCACCAATCCACTCTAATCTACATCAATCCTTCGCAACAATCTGCACCAATATTCAAAAACATTCCACACCAATCGGCACCAATCCTCAACAATCCCCCGCACCAATCCCCACCAAGACTCTAGAATCCTCCTCACCAATTCACACCAATCCTCATTGATCCTGTGCACCAATACGCATCAATCCATAAGAATCCTACGCACCAATAGGAAACAATCCTCACCAATCCTCCGCACCAATCCTCAAGAAACCTGCGCAGTCCTAATTACTAATACCCACGAAACCTCAGCAATCCTATTCACAAATCCTCACCAATCCTTTGAAATCCTCACCAATACTCATTTATCCTTCGATCAAAGCCGATCACTCGTTCGTCCCTTCGATCCATCGTTCCGTTTGTATGCCCCCTCAAATATAGAAATTACATTGATTCACCATTAACAAAATTTGTACATGTTGACAGATATAACGTTTTGTATGTAGTCCAATTTCCATGCATTTTTAGCCTACTTTCCAGAGGAAATAAAGGCTTATGAGATTACTTTCCTGTCTATGTGATTGTGTGTATGTTTGTGCACATGTGTGTGTTTTATGTGGCTGTGTGCCTGCGCTTGTGTGTGTCTCCGCTTTTAATTTTTGATGCGTGAACCGAATTTCACTAAACTCGGTACACATATAGTAATAAGAAAGTACACCTGACATTTATAGTTTTCGACAATGCTGAATAATTAATTTAAAAATACCGGCCATGTTAATATTTTGAGTGATATGTCATAGCTCGGAAACCATTAAACCGATTTTATCAAATTGTTGTATGCTGACAGTGCAAGTTGTAAGCGTTAAATTCAGAAAAACATATTGTAATTTAACTTTATTAGATGCTTATTTTATAATGGTGGCCATATAATTTTTTATGTTTATTTGGCATACCTGCCATACGTTATTTCCAATTTCAACTAAATATTTTTCTCTGACAGTTATTATTACAAGCATCATACAAATCAAACAACCACCAATTTAATCCGCTTTTATGGAAGAGAGCGCTACATGAAGAAAAATGTTTTTTGTTATATCTCGAAAACACTCAACCAATTTTATTCAAATTTGGCAATAGGGTAATACTATGATAGGCCAAGTAAATAAAATAAAATTATAGTTTTGAGGCACCCATTTTCAAAATGGCTACCATAAAAATTTTTTTAGGAATATTTTGAATAATTTCCATAACATTTACTTAATTTCAACCAAATTTTGTTCACTGATGGTATGTANGATAAAATTTTTTTTTAGGAATATTTTGAATAATTTCCATAACATTTACTTAATTTCAACCAAATTTTGTACACTGATGGTATGTATTACAAGATTAATAAAAGCTCAACAACACACTCTCTGTTCGCCATTTTAAAAGATAGCATGGTATGTAAAAATTAATGTTTCACATTATAAATCGAATACTATCCAAACAATTTTCGCAAAATTTTGCACATAATAAATGCTATGATTGTCCAGGTAAATGTAAGTATTAACAAGAATTAACTGTTAACTAATGAGCCTACTTTCGTTTTCATGGATGTAAATAAATTTTAGTAAATTTCTTGTAATCAACTCCCTCACGGAGGTAGGATTCCGAGCATCAACTTCGGATGTAATGAGTCCAATACTTTGAATGAAAGGGTTCATTAACCTGAAATATGTACTCGGCTATCACTTTGAGAATAAGGGTCTGAGCTACTAAAACTCATAAGTTGGTTTGTGTGAAATATATGGTATAATTTGGTTGATTGGTCTCCGACATATGCCATCAAAACGTAATTTTTTTTTATGGGGCTATCTTAAAAAATTGCTTAAAAAGAGGCTCCGTACACGATGTATATTATAGATACTGCCAGCCTAAAAAATTGTAAAATAGTTTAATAGATATGACAAACACATAAAATTATTCATAAGTAAGCCATTTTTAAAATCCCTACCTGGCCCCATTTAAATTCTGTAACTATACTTGGCCTTCTGCAGGTACGCAAAATTTTGTGGAAATTAGTCGAATTATTCCGAAAATATGACAAAATGTTCAGTTTACTCACCTTGCAGTACTTTGTAAAAAAATCTGGAAAAGAAGGATTTCTGTATGCATATCGGTTGATTGGTACTAGAGATATGGCATAAAATCTATATTGTTATTGTTTCGATCTTCATAAATGGAGGACAAAATATTTATATATTAGCAAATTCAATTATTGTCACAGATAAAATTTCCAAACTTAAATTTAAATTTGTTTCATAGTTTCTTAGATATAGCACACTAAGCTAAAATGTTTGCATGAATACCATTCAGAAAATAAGAGACTTACATACTTAAAACATAAAAATTAATATAGCCTACCGCAGTCCAAATTATTCGCCATATTTGGAAGAAATTGGTTAATTTTTTAGAGTTCACATAATTTAAATTTGCCAATAGAGATTTTGTGTATACCAATTTCATTGTTGCAATAAATACTACCACCATACAAATATTCTTTGGAATTAATGACATCGTTTGAATGATATAATAAACAAAACTAAAATAGCTAATTGCCTCCATTTTTTACAATAAGTGTGTGACGTACATAAAACAAACCAGTTAACATTCCTTTTAATTGTATAACTTGTTTACTATAGAAATAGAAAATTGTGTCCCGAGATATGACATAAAAACTTTATATACTCGTATAGCTGAGATCTTTGGTAGGCGTTGACGTCTCATTGACAGTAATATCATTAGAGATGAAACCAGAAACATGTGAAATACTAAAAAAACAATTAAAATTCACGAGTGCCTTGCTAGGGATTGGAATAGTTGAGAGCTCATAGCCCTCCTTTAAAGTTATGATGGATAAACGGATACGACATACAAAAAATTAAAACCCAAATATTTTATTTAAAATATTAAATTTTTATTTTACACATTACAATTTCAGAAGAAAGCAGTTCATCATATAAGGCAATATAACCACTCTCATTCAGTTGTCTAATGATTGAATATATGTAAACTATGTGAGAGAGGTACCCGCGTTTTTGCAGGACAATAAAATGTCTGAGTCTATTAACATGTTAATTCGTGCCTTATGGAAATAGGTAGTCAGTATTCTCAGCATCTTCAGCGTTCTTCATGTCGCTTCTTGCTGCAAATGTGGCAGAGGATAAGAGGAGTGTGTCAGTGCATCGAGAAATACGCCGTCGTCTTCAGCTCCATCACTGTCGTCATAGTCAGCATCAGCGCCGTCTTCTTGTTTGCCTTCGCCTCCTGTTTCATCCTCAATATCAGGTTTACTTTTATTCATAGCACGAGATGTATGGTCATCAGTATTTAGAGCTGACGAACGTTTATTTTCAAGTAGGTCCACTTCACGCGAAAGTCCTGCAAGTGTAAATTTCACACAATGAGACTCTACTGCACTCATTCCTTCTTTAGCATTAACTGTCTCATCATAATCGTCTGTGGCATCAGTACCCACCGATGTAGCAGGGGGGAATTGACGACATCATTTGCTGGCTCTCAAAATATGAACCCTTGCAGTTCTTGATGTGTTCCTTCCATATATCGTAATGTTTATTACCCGACCTGCCCTCGTACATCTCAAGTCTCAAGGGCCTATTGGTTCTTTAAACATAGACAATTAGGCTTTAAAAGTGTTGGTAGAAGCTGATCCATACCATGTGTATAACATACTAGTGCAGAGAGTCCTTACTCATATAATGGGCTTGGATTGGTCACATATACATATATTTAAATAATCTGTGCACCATATACACAGGAGAGCCAAAAAAACTGGTATATGCATGCGTATGCAAATAACAGAGGTATGGAACCAATCAGAGTAACGCGATACGGTCGGCAGCACCTATATAAGACAACAAGCGTCTGGCAAAGTTGCTAGATCGGTTACTGCTGCTACAATGGCAGATTATCAAGATTTAATTGTGTTTGAACGTGGTGTTATAGTCGGTGCACGAGAGGTGGGACATAGCATCTCCGAGGTAGCGATATCATTTGGATGTTCGCGTACGACCATTTCACGAGTGTACCGTGAATATCGGAAATCTGGTAAAACATCAAATTTTTGACATCGCTGCCGCCGGAAAAAGATCGTGAACGAACGGGACAAATTACGACTAACGAAAATCATTAAACGTGACAGACGTGCAACCCTTTCTCAAATTGGCGCAGATTGGATTTGTGGACTGCCCTGCAGGATTCTTGGTGTGAATTGCCTCCTTCATACCTTCAGAGATTAATTGAGTCCATGTCACGTCGTCTTACGGCACTTATGCGTGCTCGGGGGGCCCTACACGGTATTAGGCAGGTGTACCAGTTTTTTTTGGCTCTTCAGTGTATATGTCAACGAAACATTTGAGGCATAGAATGAAATGCAAATTTTGACATCGTGTATTAATTAGATTTCGAGAAAGGAGATCGGAAATGTAGTTGAGAGACTTTTGTATGGTTCCGCTATACCCAATGTACAATTTTGGAACGAATTAACAAAAAAATAATTAAATGTTTTACATTTAAAAAAAAATTATGGAATAATAAATACAGATTTTGGATTTTGCATCCGCTATGTCTATAAAACCAATATGGCTACCATAAATATACTTATGCTTGAAGTGCTAGTGGACTTAACTGCTGAGAACCCTCGGGGACATTCGACAGTCGCGAGTCCAGGACTTCAAACCACCCCTGAGCCGAGGCGAAGACTGCCGAGCTCGTAGTCGATGCTCAGTAGGCGGCTCTCAACAATAGTCATAGACACACAGCTCCCATTTAAAATACATTGTCTTTATAGCCCCATACGTACACTACTGGCGTGTGTATGAGTGTCGGTGACCCAAACACGAGCACTCCGACGTCACAAACGGCGGAAGGAAGGATATGACGAGGGCAGGGCAACTCCATTATAGGAAACATTGGCGTGTGCTCACGAACAGCGCTGTGAACACGATTGTTTAACACAAAGGAAACGGCTGCGCCAACCTTGCTGCCTTTCGTCTGACACCTACCTTTTTCTGCTACCGTTCCAGTGAGGAAAATATTTTATTTCGCGATACTGTGAACTCTAGATAGCTATCGCATGCCTTTTTGTTTCAAAAGAACCACGGAGGTTTTGTCTTTTTCATGGTAGCATTTGACATATTCAAAGGAAGCAAGCGGTGTGAAGGTGTTCTTTATTTTGCTGCAAATATAGTTTAAGAAACATTTATTCGTTCTGGTGCTGAAATTTCAGGAAAATTCTAACTTAGTTTTCGTGCAAAGCGAATCCGTCATAAACAGCACGATATTTTAAGACAGGTATTGTTTTCCAAGAAAACTCAGATTCATCGTGTTATTATAAAAACACGCTCCTTAATGATTAACAGTAGGTTTCACCAAAGAATCAAGATTTTTCTCGTAGTTTTTCCTCTTTATGCTCCTCCATATTTTCCTCTTTACGCTGGTCTCTAAACGAAAATTTTGTTTTTCATATTGCCTTCTTACTCACAAACAGCACTCTCATTTGCCAACATTTTTTTTTCTTTTTACTCTGCATAATTCTTACCCTTCAATTATTTTAAAAAGCTTCCATATTTGAACAGAGTTCTCTGTTGCAAAAGTTCCATGTTCCTTTTCATTCATCCGTGTTCACAAATTCGGAAAACAAGCCATATAAGGATGATTGTCCTGCAGGCTAGAGATCTACACACTGTAGAAACCATTCTGCCATTTCGTTACGAACATAAGACTACAAAGATTTGGAGTGCTAAAAAAGTGTAATATGCAAAAAAAGTAATAAAAAAAGATGAGTGATCATACGTTAAAACAATTTATAAAATGTCGGTGTTACATTGAACACGGCACAAATTTTCACGATGCTTTTATGTTTGAAATCTACTCGCACATTTCTCAAATCAATATTTCGCTTAAAATTAAAATTATTATTTGTTTTGGGTATTTCGATAATGAACAACTAAAATAAGTAATTTTAATAAATATATCAGTATATATAAGCAAACACCGTTAAAAGTGTTCCTAAACTCGTGTAGGTATTCGTGGAAGTGCGCAACTCGGACCACATTGTATCATCTACATTCTCTTTTAAAACTTGTTACGCTCTGCATTTATGTAAATGGAATTCAGATTTGCACAGAAACTAAGTTTCCTCACAGTAATATAATAAGGACTGGATTTCTGCTGCTGAGTAAATTCCTCGAATGGCAGCCATGTTGCATTTTCTTATTTCACGTGTGAAGTGTGAGATTTGAACGACTTCTATTTAACTTGACCTCGACATACTTGCGAATAACTTTGACCTTGGAAACTTGTAAAAAAAGCGTAAATTATAAAATAAATAATTTTTTTTGAAAAACACATACAATTTTTTATTTTATTTTTATAACTGATTGTTTGGTTATTTTTTTAGTTTTTTTTATCTCGATTTATTACTAATCCCTCGAATTTTCTCGTATTTTTCAGACTCAAAATATGAAAAGCCACTTTACAGCACAAGTAAATATCACCAGCAGCTAAAGTCATCCCCAGCAAGGTCTCGCTAGGCCAAGGACATACATGTGGAAAATGGCAAACAAAATGTTGCTTTATCGCATTGTGACGTCACAACCCACAATCTACATCCATACCTTATGTCTCAGAAGGCAGGGATGGTCGGTCTCCATTTCCACGTGCTGGGATACGGGATACTTGATTTCGCAGTTCAAGATGTATTAACCTGGAGTCTCCATCATCAAGCACTGCTATGACGTCGATATTGGGGTTAACCCACTTGAAGATACGAACTGGGAATCAAATCACATGGACAGGTTCAAACATTGTAGTAATGTGATGAGCTAGGTTGTATCATATGTCTCCAGTTTGTATGTGTTGTTCGCCAGCGCATGTCGTCGAAAGACGACTCCATAGCGCATACGTAGCATTGACAGGCCGGTGTGTACGTCGCAATACATATATATGTGATGTTTTCAAAGATGTCGGCCAGGATCTCAGGAACCAGTCCGAATATTCTCCGTCAGCCGAACTCATTCCACACTGATAAGGCATCAGAGTAGTCTCCGGTAGACATCTCGGTCTCGGTGAGTCGGTTGTGGGGCGTTACTTCCGGAGGCAGCTGCAATGTTCCCACACGTCGACTTATCGCAAGGGATCATTCCCTTGTAACGAGTGGTGGTTGGTTTGGCCCAAAGAAATTCCGTGATTATGTGAAATATAAAGGCGGCAATTACATGGCATGGAAATATGTCGACAAACTGCGTGGAATATATATCGCCGAATTGTGTGGAAAACGATCATTTTCTCCCTTTTGAGGGGAATGGCGAAGATGATTTTAATATCGTATACCAGCTTCCTGATGAATAAATTCTCGACACAGTCCATGTAACGGAAGGATCGAACGAGTTTTTGGGTCCTCGGTGCCGCACAAAGCATAAGTGAATGCAAATAAAATGTATCCCCCAGTGAAATGTTGTGGTCCCTCACCTTGTAATATTCAGTCGCGGATGTAACAGCGCAACAACTGCATATCGTACCTTGAGCATTGTCAACACTTTGAACAGATGTGAGAGGGGTAATTTGTTTTTAGTTTGTTGCTGATAAACACTATCACTCCCATGAAGGGGCTTCCCCTACCTATACAGTAGTGGTTATTTCAGCAAGGAAGATGTCAGCGATACATGATTTACATTATTGTCCACAATGACGTTTATACAATGAGCTAACTTTACGCACTGTGTTTCTGATAAACGTACGAATAAGCTCGGCTGTGGTCCAGTTCGCACATCTGATTAGGTTCCAACAAAGTTTCACAACCAACATGCACTCTTATCGGTTAATTACGTATATCGCGGTAATTTTTTAATATCTATAAACGTCCTTCCTCAACTGCGCATCTCAATGCTCGCTGGGTTTTTTTCCTAGCAGTTTTCCGAATGGGAAATTATTTGATTCACTAAAGTGAGTTTTACCATTGTGAGCCATCAGTTGTAATTTTGCCAGGCGAAAAGGTTTTTTTTACGTAGCTGTAATGGACGTTACCTTTACTGGTAGAACTCACGACCTTCTTAATTACTGTAGATAACTATCGACTCCCAAAAATGATTTTTATAATTGATTTATATTTAGTGCATTAAGGTTGGAAACGTTAAAAATATAACTATTTTTCGAATACAGTTCGGTATAACATTGGCCTTTGTATAAGAAATGGTTGCTTCCTTGGGACGAGCCATGATTATCTACTCGAATCATGAGTATTCTTCGATATTGGGTTGAATTATTATCGCATGCTTGATCTTGAAAATTTAAGAAAGATCGATGTAGAAGAAGGCATGGCACACTGGTTTATTCACCTTTGATTTCGCCAACCCAGAACGGTACTCTCTGTGAGTTTCTTACTCATGGCTCTGTGAGTTTCTTACTCATACTTATACATGAATTAAAAAAAAATGTATTTATTCTCTTGAAACATACATATGTATGTTCCTCGCTTGAAATGCCCACCTGCCCACATCTTCATTGAATGTTACTGGATAATTTAATCGCACTCGCCCAATATATTATATCTATTGGTTCCTGTTCTCGTAACTGCTTAGTCAGTTATTTAAAAATATTAATTTGCATTTCGGGCAAATCGAAGTAAATATATCTTTCAATGTGACTGTATTATTTTGGTCAACATATCTGTGAAATTATTCTTATATGCGGATTCGGCTTCCACGAATTCATTTTAGCCCACTTATCTTCAGAGAGGTAAACTTATGAATTCATCCGAGTAACTGGCTTATGTATGGCTCCCCCTCCTAACTTTTAAAGCCATATTAATAAAATGAAATTATGTAGTAATATATCGCCACTAACGAATATTACAACTCAACCTTTTATGAAAGCACATATTATGTATTTGTCAAACTCTCCTGAGTGTAAATGTATCACTCCGCAATGTAATGTATCCACGTTGTGTGTGCGAGGACTATACGTTCGCACATGTGTAGCCCAGCACAGACTGGTCAGTAGACGAGCGGCAAACAACACGGCCCGGCAATCCTGACATACAGGAAATGTCACATCACAGACTGGTCAGCAGCCGAGCGGCAACAGCAAGGCCCGGCGATCCTGACATAGAGGAGCTGTCGCATCACAGACTAGTCAGCAGCCGAGCGGCAACAGCACGGCCCGGCAATCCTGACATACAGGAGCCCGCACTTAACAGATTGGTCAGCAGCCGAGCGGCAACAGCACGGCCCGGCAATCCTGACATACAGGAGCCCGCACTTAACAGACTGGTCAGCAGCCGAGCGGCAACAGCACGGCCCGGCAATCCTGACATACAGGAGCCCGCACTTAACAGACTGGTCAGCAGCCGAGCGGCAACAGCACGGCCCGGCAATCCTGACATACAGGAGCCCGCACTTAACAGACTGGTCAGCAGCCGAGCGGCAACAGCACGGCCCGGCAATCCTGACATACAGGAGCTGTCCCATCACAGACTGGTCAGTAGACGAGCGGCAAACAACACGGCCCGGCAATCCTGACATGCAGGAGCCCGCACTTAACATTATGGCCCATAAATAATATATAATCTCACTATTATGTTGTGTTTAGTAAAAACTTCAGCTTTACCACTAATGTAATTAATACTTTTTATTTTATTCCTCTTTTGTAATAGGTAAAACAGGAGAATGCCCATAATTTCTGCTTTTACTTAAAAACCCTAGTCTACACTAGATCCCACCTTTCATTCATGTGCCATCATTGTGTCATAACGAGAGTATCTATGAGTGCTCAAGTTTGTGACGTGAATATGCTACATAAAACTGCGTGTCTTCGCTTTTTCCTTCGACATGGATCCACCCGAGCCTGCATGATATTTACCCGAGATAGCCCTGTGAACAGTTACGCCAGTATATTCCATTCACGTTTACTGCACACTTTTCTGAAGCCCTGCTAAAGTTCTACTTTTGGTTACCGATTACGCATTTGTACGCTGCACGTAAACATAAACCCTGCGATGTGACTACGTTTTATTTGTCAAATGCTTGTTTACTGTTTTCAGCTGTTCAAAGAATGTAGTCACATTTCAAAACCATTTCATACGAATGTTCACAGTTTAGGCCTATAACCATATTAAGATTAGTTTTCTGAATTTTTAACAATATCTATATTGACGATAGTTCTTACGGTTATTATTTTACATTGTTAAAATATTTGCTGTACACGACATAGCACATCACACATAATATCCTTTATATTTTCCCACGTCTGTGTTTAACCCTGTTATAACTGGGGAACGATGTGTAGTATTTTACCTCTTTTTATTAATGTATGTTGGAATATTTATTTTAAAGGATGGTCTTAGTTGTAATAAAAATTGAACGAAGGGACAACCAGTCAAACGAAAAGACACAGTAAATTCAAGCACGCCACTCGTGTCGCTTATTTTTGTACGTAGCAACGACAAACTTAAAATATAGCGGTGAACATGCACACAAATATGACTACCGTAACTTTTATTCCGCCCATATTTATATGCATTTGTACTTACTGTTTCTATGCTTATTTCGTTATTTATTAAATTTATCAGGCAGGGCTTAATATTTTCTTGGGGTTGTGGAATCATTCAAATCACAGAAAGGTAAGCACGATACAGTATTGTGTTTCAAACAACTAGGACAAGATTACAACGATGTAATAAACTGACACGACTTTCAAAAAAATTATTTATTATTAAAAACATTTCACGGTTAAAACTTATAAATTTCACACGTCAAATATTTGCAATCTCTCTCCTCTCTCACACACACACATCCACACACATACATACATACATAACACACACACACTGGTCTAACGGAATGTAATGGCAACAATACTCTTTCACACATAGCAGTCACGGCGCACTTTACAGACTGTTTATTCCTGGCGTAGAAAAACATATTTATCACATCGTAACCTGCCTGGGTGGATTTAAAGAACACAACAAGCATGAACTTGATTATGCGTGCAGAAACACGCCATGTCATGTCGTCAGCGTCGCCAGTCGGCACTTCTGCCAACTTCGGATATGTAGCCGTCCGCCATCACAACTAAATATATTATAATACGCATTTAAACAATAAAATATCGTTTTAGTTGGAAATAACAAATTCAAAAATCATTATTTTCCTTCTACCACAGGCACTGCGAATCTTCCCGAGAAAGAGAGAGAGAGAGAGAGAGAGAAAGAGAGAGCGACAAGCTCCGCTCCGTCTATTGAATTTTCTTCCTCGAACGAAAAAAAAAAAAACACCATTTCACTAGGGCGTACGCATGGTAATTTGCGCTGATATTTTTAACTGTAACAATTAAATATGTTTCCTTAAGTGCTAAATAAAGATTCAAATATATCAATAGGCAACGTTTAATTTACAAATATAATACCAAAAAAAAAAGTTATAACCATATTTATCAGTGAACTATTTCTTACTTGCCGTTGCCAACAAATCGCGGCTCTTACTGTTTTAATTCATAATAAATACAAAATAAATATTAAAATTTAAAGGAGACACTTAGTTAAAGATTCATTTATTCAAGAATACAGTACTTTACAATTAATGACAGTGTTTTATATTTGTGGTGTTTAATTTATTTGAAAAAAACTGGTTGACATGTTACGCCAAGGGTGATTTTTTCAAAGATTCGTTTCAAAACATCTTAAGGAACCGTGAATGGACTTTAACGAATATTTTAGAGAATCGGTATTTGGATCAAGTGCGGTAACAATTACTTAAGTAACGAATATTTTCCTCATTGGCATTGGCATATTTCTTGCGTCTACACCGGTAATTTACACTGGACTGAATAGTGGACTAGTAGACTGCATTGTCAGAGTATATTTGTACCAATGCCACGTTACATTGTGTAGGTGTGTAATAACAATTACCAAAAAAAGGCATAAAATTAATATAGGAAAAGTTTCCAAAACACCAATAATTCGAAACCGAGTGGGTTGGCACATGGGAAAGGCGAAAGATCTTCAGTAATGAGAGTGGTGAAAGATAATTTTTCTAGAAAATCTACAATCTCGAAGCTTTATTTCCACGTGTAGAAAAACATGTCAAAATATTTCTATTAAAATTGTAATGTAATATTCACGAATCTTGTAAGTTAAAAAATACGTGTATAACCGTCCATAAAACCAACATTACCATACTCTGTAGTAAAATTCATTCACAGGATAGTCAAGTATGACGTATACGTATGAGAGTGTTTTCCTACAACAGCAGACACTTTTTGTAAGTTGGGGGTTTGGAAAGAAGAAAAATTCATTGTTGAAAATTTACACTTATTATTTATATAGTATGTTCTAAAACGATTAAGTGTTTTTGTGGAGGTGAAACATGCGATTAAATTTTAAATATATATATAACTGATAAAAACTGCTAAACGAGTAGTTAAATAATTCTAAAAATTATGACACAGAGTAAACGTCCATGTTAAACCAGTATTTTAACGGTACAATTTCATGCATCAGTTTCTTCCATCATTCAAATCTCGTCGATGAAGTAGACATTCTTAACGGTCTATTATTACTCTCGTATTATTTTATGCAAAAAATACGTAAGAAAAACAATTACAAGTATTTACTTAAAAGTATTTCTTAAAGTAAAAATGAAATTTTTTGCTTGTAGAGATTTATATGTAAAAACCTAAATTATTTATCTAATTCTATTTTTCTTATAAGTAATTTCACATTACATTGCTGGGAATATTCCCTTATGGATAGTATGTTGCCAGGTTATCTTCCTTTGCATATGGCGCAAGTCGCCATTCTGGTAGAGTAATGACATAGCAAACTAATATGGTGATTTTCTTTGGAGTGTTAAGAGTAATGTTAAATGAGATATTAATGATGTTTTGGTAAATAATTTTCATTTAATCAACTAAGTTCAACGAAATTTGAATTTATTTCAGTATTTCAGTTTCTTAAAACCCATATTAGATAATAGGTCTAATATGCGTCCTTGCATATTTTCCAATTACTCCGTAATTAATTCTATTTACAAAGAATTTAAATGTTTAGTCATTTGTGGAATACAAGAGAAGTATGCAATTTTCAAATCATTGCTTACAATTAAAATAATTGATATCCCAAATTATAAGCTGTTAGTCATTGCTCACAATAAAATTGCATGCACGCAATATTCTATTAAAGCGTGTGGGAAAAGTTTTAAAATTAACTATAAACCATTATTATAAACTAATTCTATACCAAATGTGTAATTGTTACGTTCTCATTTTTTGTATACAACAAGCTCACGCCTAAAGGACGACCACATTTTTTGTGTAAATAAACGAAAATAAATTTCTGAGCTTTGTAATACCGTACAACAAAACAACAGTGTACTAATAAATATTAAATCACTTGCCAAAACACTGTATTAGAACGAATGGCTAGTTTGTGGGGCCGCATTTTCAACATATAGCAATATTTAAACATATTTATATTGCTAGTGATTCATATATAACATTATAATAAATATAAAGTTATAGTAAATTCTAGGTATTATTCGCATGGTTGCTCATTAACTATGACAACTTTGCAATCTACTTTCAGAATGTAAAATAGGTTTATGATATATTTTCCTGTATGTATGCTTTGGTGTGTTGGTGCGTATGTGTATTTAAACCCCACTTTATAACTTTTTAACGCATGAACCGAATATTACCAAACACTGTATACACAGGTTGTAAGTACTTTTAAAGGAAACACTACTTTTACAATTTTTGATATAGGTAGGTTCTTTTTTCCAAAGGTGGCTTTTTAAGCATACTTTGCGAAGGAAGGATAGGCTCATGCAATTACCTGAAAGTCTGTTTACGATGTGCGTCCTCCCCTCCTTCTTATTGTGAATTGTAAAGCCACAAACAGAATTTCACCAAACTCCGGCAATTTGTTCCATATAGTAAATATATCCGACATCTACAGTTTTCAATCAAGTAAAGTACTTATTTTCAAAATGACCAACATTTTTTTTTAAATTTAAATTTTTATGTTATATCTCGTAAACCGCTTAACATATATAAACCAAATTTTGTACGTTAACAGTTATCGATGAAATAATTTAATTTATAAGGCGATAAAGTTATTGATGCGTCATTTTGGAAGATAGTGCAACATGAAAATATAACGATTTTATGTTACATCTTGGGAACTAATCAACCGATTACTGCCCAATTTGGCGTATAAGTGAAAATTATATAGGCCATGTTTTTAGAAGCAATTTAAAGGTGTCGAGGGTATACATAAAAACTGGCAGCAACGTAAATATGTTTATGTTTATTTTTAATAGGACCATACAGTGTAACCGATTTTAACTAAACTTTTAATGCTAAAAGTATCTATTACAAGCATTAAATGTACCATCATAAAGATTTTTTGTCAGCAATTTGTAAGATAGCATCAAATTAATAACAAAAATGTTATTTCATATCTCAGGAAAAAATCAAACGATTACTACAAAATTTGGTACTCAAGTAATATGGCATGTAAACGAAAATAGCGGCCATGTACATATTTTAGCATATAAAACTATATATACGAAAAATTGTTATCAATTTCAACACAACTTTAAATGCTCGCAGTATTTATGAAAGCTTAAAATGAGCTAGGCCTAATACATAAACTGATTTATACGCTTTGTTGGAAGATAGTACCACATGAAAAATTTAATTTTTGTATGTTCTCTCGGGAAAATAATTTTCTGATAACCCCCAAATTCAAGCGACATGTTACACGTACTTTTGTAGTCCATCTAAATTAATGGGACTTAATGAGGTGGAAATATATTTTAAAAATAACTGCCATATAAATATTTTTGCTTAGTATGCAATGCCTCCCAAACAATTTTAACTGAACTTAATATGTAGCAGTATCTATGAAAAATATAGAATATCCCAATACGTAACCGTTTTGTTCTCTATTAATAAGAGTGCTTTACATGAAAAAATTGAGCTTTATGCCATATTCCGGTGATTAATCGACCGCCACAAGCAGACCATGCAAACTTACCCGTTTAAGTGTCTCTGGCAGTATTTAAAATATGGCTGACATATAAATAATTAAAACAAGATTGTCTTATGTATTAATACATTGAACCAATTTTTATTAAACTTTGTACCCTGATAGTAACAATAATTATCATCAAATAATTTTGTAGAAATCTTCTTTTGTTAGTCTTTTTGTAAGGTAAAGTCCGTTGACTAAATGTAACATTTACGCCACATCTCAGAAAGCAATTGTCTTATTCCCATCAGAATATTGGCATACGCAGTACCACAGTAAGAGGTAAAAAATTATATAATTTAAGTCGGTCAAAAATTTTTTAATGGTTGCAATATTAATTATTTTGATAAATTTGTCATATCTATTAAAACATTTGAAAAATTTCAACCAAAAATTTTAGACCAAATATTTCTTTTAGACGCATCAGATATGCTTATACAGAGCCTGTTTTAAGACCTTCCTATAAGATTATGTCAAATGTGTAGATCAAGNGAATTTTTTAATGGTTGCAATATTAATTATTTTGATAAATTTGTCATATCTATTAAAACATTTGAAAAATTTCAACCAAAAATTTTAGACCAAATATTTCTATTAGACGCATCAGATATGCTTATACAGAGCCTGTTTTAAGACCTTCCTATAAGATTATGTCAAATGTGTAGATCAAGTTTAATGTCATATCTTCAGTTCAAGTCAACCTATTTCCACCCAATTATGTACACTTTTAGTGGTATGGTAAGCCATGCAAGCTTAGATTATTTAAGTGACTCGCAATCTTCTTTTCAAAATGATGTCTCTGTAAATATTTGAAGTTGTGTACACCCAGTCTTCCAAAACTTTAGATTAATTGTAACCGAAGTTGATGCTCCAAATCATACGTCTATACTATAGTTGGTTGCACGCTTACTTACGGTACGAGGTGTTCTGTGTTTGAGTGTGAGGTAAGGCACGTGATAAACTGCACCAGATAGGCTACTATTCAGTTTAAATTGTGTTTGAGTAATGTTTGTGGAATAAATTTAAAGCTTGCCGCACGGCTTGTATGACCGCGCTATATGTCGAGGAAATGTTCGATAGCTATACTCAAACGCTTCGTAAATAACGACCGACTATAACTTGGTGGGCACTCGGGAACCCAACTTGCTTACAACATAACTTGAGGCGTGGCAGACTCTACTCTGCTTCATGTATTACTTCATGAAAATGCTTCAAATAGGAACGCTACTTCACACGGAGCATTTGGATTTATTTACATGAAACATTTAGAATGAGTTGTTATGTATATGCAAGTTGGAACTGAGAGAGAGAGAGATAGATAAGGAGAGGGACATATGGAAGTTTTCGCAACACTATCTGTGTAATTTTCGTATTAATTTGAAAATAACTGTTTCATTTATATATCGAACAACATCGTTTTCACTCTTAATAATATTAAACAGTTATGACGATAATATTCAAAATGCGACAGATACTTTCCGCGCCGTTTCCTTCATATGGTTTCGCCATTGCTCATAAAAATTTCATTTTCTGAGATACCATGTTTATATACATTAATATAAAGTTCTTTAGTGAAATAACATTAATTAGTCTAGGTTTTTCATTATATAGACTACCGAATTCTTAAAGCATGTTAAAATTGGACGAAAATGAAATATTTGCGTTTCCGAGTATCAGATGCCTATAAAACAAATATAGCCGTCGCTTTGCTTGTACAATTAGTAGCGACAAACTTAGGGTGCGGGTTAATCACAAGGTGAAATGCATATGCGACCTATGGTCTAATATTAATAGTAAGGTCGGTACATATATTTAGAGATGGACGTGAAAAAAAATGTTATTACAAATATTGAAGATAAATTTTTAGATGAAATATTGAGTGACTGGATAATGTGCAACGGAACAAATATATGTTGACACTACAGTACCTGTTTGTTGCTGTAGTCAAATTATTTCATGGGAAAAAATCACAGTTACCGGCCTTATTTCTACTTACGGCGTGAGCGGGTAATAACGGCTTTCCAGCTGCACGTGGCTGTATGTGGACTAGTTGCGTTCGAGTGTCCCTGCAGCCGAGCTGCACAAGGAACACAGCGCTATATTAATGCATTATTGTAGGCCAAGTGAAACTAGAGACATAACATTTTGCAAGCTTTGTATTTCTTCACTAGGAGAAAAGTTATCAACAGCGAGCTCGGCAAAGTGACGCCGAGTGTTGTGGCCATAGGATATAAATGTGGCGGAAGTCAGTTACATGTGCCTCAGAGAAGTTGTTATACTCTATGCCTGTTGGCAAGCTCAAGTATTTTTCTATTTTTGTGTAGTCGAAAGATAATTGGAACAGTTTGGTGAAATGGGAGGGTTAACGACCGTTTACAGAGTTATATTAATTGCTTTTTCTATACCATACGGAGATTTGGAGGTCGGCCTGTGTTCTAGACTAATCTTCCATCCATCTCTCAGTCTGGAGTGTGAATATTTGTCCTGCGCTTTACATCACAGATCATTTTTCACCCTCTTGGGGCTAACTGCGTGGCAGCTGCTCGATACCTGGCTTGCAGCATTTCCAAGCGCCTCTCCTTCTGCATCTTGTTGAAAAGGGTACATGTTTTCTATCCCAGAATAAATGCATATAACATGTGAGTCGCGCAGGTGGCTTACGCCATGCGCCGAGGCCAAGAGGACTGTCGCCGCAAAACACGACGGAAAGCGCTGAAGTCAGACGTCACTGACAACCTTACAACTGCGAATGTCCTGTAAATATCATTTCGTACTCTGACATGTATCTTATATGACATTACTTGAAACTTACAAAATACTTNGCGAATGTCCTGTAAATATCATTTCGTACTCTGACATGTATCTTATATGACATTACTTGAAACTTACAAAATACTTGAACTATACAAAATGATAAACGTTATATTAACCTACATGGTTAAACGCCCCTTAACACACATAAAATCAAAACAGCCTGAACTTTGAATTTATTCCCAATACAACTGTGGAATTAATTTCACGAAATTCATTTCACAGGTAGTTGAGTGTACCTTATCGTTGTAGAGACCATTAGAGAGTTTAGAAAAAAATTTATTTTCGGTGGTAATGATAGAACACAGGTGAAATTGCCACATTTGCTGAGACAAACAACTTATAATAGCAATAATATNATTTGCTGAGACAAACAACTTATAATAGCAATAATTTTACAGTGTCTAAATTTGTTTTTAATTTAAAAGGAACAAGCTGGTGTTTCTAGGAGAAAACAAGTTCCCGAGAAACTGGAAACTGTAAAGTCTAATGCCTATTTCAATATCTTGTGTATTTCGCTCTATTTTATAACTAGTGTCGGAAAACTAGATGAAGTTTAAATACTTTTGAGAAGAAAATGTTTTGCTGAAATATTTTCCAAATGGAAATTTATTTGATTAAAAATTAATTCNTTTAAATACTTTTGAGAAGAAAATGTTTTGCTGAAATATTTTCCAAATGGAAATTTATTTGATTAAAAATTAATTCTCGGGTGAATAATTTCTTGCGGGAAAGTGTATGTTAAGCAAATGTCACCGTCTCTTGCATTATGCTTCTAGCGCATTACTGAACTGTATATTTATTTAAATTGTCTTGTTCCCCATATAAAAAATTATTAAACTTCTGTGACTCTATGTAAAACCAAATGTTGTATATAACATATTAATTTCAAACTCACTTTTACCCAAATGTCTTATTAAAACGTACCATTCGGCAAATATTTTAACTGAAACTTACTTTGCCAAACATAACAATACGCGCTTTTCTCCCGTGTTTTAGTCTGGATAAATAACAGCACGCCGTCATCAAATTGAAGTCATCTTACGTCTTTGACGAAAAATGTAGGATGATTCATTTCATATTGACTTCGCTTCAAACGGATTACTAAACATATTTGTCAACATATTGCGTGAACTTTCCAAAATTTATCGGGCAGACATATGACGTCTTTATTAATAAAATTGGCCTACGTTTATGAAAGAAGCGAAGAATTTATTTTTAAGTCGATTGTGTAAACTGTATGGTAAAGCATCTANCGAATGTCCTGTAAATATCATTTCGTACTCTGACATGTATCTTATATGACATTACTTGAAACTTACAAAATACTTAAACAATACAAAATGGTAAACGTTATATTAACCTACATGGTTAAACGCCCCTTAACACACATAAAATCAAAACAGCCTGAACTTTGAATTTATTCCCAATACAACTGTGGAATTAATTTCACGAAATTCATTTCACAGGTAGTTGAGTGTACCTTATCGTTGTAGGGACCATTAGAGAGTTTAGAAAAAAATTTATTTTCGGTGGTAATGATAGAACACAGGTGAAATTGCCACATTTGCTGAGACAAACAACTTATAATAGCAATAATTTNCGGTGGTAATGATAGAACACAGGTGAAATTGCCACATTTGCTGAGACAAACAACTTATAATAGCAATAATATTACAGTGTCTAAATTTGTTTTTAATTTAAAAGGAACAAGCTGGTGTTTCTAGGAGAAAACAAGTTCCCGAGAAACTGGAAACTGTAAAGTCTAATGCTTATTTCAATCTCTTGTGTATTTCGCTCTATTTTATAACTAGTGTCGGAAAACTAGATGAATTTTAAATACTTTTGAGAAGAAAATGTTTTGCTGAAATATTTTCCAAATGGAAATTTATTTGATTAAAAATTAATTCTCGGGTGAATAATTTCTTGCGGGAAAGTGTATGTTAAGCAAATGTCACCGTCTCTTGCATTATGCTTCTAGCGCATTACTGAACTGTATATTTATTTAAATTGTCTTGTTCCCCATATAAAAAATTATTAAACTTCTGTGACTCTATGTAAAACCAAATGTTGTATATAACATATTAATTTCAAACTCACTTTTACCCAAATGTCTTATTAAAACGTACCATTCGGCAAATATTTTAACTGAAACTTACTTTGCCAAACATAACAATACGCGCTTTTCTCCCGTGTTTTAGTCTGGATAAATAACAGCACGCCGTCATCAAATTGAAGTCATCTTACGTCTTTGACGAAAAATGTAGGATGATTCATTTCATATTGACTTCGCTTCAAACGGATTACTAAACATATTTGTCAACATATTGCGTGAACTTTCCAAAATTTATCGGGCAGACATATGACGTCTTTATTAATAAAATTGGCCTACGTTTATGAAAGAAGCGAAGAATTTATTTTTAAGTCGATTGTGTAAACTGTATGGTAAAGCATCTACATTACATACGACTTTGAAGAAAACTGAAAATATGTTTCAAGCTGTAGAGAGTATTGACGTAGTATGTTGCCAGTTTGCTTAAGCTTTATGCGTGCTGGAAGCTGTGGCTTGCTGTGATTGTAGCCAATAAGAACTGCGAGAGCCCGCCACAGCAAGCNAATTGGCCTACGTTTATGAAAGAAGCGAAGAATTTATTTTTAAGTCGATTGTGTAAACTGTATGGTAAAGCATCTGCATTACATACGACTTTGAAGAAAACTGAAAATATGTTTCAAGCTGTAGAGAGTATTGACGTAGTATGTTGCCAGTTTGCTCCAGCTTTATGCGTGCTGGAAGCTGTGGCTTGCTGTGATTGTAGCCAATAAGAACTGCGAGAGCCCGCCACAGCAAGCNAGCTTTATGCGTGCTGGAAGCTGTGGCTTGCTGTGATTGTAGCCAATAAGAACTGCGAGAGCCCGCCACAGCAAGCCAAGTGAATTGGCTATTTGGCAGCCGGAGAGTCGCGAGTTTCAATGATAACGGATTGCCGGCGGCGATGTGTTGTGGGAGGTTATTCCTCGCCGGATTGGAAGAGGATAGCGGCCCCGAGGAGACATGTTATTTCCCTGGGTAGGACGTGGTAAGTGATTGAGAATCGATCAACTGTCACTCATCCAATTCGTCACCTTCCGAATAAGCTCACATCTAGGGGCTCCTCCGCAGGCAATATCTTTTTTTACCCAATGTCGGGGAAAATCGCTGGTAGGGCCATTTTGCTTTCAAGAAGGCCAAATAGACAAATATAATTTCTTTATTAGTACTTCTGGAAAAATGAAACTGCGGAAAATAAGGTTTATTAAAGAAAAGTTTACATAAAACAAAATTTTCGTAATTATTAGCAAGGAAGAAAGAGAAAATAAGACGGATAATTTTCACTTATATGGAAAAAATAATAAAAAAATCACGGGAAAAATTTTATTATTNAAAGAGAAAATAAGACGGATAATTTTCACTTATATGGAAAAAATAATAAAAAAATCACGGGAAAAATTTTATTATTTGAGAGTTGACGTTTCATTTACTACCACCTAACTGGTAACGGAACTAGTATACATAGTTTTTACTTCACAATCACCCTGTTGAGTGAAAATTAGTGAAAATGTACATTTGTAAGTCGTGTAAACGCCAATTGTTATCTGCATATTTAGAATTTTTTGTTATTTTAATTGAAGTTGTTAATATATTAAACCATAATCAGAAAACAGTGTTCATTTTGTCATACATAATGATAACCAAAACGTAAATTGAAGACAATTTAAATAAAGGTAACTATGTAGTCTTTAATAGGCAAATATAGATGATAAATGTTTACCAATAGTGTATAACTTCTACCGCTTTTCGCAGCTTTTTCCTCGCCATGAAACTTCTCGTATGTAAGCTGAATAGCATAGCAAATAAAAGTGTGATTTTCTCTGCATACTGTTATTTTCACGTAATAATAAAAAAACGATACGTAATGCATACTGCTAGAGTAGTTTAAAAAAGAAGCACTTATAAACTTTCCTTCTGATAGTGTGAACAAACTTACTGAAGATGCGTTGGTGAGGTGTGGCTGCAGGGAGGAGATACTGGTCGCAGCTACAGTATCTCGCCAAGCAAACGACACTCGCGGCCGCGTGCATTACAACCAGCAACACAACGCGACACAGCCTCGCTGCTGCTCCTCTAGACGTGGAACTCCTTCAGCTGCGTTATCCACATTGCAGCATCACTCTTTCCATTGGAAATCATTAAAGTAGCAAGTACCAACCAGCATAAAAGAAATCAAGTTGGACCATTGAAGAAAAACTATTAAGTTGCAAGTTTTCAAGCTGCCCTTTTTTCTAGAAACGTCGTGGAAAGGACAGTTAACGCTTTAAAGTATAATGGGCTGCAAACTATATTTCACCCATAAGAATAAATGCCTTAATTGTAATTATAAAGTGAAAGCATCGGTAGAGAAAATTCATACGAAAACAAAGTGGTTTTCCGGTAGCATGAAAAGCAGTTTAAAATGTTATGTGTAAGTAAGTAAATAAACCTATGAAATGTTACAAATTTTAGGTAATTTAGTATCATTTGCGTGTCTTTGGTAAATGCTACATTAAAGGTGTTACGTTCGCCTGGTGATAAGGGATAACTAGTGACTGTTGAAGACAGTTCTTGGCATTTCTTATCATTTAAACATCTAGTGATAGTCGCTGTAGTAAGAAGGAATATATTCGTGAAAAAGTCAGTTCATGAAAGATTGACATTAAAACTAAGAACAGAATATGTAGTTTACCACAGAGAACATTTCGGTGTACCAACATTTTGTTCTGAGGTGTCTGCCTCAGAAGAGATACACATTTCCAGGACAAAAAACACAGTGCAATTAGCCAAAGTTGGAGATAAGGTGTTTTAAAGGTTTATTTCCTTACCCCCCCCCCCCTTATCAAGATACAAAGAAAATATTGCAGTGCAAACGAACCAAACATCATTTCATGTTACCACAGTATTTTTGAATAACATGTCTGCTAGTGTATTAATATTTCCGACTATTAATATTTCCTTTTTATACGAACGATAAACGTTTACAGAAAATGTGAGAACAAGCCAGAAAAAAATTCAGCAAATCTAAAGAAAATACATTAAGACTTATATACTTTATTATATACCTCCTGAGTTGAAAAATAAGGCGTATTCTAAGGTAAATGCACTTATAAATGCCTATGCTCTGTCAGTTTTTCCCTTTTTGAGTATAGTCCATGCGCTGCTACTTCTTCTTGCAGGATATTCCTTCGCCTCATGAAAACAATGCTAGAAGATTGCACCACAATCGAGCGTACAAAATTGCATAAAATCTTGCATGGAACTATTACTTACTACGCATTACCAACACACCTTTTTTCTTTCCGTTTTTATTCGTATTATTCACAAATAAAATATTATAAATTGATCAAAAATATGTAAGTAAAATTTTATGTCCATCAAAAATTAGATACATTTATGTTATCAGAAGTAAAAAACGCTTGTGATACATTAAATATTTAGGAAATAACCAAACATGCCATACTTGGGGTAATTTTTCAAAGGTTGGATTCAAAAAGTGCGAAGAAACTGCGAATAGACTATNAACCAAACATGCCATACTTGGGGTAATTTTTCAAAGGTTGGATTCAAAAAGTGCGAAGAAACTGCGAATAGACTATACATAGCGACGAACACGTAGGTAGGCCCAACAGTAGACTAAGGGAGATGCTTTAATATATTAATGTAAGTGAATCGTAAATTTACATGGTCTATTAGCTGAAGATAGAAATGTTAACTTTCTGGGGAATAATTTATATTATGATGTGTCCACTAGGAACATTTACAGATGTCTGTTGATCACAAATATGCTGGGGTCGCTCTGTCTACAGCCAATCGTTGGTGTGCGAGGTCGAACAGCGACCACAGTCGAAATGAACGGCGAATAGTACCGCGACGCGAGCGAAGTTGTGCAACATGTAAACCAACATGCAACGGCGAAGTGCAACGAAACCACGATCCGCCTGTTTCCGGTATTTCAACGAACCATCCAAGGGCATTGCGAGCGAATCTTGCAGACAGTGTGGACATGTATCACGATCATGTAAGTCGCAACAGAATAACTTCGATTGTGACGGTCGCAGAACGTAGTCGATATGGAGTTACGCGACAAGCTGATATAAGAGTTTATTGATATGTACCATAGNTGTGACGGTCGCAGAACGTAGTCGATATGGAGTTACGCGACAAGCTGATATAAGAGTTTATTGATATGTACCATATCTATGTGATATCGTGGGATCTTTAAACACTGAGATGATTAAAATGAACTTTCGAAAACTGATGCGTTGGATAAACTTGCTTCAGATATTTCGGCACCGGCATCGTTTGCGAATACAGTAGAAGACTGCCGTAAGAAAATGACCAACCTGTTGTCTTCATTCCGAAGAGAAGGGGCAAAAGTCAGAGTCAAGGCACAGGAAAGGATATGTTAGGATATGAAAGGATATGAAAGGACAAGGTTCATATGTTAAATAATAATAAGGGAAACCGTAGACATAGAGTAATGAAAAAATATTTAGATTGTTAAGGTGCTGACGAGATGTACGTATCATCGTGGTTAACATATCGTAGTATTCAGTTTCTCCTGGAGAGAGATACGCCTTGCACGTGAAGGAATACAGTCAGTACCAGACATTGTTACAGCTGCTACAGAATAAATTACTATGTTCTGTATCTCTGCTCTCACATGTTTTATTATCTGTTCGAACAATGGGCACAGATAGCTTTCTTTATGAATACGGAAATTACTGAAATTAAAATGATATATCCCCCACTTAAGAAACTCCATGTGCACGACACTATCTTTCAAATAAAACATATAGTGATGCACAAGTCTGAGTATACGGGTCTAAATAATGACAATGTGAGTAGTGATGTTTCACAACAATGATTAGAAAGTTCCATGTCATGATGAGAAACTGACGTTTTGTCACCTTTGCAGTAGAGAAGATGCAAAGCAAGTTATTGGCTTCGAAAAAATACCATGTTTCATGGTTGAATAGTCGAAAATAACATCACGAAATGCAAGTAGTGGAAAAATATTTGAAATGCCATATATAAATATGATAATGGCACAGCACTGAGAGATCGTTAGTGGGGCACACAATTGCTTAGGTTAAGTTGTGTTATGAGAAAGGTGGTTGAGGGGAAAAAAGGGANAGAGATCGTTAGTGGGGCACACAATTGCTTAGGTTAAGTTGTGTTATGAGAAAGGTGGTTGAGGGGAAAAAAGGGATAGGGGTATTGAACCCATAGTCAGGTTACAAAAACTTTCCCTACCACTTGTCACCACATTGTTCTTTTCTTCTACGTTTGTCAAAAAAAATATTTACTGTTATTTTTTCCCGCTTCTAAAAAAATGTTGCTTAGTTCTGAAACTAAAAAATAAACCCCCAACCACCCTCCCGGCGAAAATCGTTCCTCCGTCAAAGTGAACTGAATAAATATGTGCCACACAACTACTACCTCAGCATACCTTTTGTTACGAGTGGTGATCAGGCCTTAGCTGAGCAGGCTGCCTGATCACACCTTCGCATATTTATCCAGGACACGGGCCGTGATCGCTGAAACTAGGTATGAAATCGCAAACCACAGAAATCCCCTCCACCNGCATATTTATCCAGGACACGGGCCGTGATCGCTGAAACTAGGTATGAAATCGCAAACCACAGAAATCCCCTCCACCGGCCAGTAAACGGGGACAACGCAGCCGATATAGGACAGCGTAGCCCGTGGACGGTGTCTTTTGTCGTCGGGCCATTGGAACGAGAAGACCACTGAAGATGGGTGTGTCCGGCCATCGAATTCCGCCATTTTAATCAGCGTCTGGAATCATGAACAAGGTGAGGACTCTCCAATAAGACTTTTTTCATAATGCGGTTGGTTAAATCTTTACAATTTATTAAAAATTAATATTTCAGTAAATGTGTATAGCTCGGCCCGCGCATATTCCACCAGTTAATATTGAAATAATATTGTTCATAGAGCCTTAATGTTAAATAAACCCATTTTGTAGAGTATTTATTACAACTCTAACCAATATCTTGCTACGCCCCTATAGCCCCGTTAAGGTTTGATAATGAACCATAAATTACATCATAGCAAATGGTGGAGGCTTGGTTCCTCGCTACCCTTTCGCAGCCTTGCATCACTTACTTTCCCTCCACCACCACATTTTAATAAATTCCCCAATGGCGCGCGCAAGTTTTGGTAGTTGTTATAACAAAGTTTACTATAACAAAATTTATAGCCACGTCCACTTTCGCCATTCAAACTTTTATATTTCCAGATGCAATGCCATTTAAATAATGTCATCATATCTAATTTAAACAATGAATTACGTTTAAATAAAAATTTATGTTTTACAACCCAATATCCCTACTTACAAAGTAAATAGTTAATTACTAAATAGCAACAGAATTTCAATTGAATGTACTTCATAATATCTTGTACATCTCTTATCACGTAAATAAAATTGTGTACAATTTACCCCAACAAACCCATTGTAGTAATATAAATTAAAATTTAACTGCCCCGTGTTTTCTGGATATTGTTATTTGGAACGAAACTATTATTTTGTTAGTGATTACTAATCCCATTACCACTTTCATTAAATTAACTTTCACCTCGAGAAAATTTAATAAATTCCATGCAGTACATCATATTGTACGTAGTTAGATAATGTTGTGCACAGATAAAGGGAAATTATTTTATGATACTTTCCCCTCAGTCTACAAACTGATTATTTTAGAAACATACAGTTTATTTTGGAAACTTCTCATAACATGCATTGAAATAAGGAATGACAGTTAACTACGAGATGTTAATATTACGTTATTAGTTGCGTTATGAAATAACGAGAAGTCCCAGCAACGTGTGAGGCGACGCGGCCCAGTTGCAAGGTGCTGAGGCATCACATTCCTTGCATCAGCNGCATATTTATCCAGGACACGGGCCGTGATCGCTGAAACTAGGTATGAAATCGCAAACCACAGAAATCCCCTCCACCGGCCAGTAAACGGGGACAACGCAGCCGATATAGGACAGCGTAGCCCGTGGACGGTGTCTTTTGTCGTCGGGCCATTGGAACGAGAAGACCACTGAAGATGGGTGTGTCCGGCCATCGAATTCCGCCATTTTAATCAGCGTCTGGAATCATGAACAAGGTGAGGACTCTCCAATAAGACTTTTTTCATAATGCGGTTGGTTAAATCTTTACAATTTATTAAAAATTAATATTTCAGTAAATGTGTATAGCTCGGCCCGCGCATATTCCACCAGTTAATATTGAAATAATATTGTTCATAGAGCCTTAATGTTAAATAAACCCATTTTGTAGAGTATTTATTACAACTCTAACCAATATCTTGCTACGGCCCTATAGCCCCGTTAAGGTTTGATAATGAACCATAAATTACATCATAGCAAATGGTGGAGGCTTGGTTTTTCGCTACCCTTTCGCAGCCTTGCATCACTTACTTTCCCTCCACCACCACATTTTAATAAATTCCCCAATGGCGCGCGCAAGTTTTGGTAGTTGTTATAACAAAGTTTACTATAACAAAATTTATAGCCACGTCCACTTTCGCCATTCAAACTTTTATATTTCCAGATGCAATGCCATTTAAATAATGTCATCATATCTAATTTAAACAATGAATTACGTTTAAATAAAAATTTATGTTTTACAACCCAATATCCCTACTTACAAAGTAAATAGTTAATTACTAAATAGCAACAGAATTTCAATTGAATGTACTTCATAATATCTTGTACATCTCTTATCACGTAAATAAAATTGTGTACAATTTACCCCAACAAACCCATTGTAGTAATATAAATTAAAATTTAACTGCCCCGTGTATGCTGGATATTGTTATTTGGAACGAAACTATTATTTTGTTAGTGATTACTAATCCCATTACCACTTTCATTAAATTAACTTTCACCTCGAGAAAATTTAATAAATTCCATGCAGTACATCATATTGTACGTAGTTAGATAATGTTGTGCACAGATAAAGGGAAATTATTTTATGATACTTTCCCCTTAGTCTACAAACTGATTATTTTAGAAACATAGTGTTTATTTTGAAAACTTCTCATAACATGCATTGAAATAAGGAATGACAGTTAACTACGAGATGTTAATATTCTGACATAAAGCTCGTATTACGTTATTAGTTGCGTTATGAAATAACGAGAAGTCCCAGCAACGTGTGAGGCGACGCGGCCCAGTTGCAAGGTGCTGAGGCATCACATTCCTTGCATCAGCTCTTTACCGCGGCTCTAGTGCCGCAGTGTTTGCGAAATAGCGTGAAAGCGCACACCACGCAATTGTATTTCTTCCTCACCAGTTTACACTTAAGTTGTATTGGTCTAGTTTTAACTTCTCAATACTCCCATATTCTCACGTTCTTCCTACAATACAGTGGCATACGGACACGGGGCAGAGTGAATTCCGTTGCGTTCACGTAGTTCTGTGATCCGAGGACTTAGCCATTCCTCGTGGCCTTCGGACGTACAAGAGACATGCCGTGGCAGTCATTTGTTTGATGCGCAGTCTGCTGAAGCCTACGTCAAGAAGGAACAATTCTGTGCAATGCCAAGGGTATTTGACGAAACGGGAATAGTGCCCGAGACACACTCACTTCAACTGTGACTCTCCGCTCAAGGTTTACCCACATTCACCCAATTGTTAGAAGTACTTACCAAAAGTCAACCGTTTGTTTCGCGTTAGAGATGCGGGACGTTTTTACTGGGCCTATGTCGGAATGGTGATCCGACCAGAGGGGCCTCACTGTGGTGATGTTTCTGACTTTTTCTATGAGCCCTTCTATGCTACACAGTACAGAAGTATACCACGAAGACACTTTCTTTTTGACCTCCCTGGTGTAAGTCGTTGAGTGCAGATTTCCCCAACCCCCGTATGCTATCCGTTTGTGTGGAAGTTGTATACTAATTAGTTATTATTTTTACGTTACTTTCCTATCTACTACTGTCTTATATTTCGTATAATTAGTTCAATTGCGTTTTACGTATACAATATTTTCATGTCCCTCGTGCTTAATATTTTATTAATTATTTTCGGCTAAGAAATTTGTATAAAAATAGTTACTTGTTCCCGGTTGTAGACATTGCCTAAGAAATGGATTTCAAACAGTAACAAACGTTAGCATAAAGATGTTATCGCCTGAGTGTAATTGACGAAGATAATTCAGAAATAAATGTATTTCAACGCTTGTCTCGACATAAAAGCTTCCAAGGACAAACACGCCTAGAAATTAATTGCACCCAGAAATATGATAAAACGGGGATTAAAATCACAAGTAAGTTTTACACATAACCATACTCCCCATAAACTATTAGGGACTTATTATTTATTTCATGTACAATTTTGAATAAGGTGTTTAGACAAGTTGTAAATGCATTCTGTAAATAAATTCCCTTGTAAGATTCAGAACAACGCTACCGCACGTTCATGGACAGCAGCAACCATCAGTGACGTCATATTCTCTCATCCAAAGTCCCTCCGGGTGCAACGTCCGCGATAGCAAAGGCAGCAGGACACTCGTTCTGATCTCACGCAAAGCAACGTCGGCAAGGCGCGCACGTTCGTTACGGCGTAACCCAGTAGGCGAGTCGTAACACTATATAAAGGTAACCAGCGGTTCCCATATTCCACATACACTACTTACACTTCACCCTGCAGGTAACAGTAAAACTTACATAACGAATTCTAATTTAAAATTTATTATTGTATAAGAGAACTTTCAACTTAAACAAATCAATATTACTAATAGGCGGCCTCTAAAATCAAAAGTTTATGAATTATAATGTATAAAAAAAAATTCAAACATGTTTTACGATTCAAAAGAATATCGAAGTTAAAAAAAAAGCCATATTCCAAAGTTAAAGACTAGAAAAAAAAAGTTTTGAATATGTATGAACTCAAATAACAACGTTAACGAATAAATTTATCCATTGTTAAAGTCGCCAGCTGAAAATAGAGACGTCTCATTTATAATACCTACTTTATTGCACTGTGGGAAACAAATGTTATTTTTAAGAAAAAATAGTGACAATCTTTTCACAACTATAACATTTTCACTTTTGTAAAAAAAACTTTTGTAAAATTTAACACATTTTATAGGTATAATACCTATTATCGACTCATATTTTTTGTAAAATATGTTACGTTTATCACCTTTAACAATTGTTTTGTTATCTTTAGCTACTAGTGTAAATAATAATACATTTAATTATATTGTGTTACAAAAAATATCCCTTCCGTTAACCACTTATAATATACGAAAAAAAGCGGCAGCTTTGTTTAATTTTCATAATTAATGTAGGTTTAAATAATTAATTTAATAAAATATTACGTCTAAACACTATCCTATTTCTATCCTACCACCGTGACGTCATGTACCACTCACTATGTAATACGAGGGTTATTAGGAAAGTAAGGTCCGAATCACCGTAGCTAATCGAATGTCGCGCGAACATTGTAACGCGCATGGGCACCGACTCCCGGCATGCCTTGCTTGTCAAACGACGCCATTTGCATTGGTATTGTTGCAGTGTGCTGTTAACAGTGTCAGTTCAAAATGTCTAAAATAATTTATCAGCCCGCCGACTGTGTTATACGGTCAGTGATTCTGTTTTTGACAGCAAGGAACGTTTCAGCTGCGGAAGATCATCAACTGATAAGTCAAGTGTATGGCCCCAATGCAATGAGTGACAGCAAAGTGCGTAAGTGGGTGAGAGCTTTCAAGGACAGACGGGAAAATGTCTATGATGAACCACGATCAGGCCGACCATCAGTGATCACAGAAGATTTGGTCAAAGCCGTGAACGAAAATATTCGAGAAGACCGGCGATTCACAATTTCAACTTTAGCATTGGAATTTCCGAATGTGGATAAAACAACTTTGCACAAAATTGTCTCTGAAAATTTGCAATTTCACAAATTGTGCGCACGTGGAGTTCCCAGGCTGCTTACTGAGAAACACTGAGTAAAAAGAATGGCTCTTGATTTTTTTGAACGATATCATAAGGAAGGTGATAAATTTTTAGAGAAGATTGTCACAGGGGACGAGACGTGAAAGAAGCAGTTACAAACTGGTTATCCTCACAGGCGGCAGACGTCTATGACTTAGGCATACAAAAGCTTGTAGAACGTTATGACAAATGTTTAAACAAATATGGAAACTATGTAGAAAAATAGAGAAACATATAAGGAATTAAATAAAAATAGGTTTTTGAAAAAATCTGTGATGGTTTATGTTTGATAAAATATCTGACCTTACTTTCCGAATAACCCTTGTATTATAACATCATTAAGCATGTATTTATTTTAAAGAATTTTAATTATTGGTTCAAACAAAAACAAAACAATTAATCTACTGGGGGAAGCAGTTCACTTATCAATAAAAAATTATTATGAGATAAATATGTTGTTTTCTATTTTCAATGTTATTTATAATATTTTATTCCCTTCATTCCTTACGTCAATTAATGTACTGAACGGTTCACGCCACAAAGTGCCTGGGGCCTCACAACGTCAAGAAAGACTGACGCGTTCGCGAACCGCATGTGGGGTGTCTGCCGCGCTCGCGTGGAAGACACTTTGCACACCCCAGAGAAATTGAAATTCAAGGCCCCCACGGTCACTGCAAACACATGGCACAGCATTTGTACGGCTCACTCCTGGCTGAGAACTGTAAGACAGCAGCAGTTGGCAGTTCCTCATACCAAGCTTCTCCATCTACTATAATTCCTGTCAAAAATGTTCCTACAGTAGCGAAAAGGACTTCAAACCGATCCATATTCATACTGCTACAAGATGGACCCCGCAACTCCCAATCATCGACATAGTCCACATGGACTCTAGGGTGAGATGAGGGCATCTCGCTAGTGAACATTGGGGCAGATGTTACGAGTTGTGATCAGGCCTTAGCTGAGCAGCCTACCTGATCACACCTTCACTTATTTATCCAGGACACGGGCCGTGATTGCTGAAATTAGTTATGAAATCGCATACCACAGAAACCCCTTTCATCGGCCAGTAAACAGTGTCTTTTGTCGTCGGGCCATTGGAACGAGAAGGCCACTGAAGATGGGTGTGTCCAGCAATCTTAATCAGCCTCCGGAACCATGAACAATGTGGGGACTCTCCGATTAGACTTTACTCAGAATGTGGCTAGTTAAATCTTTATAATTTAATATAAATTAGTAGTTAAGTATATTTTATACCTACCCCCGCGCATATTCCATCAGTTAATATTGAAATAATATTGTACAGCCCTAATGTTAAATAAACCCTTTTTTATAAATTATTCATTAAATAACTCTTATCCATATCTTGCTACGCCCCTGTAATCCTTTTAAGGTTGGATAGTGAACCATAAATCACATCATAAAAGTATGTCGCCTTGGTACACGCTCTTATTGCATACAGTATCTCATCAGCTCGTCTCTAATTTGTATAATACTCGTGCAAGATCGGCGCAGTATTCTTCTGAGGGGCAGTAATGATGTCACTTTATCGTTTTTCGTGCGCTTCCTATCACATCCAAATGGTCCCATCCACTTCAGAGTCAAATGTACCGACAGGCGTATAAATCGATGTAGAACGCTTTGCATGTGAGCAACAGTTATCACAATAAACTTTGCTTTCTCAGGTTGAAGTAACATTGGCTTCCGTCAGTCTCGGAATTTCGTCAGTCTCGGAATACACAAGAAGTAATGCCGAACACATTCTCCACAGCCCTTCGCGCTCGAGAAACCCGATAAGTTTTAATTCCAGTGATCCTTTGACATGTTATCTACGAAAGGGCTTTATTACACTGTTAAAGCAAACGCCCCATCTCCGATGAAAAATCATGACACCGCTTTAGTTCATCCCTGTAAAGGTTCAGATAGTAGAAAACGCAAAGAACTGTTCCCTAGCTTCTTGTGCAATTGCGAATCTTTAAAGACACCCGAATCTGAGATACGACCTTGACAACCTGCATCCACAAACGTGAAGATATAATTTCAGTCAACCATTGCAAATAGCGTTATGCTGAAGGTGTATTTGTTTATTATAAAATTAACTGTCACTGTGAAACGGTGCCAGCAAAACCGCTACGTTTCCATCCAGGGATCCTGATGTATGAGGAAAGTTCCACTTCCTTTTATACTATAAAATGAAGTAGAACTTTCATCATGTGATATCGCTAACCATCACACTGGTGTGTTTGGTATCTGGAAATACAAAGGAAAACATACGAACATATGTATTCTCTGACGTGTAATGTGTAAGGACAAGTTTCACTCTAGTTCATTGCAAATGTCAGTAAATATGTTTTGAACGCTTTTCATATAATATAGGGGGATAACAAATTCAATACGAGAGTGAATTTTAGCTGTAACACAGCATTAATTCTTTGTTAAAAATAGCACAATAATATCACCTGACAATCTGTCTGTAAAAGTTGTAATCTCTCAGGAAAGTTACAGTTAAATGGTGTTTTGTTTTGAGAATTATTCGTACATATTGTCAGCATCTTTGTCATAGACAAGTTTGTATGGATGCGGCATAAGGTGCAGGTGTCTACACATACATTAATAAACGTATTGCAATTCCATACTTTCTCTATGTGTTTTCTCTCGCGTTTAGATGACAAGGCAACCAGATAGCCCACAAGGATATGTCCCAGATGCCTAAGGTTTAACTGTGTGTCAGCGAGTTCCGAAGACGGAGCACTTATTCTAATCCCACACCTGGGTATGTAAGCTGCAGTGGATCAGTCAAGTGAGTGAGTGCAGAGATTTGGGCGGCTCTTAACAGTGAGGTTTTGAGAACCAACGAGGGTGAGTGTGGTGAGTATGGAGAAGCGCCGGAATGAATGGGTGGGGGAAACGAGAGATCCGCGAGAAAACCCATCGACCAGCGCCATCGTCCGGCACTATTCCCGCATGCAAAAATCCAGGAGTGCCACGGCCGGGGGTTCAATCTGTTTCGCCTTGGTGAGAGGCGAGCAGGCTGACTACTCAGCTACTGCGGCCCCTCATCAGTCAAGACGTCGCAGTAATCTAAGGTGCTATTCAATATACACTCATCTCCATAATGGGAGTGTGGGTTCGAATAAAACACCCAACAAAATATATTTTTGAAATCATAAAACATCCCCTTTTATAATAACTGCAAAAAAATTCCATATTCACAGGCACAGTGGGTTAGAGTCGCGGAACCAAAATACAATGGTTGTGAGATTACATCCATCTGTATTTACAAATGTGCTTAGAACCTAGTGTGACTTTTNGTGGCTAGTTAAATCTTTATAATTTAATATAAATTAGTAGTTAAGTATATTTTATACCTACCCCCGCGCATATTCAAACCTTTTAGCATTGAAATAATATTGTACAGCCCTAATGTTAAATAGACCCTTTTTTATAAATTATTCATTAAATAACTCTTATCCATATCGTCCTACGCCCCTGTAATCCTTTTAAGGTTGGATAGTGATCCATAAATCACATCATAAAAGTATGTTGCCTTGGTACACGCTCTTATTGCATACAGTATCTCATCAGCTCGTCTCTAATTTGTATAATACTCGTGCAAGATCGGCGCAGTATTCTTCTGAGGGGCAGTAATGATGTCACTTTATCGTTTTTCGTGCGCTTCCTATCACATCCAAATGGTCCCATCCACTTCAGAGTCAAATGTACCGACAGGCGTATAAATCGATGTAGAACGCTTTGCATGTGAGCAACAGTTATCACAACAAACTTTGCTTTCTCAGGTTGAAGTAACGTTGGCTTCCGTCAGTCTCGGAATTTCGTCAGTCTCGGAATACACAAGAAGTAATGCCGAACACATTCTCCACAGCCCTTCGCGCTCGAGAAACCCGATAAGTTTTAATTCCGGTGGTCCTTTGAGATTTTATCTACGAAAGGGCTTTATTACACTGTTAAAGCAAACGCCCCATCTCCGATGAAAAATCATGACACCGCTTTAGTTCATCCCTGTAAAGGTTCAGATAGTAGAAAACGCAAAGAACTGTGCCCTAGCTTCTTGTGCAATTGTGAATCTTTAAAGACACCCGAATCTGAGATACGACCTTGACAACCTGCATCCACAAACGTGAAGATATAATTTCAGTCAACCATTGCAAATACCGTTATGCTGAAGGTGGATTTGTTTATTATAAAATTAACTGTCACTGTGAAACGGTGCCAGCAAAACCGCTACGTTTCCATCCAGGGATCCTGATGTATGAGGAAAGTTCCACTTCCTTTTATACTATAAAATGAAGTAGAACTTTCATCATGTGATATCGCTAACCATCACACTGGTGTGTTTGGTATCTGGAAATACAAAGGAAAACATACGAACATATGTATTCTCTGACGTGTAATGTGTAAGGACAAGTTTCACTCTAGTTCATTGCAAATGTCAGTAAATATGTTTTGAACGCTTTTCATATAATATAGGGGGATAACAAATTCAATACGAGAGTGAATTTTAGCTGTAACACTGCATTAATTCTTTGTTAAAACCAGCACAATAATATCACCTGACAATCAGTCTGTAAAAGTTGTAATCGTAATAGTTTTCTCAGGAAAGTAACAGTTAAATGGTGTATTGTTTTGAGAATTATTCGTACATATTGTCAGCATCTTTGGCATAGTCAAGTTTGTATGGATGCGGCATAAGGAGAGACATTATTGTGCAGGTGTCTACACATACATTAATAAACGTATTGCAATTCCATATTTCTCTATGTGTTTTCTCTCGCGTTTAGATGACAAGGCAACCAGGTAGCCCACAATGATATGTCCCAGATGCCTAAGGTTTAACTGTGTGTCAGCGAGTTCCGAAGACGGAGCACTTATTCTAATCCCACACCTGGGTATGTAAGCTGCAGTGGATCAGTCAAGTGAGTGAGTGCAGAGATTTGGGCGGCTCTTAACAGTGAGGTTTTGAGAACCAACGAGGGTGAGTGTGGTGAGTATGGAGAAGCGCCGGAATGAATGGGTGGGGGAAACGAGAGATCCGCGAGAAAACCCATCGACCAGCGCCATCGTCCGGCACTATTCCCGCATGCAAAAATCCAGGAGTGACACGGCCGGGGGTTCAANTCGCATGCAAAAATCCAAGAGTGACACGGCCGTGGGTTCAATCTGTTTCGCCTTGGTGAGAGGCGAGCAGGCTGACTACTCAGCTACTGCGGCCCCTCATCAGTCAAGACGTCGCAGTAATCTAAGGTGCTATTCAATATACACTAATCTGCATAATGGGAGTGTGGGTTCGAATAAAACACCCAACAAAATACATTTTTGAAATCATAAAACATCCTTTTTTATAAGAACTGCATAACAATTCCATATTCACAGGCACAGTGGGTTAGAGTCACGGAACCAAAATACAATGGTTGTGAGATTACATCCATCTGTATTTACAAATGTGCTTAGAACCTAGTGTGACTTTTCATGTTATTCGTGATCGCGAGAACTGCATGCTTTATAAATGTAATGTTTGTATCCCCAAAAGTTGGGAAATGATGGTCAACTATGTTTCTAACAGGGCTTATGATATAATGCATCACATACATGTTCAGGGTCGCGAGTTTTTCTACAATTTCAATTTAAAGGTTCTATTTCCAATGGTTGTGAAATGGCAGCCTGACGCTTCCCGCGTCCCTATATTTTTGCCGTCAGAACACACGCTCGGGGAAGCTCGCAGGCGAAGCCCGCAATAAGGATTTAGGGTCTGGCGGACATACCAAACGGATACCAACAGGAATTTCTCACATGCCACTGTTCCTGCACGTGCAGACGGCATCCAGAGACAACGGAAAGCACCAGGGCCAACCGCATTTTGCAGCTGTCCAAGGGACACCGAGATCCCACCACCAGCTGCGCCTGCCCCGGGCTTCGCCGCAATAAAAGCTTTTAGCGGGCGTACGGGAAGAATAGCGGCCATATCCGGGGACAAGGGAAGGACCA
>NQII01001472.1:68896-185452 GCA_002778355.1 Clitarchus hookeri
AAAAGGGAAGGGGAGTGTTGTCTCGTGTGTACATGTATAAGTGGCCCTGTTAAGCGTTATAAAACTGATTTATTGCTAACCTGAAAACGAGGTGAATTTATTAGTAAATTGGACCTAGAGACAATAGTGTCGACGTATTCCTACGCCCTAACACTGAGGGCTAGCCTCAATTGCTGGTGCCTTACGCAGAGAGCAGATTCAATGCCTACTTATAAACCATAGCATTGGGCAGGTATCAAGTTTATCTAGTATTTAGATATATTTACTGATTTTTCTGGTTCATGGCTACCAGGGTCAATGTCAAAATCAACAATGTTTTAATAATATTCATTATATTTGCCTAATACCCAAAAAAAAAAAATTATGTTAGAAATTGCAATTTTTTTTATTTTGAGAATTTTAGTTCCGACCGTTCGTGTTTAATGTTATTGGGATCAAGGTAAATGTCAGAACAGCCAAAATGGCCACCACCATATCCTAACTGGTCCTATCTAAGTACGCAACTGTAGATAAAAACATTTTGATTTTGGATACAATTGATCTACAGGATGATTCTAAAATCATGGGACAAACATTGAGGGGTGGTAGAGCTCACTTAAACAAACAATTATTGTATAGGAATTGACGGAAGTGACGTGTTGAGGCACAAACACAAAAATAACACATGAAATGCAACACATTGTTTATTTACGTCGCCGCTAAATGCCTTTTTACAGCAATGTTTATAATAATTGCTCAAAATTGCTACCACCGACAGTAATGCAAGCTTGGTAACGTCGGTGGAGTGATTGGCGAACAGATTCAAATACGCCGGGTATTTCACGCACGCATCATTGCCAGCCAATCACGCCATATGTAGAGGTCGCCAAGCATGTGTGACTGTTGGTGGATGCATTTCCAGCAACTGTTTTAACATTTTCTGTACGGAATCACTCGTTAAGTACGCTGCTAATGAACATATTATGTTTCCGTTAATGTGTTATGTTTTTGTGTTTGTGCCTGAACGCGTCACTTGCGCCCATATATTCCTATACAATAATTGTTTGTTTTAGTGAGCTCTACTACCCCTCAATGTTTGTCCCATGATTTTACAATTATTCTGTATAAAACAAGTATGACTGAGATGTCAAACAACTTTAAAGAATTTAATATTAAATATTTTTAATAAAAAAAAAATATTTCAATACAGTTTTTAGGTTTCTGGATTTTTAATTTTCGAAATTTCCCCAAATTTGTAGTGTTTGAAGTTTATCGGTAAGTCGAAGTCAAAACCTGTGGAGAACATTAAATATGTCCACCACTGTAGTCACCTTGGCTGATTTATGTACAATACAGAGTATTTGAGATTTTCGTTTTTTTATGCCCTATGGCTATAAAACGTATATGGTCAATGTGTTAACCAGATTTTAAGAATTTGTGTATAAGTATTACATTTTTTGACAGTAAAATTTAAATTTTTTAGGAATAACATTTTTATTTTTTTGACAATATTCTTGAATTTTCGGATTTAAGTTTTCGGATATCATATTAAGGTATGTAAAATCTGTTGTGATATTTATTTATATATACCAGGATATAAAAAAATTTAATTACAACTTGTAAAAAATATCAAACACGGTAGCCCCCTTTATGCAACATGGCCGGTGTCCAACTAGAATGAGACAGAAGAAATACCTGTTCGAAATGTATCGAACTCCACGCCCTGGTATTCTGAGCCAGAAGTAATGTTGTAATTCAACTATAAACTAATGCATTATTTGGTTTAGGGTCAATTTATTTGAATTGGATTTAACTTACTATACCTGCTATGAATGGATGATACTATATCTGCATTTTATCTGTGATGATAACTTGACTTTAGTGTGATTATGTTAAGTGTGATTTCATCAACTCGAGACAACATCAGTTAGGTAAATTATGCTATAATATTTCTGGGCTTCTATTAATTATTTTAATTCCTAAATACCATCATTGACTGAACTAGTTTTAATGCCTGATATAAAAAGTACATCATTATATTACATTTATATAACTGCCATTTTCAAACGTAATTAACTTAAAACACATGCGTTAAGCTGAGCTACTACAGCACCATTACTACGGTGTTTATTTATCAGCAATTTTTTAATCATTTCACCCTGATATTGTATGGAAAGTTTATTCTTAGAGGAGCGCCTATCTTCTTTGGACAACAAAAGAAGATATGCAATTCCCTTTTTATACTTGTAATAAGTACTGCCAGAATAACAACTTTGGTACAAGAACCGACTTTATTGGTCCAATAGTTTTCAAGCAGTTTTTTTTAAATTGTATCATTTTTCGATGACTGTGTAGTTATGATGGTTCGTTAGCTATGGACTGTTACATTAGTTATATGACCAACACCAACTTGACTAAATAAAACAAAATGAGGTCATCTTCTGTAGAACTTCTGATGTGTCAAATTTGGTGGGGACTATTTGTGTCGTTTCCAAGACATCACGAAAAATCCTTTCTGTACTCAGGTTGTACTACCTTTCAAAACAACAGGTTAACAAAGATATAAGTTTCTGAATCTATGTATTATATTGCGGATTAGCAACATTTCAAATATGGTTCAAATCGTTTCAATAGCTCCTCAGATATGAAGTAGAACGCAAAAATTTCAAATTACCGCATGGATAAAAAATTATTTAGGAAAAAACACATGCACATATACTCACGACCCTATCCTTCCTTCAAAGTAGTTTAAAACTACCAATACTGAAGTGAAAATTTGGAACTCGAGGTCGATATGTCGATATGCCGAGGCCGAGTCGACACAACGACATGTCGAAGTGCAGGTAGACATGTGGACGTCGCACGAGCAAGAGCGCGTGTAGAGGAACAATCCTCGCACGCTGGAGGACTAAGGACATCACATCCGATGCCAGTCCGGGTGGCCTCGCCTTGTTTGCCGTCTCAGGAACACGGATCGCCGTGTACAGTTGTGTTCGGGCACGCACAGAGGACACTCCCGGCAGACGTTCTGACCGTCTTTCATTTATCCCACACGCAGCTACAACACACTCCACATTTCGGTCTGTTACGCTAATTGTAACTGACACTTTCGTGGGAGAAATTCAAATGGCCACTGTGTTTTAACTGCCAAATAAATTCACGTAACCTACACCGTACAGAGGAGTATGAAAACAGCTGGTTAATGTGCATAGCAAATATGTATAAAATGGTACAAAAAAATTTAAATTATATATTTTTTATACAAGTGGAGTTATTTATCATATGATATCCATGTTATTGATTTTACGCGCATATTAGTTGGTTTTACACGAATCTGTAAATTTCCTCTCTCCACAAATTTCACAGTGGAAATAGCGTTCTGTGCAGATATTCAGAATGCTGTATTAGTTTTTAAAAAGTCTCTATTTACTAAAGGTGCATACACACATGCGCTGCGCCGTGTAATGCTATATGCTCGTGCAAAGAGTGCATGCCATGTCAAGCCACGGAATTTGTTGCGCGGCACATCATGTTCCTTCTGTAGTCGGTATTTCCGGTTATCATCAAAATGTGGACGGAAGTGCGCACGCTTACATGCTCGCGTGCTATGTGGAGACTCAGCCGAGTTTCATGCATTGCTGTGAGTAGTAGCACATATAAGCATATGGTGTAGTGAGGCTTCAACGATGAAATTATTTGAGTTTTACGAGAATAAGGAGTCATACGGTGCTCTACCAATCCAATGCATCAAAAACGATGCCTGAAACGAGATTGNATTCAGAATGCTGTATTAGTTTTTAAAAAGTCTCTATTTACTAAAGGTGCATACACACATGCGCTGCGCCGTGTAGTGCTATATGCTCGTGCAAAGAGTGCATGCCACGTCAAGCCACGGAATTTGTTGCGCGGCACATCATGTTCCTTCTGTAGTCGGTATTTCCGGTTATCATCAAAATGTGGACGGAAGTGCGCACGCTTACATGCTCACGTGCTATGTGGAGGCTCAGCCGAGTTTCATGCATTGCTGTGAGTAGTAGCACATATAAGCATATGGTGTAGTGAGGCTTTAACGATGAAATTATTTGAGTTTTACGAGAATAAGGAGTCATACGGTGCTCTACCAATCCAATGCATCAAAAACGATGCCTGAAACGAGATTGTAGGGCATTTTATGTCCCAATAAGACCAGAAAAAGTTATAAATCTGTTTAACTGATACGCGAGAAACTCTTGTAGTGTGACCATACTTCATGCAACTTCAAATCCCTCAGTAGTGCAGACCTACTGTATATGTCCTTACTCAGCCACACGACCACCAGTAACTTCTCACGGAGTGCAAGGTGCACCACATTTGCAACTGCGCATTGCAACAGTCGACAATGCTTGTGGGAATGTACGCTGTGCAGTGCAACTTTGCCTGCATGTTCACGATGACGTTGCAATAAGGCGCGTGTACACATGCGAGCCCAACGCGACCTGAGCTGCTAATGAGCCGGTCATGGAAATACGGATGCAGCGAGCCTCACATGAGCACTGCGTGAGCCGACATTGATCGCGAGCACTAAGAAAAGTGTATGAAAACAAAACAGGAAACCCTATTGGCTGACAATGACCAAGAGCATTACAAAGAAGAAAAAGGAACCCCGTCGTTTTTGCGTAATGAGCTGTGCAAGAAACAGAGTGGGTCTGAATTAGTACTGGACCTTAAGTGGCGCAGCGTTAGTGAACATAACAAGAACTTTACGAGGATGTCACCCACAAATTTTGATAATTTATTGGGCAAAATAACACACCAAATCACAAAAAGGTAAACATATCTTTGCTTGGTTGGCTAAATACAAGTTAGTTCACGCAACGGTGTTCAACCCGTTTACATTCGTACAACCTTCATGTAACAATTACAATGCAATATTGATTTATATTACGAGTAGTTAGTCTTCAATTGGTTGTATAGATAATTGTTAAAAGTCGTTCTCGTAAAAGCTGCTATTAGTTAAGTCAACGTTTTTAGAAGTTAATAGTAAATAAATATTCTGTCTACTAGTTGCCGTTAGTAAGTTGTCGACATATACAAGTGGTCATTACTAGGTAACATATTCACGAAAACATTTCAGATTGGCAGCAACTCATCGATACCTCACTACAGGAGATCCTTACACCAGCATGCAGTACCTGCTCAGAAAGTGTAAGCAATTCAATGGACGAATAATTCCATATGTCTACGCAGTAATTTCTGAAGAATTATTAGGATATGTTAATGTAAAAATAAATAGAAGACGCGCAATTCATGTATTTCCGTATTAAGGTTTGTTTTAATCAGATAGTGCAATCGACGTGATCATGAACACGACTTCCCAGTCAAATTATTACAGGTAACACGTAATCTGCATGTAAAACAATTAGAATGTTGTGATTGTGTCTCACCCTACACGTAGACGTCAAGATAATCGGAAGACATGGAAACTTGTGATTGTTGAGAGAGAGATGGCACACGATGTGTTGGTGAAAACTGACTAGAGTAATCCAGAAGGAAATCAGAGCCTGGATTGGAGGAGTAAACGTAGAAATACCCTGTTCTGACTGTGCTTGGTGTATGTAGTCAGTTATGTCAATTCGTATTGGCAATATTGTAGAGGAAATATGTGACATTTCAGCGGTTGGATGTCTACCATCTGCTTAACGTGGTTGTTAATAGATATAGTGGTTGTTGATAGACATAGCCAGCATTTTGAGATCTCCACTCATAGAAGACTCTATATGGCGTAAATTAGGATATAAAATATTGCGTGCTGGTAGAATAATAAAGTTTCTATTGGCACAAGGTGCTGGGGGTTCCGAGCGTCTTAGCTGTCCCATTACGGTCATCAGGTGGCCATCTTGCCCTGTACGTTGAATCTATGTGACCTTGTGATTCACCCCGGTAACCTTTAACCTTGAAAACCCAGAAAACATTTAAAGGAAAGTAAAAAAATCCAAAAAATCTAAAAAATTTAAAAACTAATCCAAAAACCAACAAATCCAAAAAATAAAGATAATAATACAAGAAACCAAAATAAATCAAAAAATTCCAAACAATTCCCAAAAAATTATAAAAAAATTTATTAAAAAGTTATTTAAAAAAATTTGTAAAAATTACTGGATAATTTATTGGTAAAAATTTATTTAAAAAAATTATCTATCCTGAGGTATCCTCATCTCCCATCAACATTAAAAAAACTTAAATTTCCGGATTTTCCTCCTCATCTTAACTACCCATCCCCTATAATAATTTTATCGTGTGCAGCCATATAGTTTTTTTTCGTTTGTAATTTATTTATACATTAATGGAGGACGCCATCTTAGTATTATCGTTTGTCATTTGTTTATACATTTCCGGAGGTCCTCCCAGAACCTCGCCCACAGACGACTAAACCCCCTCCACACCTACAAATGATTCTCATTGGCTAATAGTGTGTTAATTACCGATTTAGTCACCAGACGACCTGCCTGTTTATGTTTTTAAATTATAAGTGATGCTGTCAGCGCCCTCCATATTGTATTCTATTTTCAAAACATAGGTAACGTTGATTTCCCGATTTCACTGCCAAGCGAGCTGTCGGTACACTCATTCTGACCATTAAGCCACAAAGTGAGCTGTCGGCACTCACATATGTTTCATAAATATAAAAAAATTGCAGCATAATTTATTAAGTTTATAATTTTTTGGTATTAAAAACTTTAATTAACACCGATCATAATTTTTTTATTCCTAATTTAATTACATTTGAAATTGAATATTAATTCTGTTACCTCTCACCCCTCCACTTTATTCAGACCAGTTATTCACCCACGCTGAATCCCCCACCACTACCGCTTTTGTTTTCAGTATTGTCTGCCAGAGCGTGCTAGTGTGGGGAAAGTATATAATGTGAAAAATGTCGGCCTTCTGCACAGTTTCTCGTCTGATGTCAGAGGTGACATATCGCTCTGCCACCCCTCGTCTTTTAGCATTCTGACTGGATAGTTCAAATATTTTATTAAATCAAGTCCCAGGACATTATCAAGCGTGCACGTAATACGCCAATATTTTCTCACGAAATTACAAATTTGCTCAAATTTGAGTATTGGTTCGGGCAAGCTAGTCTCCGAAGGAATATGTAACCGCATAAAATACGATTCTGGAAATACGTTTTTTAAATTTATATATATCTGAAGCTCCTAATTTCCTCAGTACTCGTGACGCTGTTGTAACACTTCGCTTCCATTCACCAAATGGGTTCGAAGAGACGAGAATTATGAATGTTATAATAATGAGGATTGAGTGACATATAAGTGTGTAAAATGTGGCATGGTATTTGCTAGGTGTGATAACTTGCAGAGGCATGCAAAATCCTGCGTAGCTGATGGACCTTCACCTGCCACAATCCGTCGTGTACAGTCTCCTCAGCAGCGTACGAGTGTACTTCCCACAAAACCAATGGATCAGCATAAGCATCCATCATCGCGCCAGCAACATCACGAACACGAATCGTTGCAAGGTCTGGGTTGGTTAAAATCAATGGTTTCGTGGAGGCCCAAACAGTATTCCATCACAGTTTAAAGATCTATGCCTCCACAACGAGAGCGGGTATTCCAAGGATATTTGCACATGACTAACTCGAATGGAGGAAAATATCGCTGTTGGCTCTCCACATAAATACACTACCAATAAATTTTACGTACAGCTCAAACGCAGCAAAACTTACCCCATTAAACGAAAGGAAGGTATTCGAATCGAAAGGCAAGATAACGAAAACACTGTAAAAAACCTCTGACTGGAAATGGACGTTACGAGAAACAAGCATACAGAAAGAGTGTTTCAGTGTTAATATTAATGAAAAATCAACCACCGAGCTCCCTTTCCCTCTAAACAAAATGCTTGCCCCTCTCAGCAAAACATTTGTTTTAAATTCATGTTGGAAAAACATTTTATGTACGGGTGCGTTATGCAGCTCTCTATAAAGTAATCACTGCACTGAAAACACAAAAACCGAGTTAAAACCACTTCGCTGTCCCTCACGTAAAGCGATACGCACAGCGAAGGATCCCATGCATTCCTCCTCACCGAGGCATAGACGCTCATCATTAAAAAAAAATCTACTCTCAAGTTAAAATCAGTAAGGTAGGAAATTGAGGCAACGGGGAAAAATATCTATATTGTTACTCCACGTGCAGCGATATTTCTAGCTGCCAGTGTCCGCATGTAACACTCTTTATACACGCAAATAATGTACATCTAGTAAATTTTGCGAGGGAAAAAACTCTATATGGCGAGGAGACGCTAGCGTACAGGTACACACACCACAAGTACAAAATCACAAAAAAAAAGTTTCCTTCGGCAAAACAAATTTCTTTATTTTCATAGATTCGTGTGCGCTCGCTCCATTAAAAAAATACATCTGATTCGCGGTATTAGATACCCATCTTCCCCCTCTAGTGTCGCACCGCAGTGCTACGTGACTTTAGCCTAATGAAAAGTGACACACGAACCAGTGTATGTTAATTTGTGACCTCTAATTCATCAGGTGTAAATATTATTCACTCTTTATAAATTACGCCTAATTAAACAAAGTTTTCCTCCAAGATGCTAGTCCACCATGCAGATCTATACCACAATACGAATTCCAGCAAAGACATGCTCATAAATGCTCTCACTCACCACCCTTCAACCTCGTCGAGACATATAAGCAAATACTTCAAAAGTACGAAAAATTTACAGCATATTGCAGCCAGTGCATTACGGAAGCCATGCGATTTTAGAGTTATGTTAATCCCTTGCGAATGTAGAAAATTAATTATATTTCAATTTTTTTTTGTAAATAAATTCTGGCTCAAAATCTACCTTTCTTCCCGAATAAATAAACCAATGTGAAATGTTTGCCTTAATTCCAGTAAAACCAAAGATAATTTGTTATTCTGTGATATTACGAAAAATTTAAAAAAAAATTTACATTCTCCACTTGCTTAGACGTCAAATACTCACACACCTACAAACACACACACACACACGCACAGAACCCGAACTACCCTATTTGCACGAGAGACTGAAGGCGTATGAAAAAACTACAAAGACAAAAGTATACTTAAGGATGTGGTCACGAATGACATCGGGGGGGGGGGAGGCTTGACGCTCCATCAGCTTGGTTTATATCTCACACGCCAACTTTAGTTATTGGATAATAAACACACATATCTGCACGCACAAGTCAACACCATGGGATACCCATTCTCAAGGGGACCCGTGTTCGATACTCGACTCGTTCGTCCGAATTTCTTTTTTGAAAATCACTCCATGAGTGTGCCGTGATAGTTTCTTGGACGATTCGTTACTCGTTCCCGCTTGCCTTAGCAAATCGCTCCGTCTCAAAATAGTATACAATTTACTTTTATTATTATTTTAACTTATACAAAACCTAGAAAATGTAAACCCACGCTAGTATTTATCGAGAATCTAATATAGTCACGAATAAAACAAATTTATATGTGTTCTTTATAAGAGGAAGGGGGTCGCACCATTTTCCCTCACATCGAATCCGCAGCATCGGGCTTTCAGAATCACGAACCATCCACGTTTCAAGAACGAAAAACATTTAAAAAAAAAAGAAAACCCCAACACGTAATACAGGAAAATGTGTACGTATTACCTATAAAAAAAAGTCACTATATTGAGCACAAATATTTATTTGGTATCAGTAATTCCGTGCATTTTTCAGGCACACCGAGATAGAATTTTGCGTTTTACAGGTATTAAAAGCTATCGTTTCGCATATGATTTGTTGTTGGCTAGTCTGATTACTCTAGGAATATATACCAAATTGGGTTTATAATATTCTCTTAGTAATAAAACAATCGAGTGATTTCATCTACTGATGCATATTCTTGGAAACATTTCCATGGCCATGTAAACAGTGCTCAATAGAAGTTAAACCGTGTGGGGGAAAATATCTAACAAAACGTTCGACCCGCTCACCACATCTGCAAATACGAGTGTAAAGCTCTTTTTGTAGATAAAATATTTAACCCTTGTTGCGACCGGCAAACCTAAGACATTTTAGCAAAGATGTTATATGTACACACACCTGCATGAAACAAATTAAGGTAAGAGAAAACAGGCCACGTATTACAGAAATAGGAAACAAATTGCTCAGCAACAAACTTAATATAATACACGTCATACCCCGAACAGTGCTACTTATTTATATTTCCGAATTAAAGCGATATTCCGAGGTGAAAAAACCCTAGTCGTTTAAGTCGCATTAATCTTGAACTTTTATAGAAAACATCTATGTCCACACACAACAAATCAGGACATTGGAAAAAAATTAAAATAATAAACATGTCCAGTCCCCTAATATATATATTTTTAAATAACAGAGTACGCGTCTTAATATTTGAGCTAAATACCAATTTAAAATAGTCCCTAGTTCATTATGAACCAGCAGATATACATTCACACATGACAATTTTTCAGTCCAGGTATGCCATTGTATCACATAGATATACGTACGATAAATATTCAAAAGCTCAGAAGCGAGAGCTAAATCACTCATTATCTATGTTCATCAATGTTTGTGCTGACGAAGAAGTGGGTAATGCCTGTGCATAAAAAGGGAAGGGTCATAGATACGATAATAAAACAGCGTTGGCGGTGAAAGCAGTGGCGTTTTTTTCGACGTCTTCACACATTTCCTCACCGGCTTAGCTAAAAAAAAAAAGTTGTGAATAATGCACAAGACCTCAAGAATGCTGCCTACATATTTCCTGAAGACCCCAATGAACTNAAAAAAAAAAAGTTGTGAATAATGCACAAGACCTCAAGAATGCTGCCTACATATTTCCTGAAGACCCCAATGAACTTGTATATAGACTCAGACAATTGATTGTCTTGCATAGTAAGGAGATATCTTCAATCATCAGTTAACTAAAGGAAAGGGGCTACATGAAATGAAACCATTGTGTACTATCCATTATCTGCATACATCAGTGAACTGCAAATATTGAATAGATGGAAAATGTAGGATATTACATTTATGTGCTGTTATTTGTGCAATTTTAATTTATTGAACCTTACTTTACTACTTTTTTGAGAAACTAATAATTTAAGAGGTGTATAAAACCGAATTTAAATAAAAATTGCATGAGAAAGTGCGCTACGGGTAATACGGTTCAATATGAAGAATTATACCTCTCTTAGGTTGTTTAAGTCGGCTGAGTTTGGATTGACAAACAAACGAACTGAGCAAGGAATGTTTTTGAGGAATAAGAAATGTTTTGAGGAATATTTTTAGCAATGAGGAATGCTTTTGACGAATGAACGGGCTAAAATCTGGGAGCGCCCCGCCCCTGTCCTGAATCGGATCTGCCTCCTCGTGTTGGGGCGAAGAGGCCGAGTGAAGAATGGGCTNGACGAATGAACGGGCTAAAATCTGGGAGCGCCCCGCCCCTGTCCTGAATCGGATCTGCCTCCTCGTGTTGGGGCGAAGAGGCCGAGTGAAGAATGGGCTGGTGTTGAGGCGGACACCTATGTGAAGAAGCGTGCGCAAAGAAAAGGAACGCTGTGTGCGCACTCGTGATGGGAGAAACGAGAGCTCTAGCCGCTGCGTCGCTGCAGTCCCTCTCTTTTGCGACATCGTGGAAGAGGTCATTGTTGCGAAATGGGCCTGGGGTACTATTTTCGATGGGGAACCTGAACTAATGTGTCCAAATTTTTATAATTTCGCAGATTGCAGTAGGACTTCTGACCTGAGATATTACTCCTACAGCCTGATAAGATTTTTAATTTTGCATTGGTAATAAACCTCATGTGCGTAGAGTATTTTTTTTGTGAATCTATTGCTTATGTACTTGCATAATATGAGATATTGTATATTCGTGGCATCACGAGGGGCTGATAGAGAGCAAGTAAGTAAGTATGAATCAGAACTCTTCCTGGGCATGATGGAGTTGCACAAAGTTTGTCGCAAAAATGAACACCGATAATGGGTGATTTGGCTCTCCCTTCTGAACTTTTGAAAATTTATCGTACGTATGTCTATGTGATTCACTAACATGCCTGGGCTGAAACACTGCCAACGTGCGTATGTATCACTTCATGTTCATGATGAACTGGAGACTATTTTAGAATCGGTGTTTAGATCTGATGTTATACTGCGTACTCTGTAATTTAAAAAAAATTATATGAGAGCGTTGTACTTTTTTAATTTTTTTTTCAATGGTCGGATTTTTTATTTGTATACATAATCGTTTCCTCTTATAGTTCCAGATTAATACAATTTGAAGTACTAGGGTTATTTTCAGCTTGGAATATCGCTTCGATTCGAAATATAAATATGTAGTGCTGTTCAGGGCATGAAGTGTATTATATTAAGTTCGTTACTGGGCTGTTTTTTTTTTTTTTCCTATTTTTGTAATAGGTGGACTGTTTTCTCTTACCTTAATTTGGTTTCATGCGCATGTGAGTATATATAAATTTGATGCATACATGTCGTAGATTTTCTCGTTGCAACTAGGGTTAAATATTTTATTCATGAAAGGCGGTTTACACTCAAATTTACAGACGTGAGCGGGTAGAATATCCTGTTAATTTCCCCTCCACCCTCCAAACGGTTTACCATTAATTAAACACTGTGTACGTGGGCGTGAAAATATTTTTTGATATATCCATCAGCGTTAAAAAAGTTTCGTTCCTTGTATAAGTAAGAGAATCTTAATTACCCGATTCGGTATATATTCTTTAAGTTACAGACTAGCACACAATCAATCACGTGGGAAATGGTAGATTTAAATACCTGTTAAATGCAACATGGTATCTCGGTATGCCTGAAAAATGCAAGGATTAGCTGATACCCAATAAATCTTTGTGCTCAATTTAGTGACTCTTTTTAAAATTAATCCGTGCACAATTGCCTCCATAACGTATTGCGATTTTTTAAATGTTTTTCGTCCTCGAACAGTTAATGGCTCGTGTTAATAAAAGCCCGATGCTGCATATTTGAAGTGAGAGAAAATAGCGCAACCCCCTTCATCATATAATGAACACATATAAATATTGTGCGTGCAGATATGTGTGTTTATTATTCTATCAATTAAAGTTGGCGTGTGTGAGAAATAAAACAAGCTGCTGGAGTGAGAAACCCCCCTCCACCCCACACCGCAACGAACACGACTCAGCTCTCTGGCGGTCAGAGTCCAGTTCAAAACCTGGTGCAACTGCAGTTCAACACCTGATAAAACTGCAGTTCAACACCTGGCGCAACTACAGTTCAACACCTGATACAACTGCAGTTCAACACCTGATACAATTGCAGTTCGACAACTAATNACCTGGCGCAACTACAGTTCAACACCTGATACAACTGCAGTTCAACACCTGATACAATTGCAGTTCGACAACTAATACAATTGCAGTTCAACACGTGATACAATTGCAGTTCAACACCTGATACAATTGCAGTTCAACACCTGATACAATTGCATTTCAACACCTGATACAACTGCAGTTCAACACCTGGTGCAACTGCAGTTCNCAATTGCAGTTCAACACGTGATACAATTGCAGTTCAACACCTGATACAAATGCAGTTCAACACCTGATACAATTGCATTTCAACACCTGATACAACTGCAGTTCAACACCTGGTGCAACTGCAGTTCAACTACTGATACAATTGCAGTTCAACAACTGGTGCAACTGCAGTTCAAACATGATACAATTGCAGTTGAACACCTGATACAACTGCAGTTCAACACCTGTTGCAAATGGTTTGAACGTGAGCACGAACTCACATTAAGACTGCACGTGTCGCTCGTTTACTTATATAATGGGGATCGTGACCTTTTATTTACGTATGCATTTAAGTATGCTTTTGTCATAATAGTTTTTTAATCCTTTATCAGTCTCTTCGGCAACTGGGATATTTTGGGCTCTGCGTGTGTGCAGTAGTGTGTTTTGTGTGTGTGTGTGTGTGTGTGTCTAACGTGTAAGCAAATGGAGAATGTACAATTTTTTTCTTTGTTTCTTAGTTACATTGCATCACAAAATATCTTTGTTTTCACCGGAATAAAACAAAATGCACATTTCATTTTTAAAAAAACATTGTTAGGGTTTGAGGCACAATTTATTTACAAAAAATTTGTAAACAGAATTAATTTTTTACATTTGAAAGGAATTAACACATCTTTAAAATTTCATGGCCTCCGTAATGCACTGGCTGCAATATTCTCTAATTTGTCGCACTTTTGAAGTATTACCTTTTATGTCTCGACTAGGGTGAAGGGCGGGGAACGAGAGTATGTACACGAGTGTCTTTGCTGGAAATCGCATTGTGGTATAAATCTGCATGGTGGACAAGCAATTTGGAGATAAAACTGTGTATTGGTACGCGTAATTTATAAATAGTGAAATATATTGACACCTGCTGGATTAGATGCTGCACATATATATAAACATGTTCGCATGTCACTTTTCATTCGGCTTAACACACGTAGTATTTCTTAATGGAGCGAGCGCACACAAATGTATGAAAATACAGAAGTTTAGATTGTCGAACGTAATGTTATTTATGATTTTGTACTTGTGGTGCGTGTACCTTTACGCTGGCGTCAGCTTGCGGTATATATTTTTTCCCCCGCAATACTTACTATTCGTACATTATTTGTATATATAAAGAATTTAATGTGCGGACACTGGGAGCTAGAAATATCGTTACACTTGGAGTAACCATATGGATATTTTATTCCTCTGCCTAGTTTTCCAAACGAATTGATTTTAAACTTGGGAGTAAATGTTTTTTAATGATGAGCGTCTATGCCTCGGAGAGGGGGAAAGCATGGGATCCTTCACTGTGCATTTCGCATACCGTGAGGGGTAGCGAAGTGGTTTTAACTCAGTTTTTGTGTTTTTTTAGCCATGATCACTTTATCGGAAACTGCACAGCGTATTTGTACACGACATATTTTCTTTTTCCAACATGAATTTTGAACAAATATTTTGCTGAGAGAGGCAAATGTTTTGTTTAGAAGGTAAGGGGCTAGGTGATTTTAGGTTAATATTAACACCAAATACGCTCTATGTATGCTTCTTTCTCGTGACGTTTCTTTACAGTATGAGGTTTTCACAGCGTTTTCTTTATTATGCCTTTCGATTCGACTACCTTCCTTACATTGAAAGGAGCCAGTTTTACAATGCTGCTTTTTCGGTCATACGTTAAATTTTTTTGTTTGATTGTTTATGAGGAGAGCCAACAGCGATGTTTTCCCCCATTCGAGTTAAAAATTTGTAAATATCCTTCGAATACCCGTTCTTGTTGTGAACGCATAGGTGTTTAGAGTGTGATGGAATGCAGTTTGGACCTCCACGAAAAAATTTTCTTTAACGAACCCAGACCCTGCCACTATTCTTGGGCGTGATGGTTGCTGGCCCGATGGTGGAAGCTCATCCTGAATCCTTGGTTTTGTGGGAAGTACACTCGTACGCTGCTCGGAGGGAGACTGTACATGGCGGATTTTTGCAGATGAAGGTCCTAAAGTTACGCAGGTTTTTGTATGCTTTTGCAAGTTATCGCATATAGCAAATGCAATGCCACATTTTACACTTATATACCACATTATCTGCCTTTTTTGGAACTTTCGTCCTTTTCGTGTTTTCAGACACATTTGTTGAATACAAACGAAGTGTTAAAGCAGCATCATGATTTCTGAGGTATTGCCTTTGCACNTTACGCAGGTTTTTGTATGCTTTTGCAAGTTATCGCATATAGCAAATGCAATGCCACATTTTACACTTATATACCACTTTATCTGCCTTTTTTGGAACTTTCGTCCTTTTCGTGTTTTCAGACACATTTGTTGAATGCAAACGAAGTGTTAAAGCAGCATCATGATTTCTGAGGTATTGCCTTTGCACTAAGATAAGTGGCAAATATATCAATAAAACAAATGAAGTTCTGGTACTATATTTTGTGAAGTGGCGTAGTCCTACAAAGACTAGCTGGCCCGAACAGATACTTCAAATTTGTGCAGATTTGTAATTTTGGGGCAAGGTATGTGCGTTTTACATGTATGCTTGATATTATCCTGGGACCTGATTTAATAAAATATCTGAACTATCCAGTCAGAATGCTAAAAGGCGAGGGGTGAGAGAGCGATATGTCACCTCTGTCATCATTCGAGAAAATGTGCCGAAAGTCGATATTTTTTCCATTTTATACTTCCCCCACACTAGCACACTCTGGCGGACAATAATGAAAACAAAAGCGGTAGTGATGAGGGATAAAGCATGGGTGAATAATTAGTTTTATAAGTGGAGGGGTGAGGGGTAACAGAATAAATACTCAATTTCAAATGTAATTTAATATGCATTAAAAATAAAAATTATTTCTGATCGGTATTAATTTAATATAAAAAAATATATTAAAAATTTAATAAATTATGCATGTACGTATATCGCTGATTGTAAAAATTTTTTAATTGCATGTAAAATTACAAGGTTTTTTTATGTTTATGAAACATATGTGTGTGCCGTCAGCTCACTTTGCGACTGAATGGTCAGAATGAGTGGGTACTGACAGCTTACTTGGCAGTGAAATCGAGAAATTAATGCTACCTATGTGCTGAAAATAGAATCCAATATGGAGGGCGTTGACAGCACCACTTATACTTTAACAACAAATATGGCTGCTGCCTGGTGGCTAAATAGGCAGGTCATCTGGTGATGACGAAATCGGTAATTAATACACAAGTGCCACCTAGGTATTAAAAATTTAAACAAATGACAAACGAAAAAACCAAGATGGCAGAATAAGTATAGGTGAAGGGTGGTGGGGATGGAGACTTGCCGACTAATTAGTCAAACGAGGGTGAGCAATTGGTGGGGTGTTCAACCAATGAGAAACATTTGAAAAGCAACTAAATATATTGGTGGAACAACAAATGTGAGTAATTAGTCAATGAGAATCATGGGTGTGAGTGGCGTGGGTTACATAAAAAACTGAGTAATTGGTGGGAAAAATAGTAATTGACAAACATTGGTGGAGTAATAAATATATTGTAATGGTGTTGAACGAAGGTGAGAGAGAATTAGCCGATAATAATCATTAGTAACAGTGGAGGGGGTCAGTCGTCTGCTGGGCGTGGTGCTGTGGGTACCCCCGGAAATGTACAAATTAATGACAAACAAAAAAACCAAGAGGGCTTCCCCAGAAATGTATAAACAGATGACAAACGAAAAACCAAGATGGCTGAACACGATAGAATTATTATTGGTGAGGGGTTGTATTTGTGAGGGGGGAACTCCGGAAATGTATGTTTTTTTAAGGTTGAGGGGTGGTGGAACCGGGGGGACCTCCGGAAATAAAAGTTCTTTTTTAATACATTTTTTAATAATAAGTTTTTAAATATTTTTAAAATATATATTATTTTAATCTAAATTCATTTAAATTTTTTGTGGGCGTTTCAAGGTCATGGGTACCCGGCGTCAAGGTCAAAGATCAAGGTCACTTGGATACATCATAGCGGGCAAAATGGCCTCTGGCTGACCGGAATGACACAACATGATCAGCTCCAACGCTCTGAGCCACAACCCTTTGTGCCAAACATAATATATTATTCTACTTGTGCTGAAGCCCATCCTTGTTTCAGGAGAATATTTGGTCATCGTAACAATTACGTACTTAAAGAAGGACGTTACCACGTCGTTTTCAGAGGATGGTGTGTCCAATTAGCTGCAGAGGCCTGTAATATATCATAACCACTGGAAATCATGCTGGGACTGTGGTCACGTTCCCATGTCTAAACTCGCTTAGGTGGCTTGATATTGGCAAATGATTCTTCATGCCGAACATCCGGCTAGTTTTCTGATCAACCTTATATTGCTTCCATTTATATTTGTAGATTTTGAGTAAATGATGCTGGGAACGTGGCAGTGTACGTAAAATAATTTCTCGTACTAAGTTTAATCAGCTGTCATTCCGCCAAAATTCATCTCTCATACAGATGCAATACATCAATTCGTTTGACTTACAGGGACTAGAACAACTATCGGTACGAATACTTTTAATTTTAGCAAAATAAATTTCTCTTAGAGTCGTTTGGCCTAAATAAAGTTCAAAATACTGTTCAAAATACTGTTCGAGAAAATATCAACACTAACAACTAGACCTAACATTTACATGTCATTTAACCAACAATCACTACGCCTGAGTCGTTTCACCTACACTTAGGAGTGGAGTGGGGGTATTTTGACGGCTCTTTTCATCGAGGTCTTGAGATCTGATGAGGATGAAGTGAGGTGAGTAAGGAGCACCACCGGTATGCAAGGGCGGGGAAAATGGCAGACCCCCGAGAAAACCAGCCAACCAACGGTATCGTCCTGCATGATTCTCATAAGTGGAAATCGTTGTGATATCCCGCCAAGAATATAGCCCAATTTACGTAGGGGGTAGGTGAGTCGTCTGACCACTGCGCCCCTCCTACATATAAGACAGCTCTATCTAGCGCGTGTTACTGATGTGTTGCCGGTGATGCTGCGTGTGTGGTGAGCGAGCACGTGTAATGACGGACGTGGCTGCGAAAGCGGCAGAGGTCAGGCAGGGTAGGGTTGTCCCTCGCCGGCCCGGCCAGTGCACTGGACAGCTGTCCGAGCTCGCTCATTGTTTACTGCGGGTATTCACATTCCGCGTGCAGTAGACATCCCAGCGGGGGTCATGACCCGCTCTAGCACCCTCCCTTGTCGCTGCCCATCCTCTCTACAAAACCATTACCTGCACCTCACACATTCCTCACCCACGGCATTTCTATCTCTGGCGAAGCAAACTGTATCTCTATGACTTTCAACTACGAGTTGAGTAGCAATGTAGAAGGCAGCTAGAGCTTAACGTCTCGTCATTAGAGACGGAGCCAGTTTCGTAGACAAACAAGAACGGGGAAGAAATCAGCCATGGCATGTAGTCGGGAATCATCCCAGCATTCCCCTGGAGTGATTTCGGGAAAACATAGACAACCGAAATCATGACAGCCGGACAGGAAGTAGAACCTGTGCCCTCCTAAATGCAAGTCCACAAGTTAAAACCTTCGCTAGGTGAATCGGTATGACAATGATTACGTTTAATGCAAACAATTAGATATCACTTCGTATTTTTATACTTTTGACTTTCTGAAAAAAATACACGTTGTATTTTACACATGCGATTTTGGTATATGCAAAATTTCGAACCTGGTTAACTAAGTATAACTAATAATAATACATTGTATACATAAAACTTTTCTTCAAGGACCATACAAATGGAAAAATAACTCTTTGTTAATTATATAATTATATATATATATATATATATAGTCGATTTTGACATAAGAAATTGTCTTTTGTAGCTATTATAAAAAAAACAGTTTATATAAGACCTCTCAACCGTGAAGCATTCTGGTGCAATTGAAATGTCATGTAATAATTTTAATGCTTATACTATTGGACACAAATTCTTCATATTAGAACTAAAACCATTTGGTTCAAATAAACACTGCGTAAGATTAAGTCATAATTAATTAGCTCGTGATGGGGCTATTGGATGAGACAAACGTCAAGTAACATTTACTGAACATACTAAAACCCAAAAATAAATGCTCTTACTAATTATTTACCGAAAGTTAAAAATGTTTGATTGACTGAAACATTATGTGAATAGCAAATGTATCACTTGTAAAAATGTTTAGCTCTATTTAGCCTTTTTATTCATGGAAATTTGTCATTAAAATAAAAAGTGTTGTTTAATAAATTGTTTCATTTTAAAGAAGCTTGCTATTGGATAACTTCTGCGCCTAAACAAGTTAGCTATTTTAATTTCCGATACAATATGTTGTCTGCATGTATAAAGTAAAAAAAAATTATATTATTAAAACTTTAAATAGCAGCGAGTTTCATTCAGAAGTTGTTACTAAAAATTACGTTTTGTTTGGTGCTTTTGACATTGAAAGGGCAGAGGGGGCGAGGGAGGGATTTAAAATATCGAAGATTTCCACATTGCGTGAGAAACAAAATTTTAAAAATGTGCTGATATATTTCAAATTATTCGCCGAATCAGCAATACTGTAAAACCGTATAAAAGAAATTTAAAATGCCATAGTAAAGTAGGGCTGAGAGCAAAATTGCAGTTAAAATACGGCAATAGCATTCATCACTTTGTAACATTCTGCTGAGCCTATGTAGTAATATGTAACTGAAAAATTTTTGCTTATAAATAATAATATCAGACACTGTTTGATCTTTAACTTGAGTACTGATTGTACAAACAGGCCGACAGAATAGATGGAGTATAAAAGAATACCCGAAATTTTAAGGTCAATAATATCAAAACCAAACTACCAACAACCTTGACTGACAAATCAAATGAACCGTGGTACCATAAAGTTTGTTTTAAATACATTCATAAATGTTAAATGTGACCACCATGAGTGGCCCGAACGACATCTACGCGATTATCAAACTCGTTCCACGCTGTTGTCAGTATGTCTAGTGTTCCAATTGAATGGCGTTCGTAACTCTCGTTTTGAGGTCGTCAATGGTGGACGAAACACTTGATCCTTTATGATGTAGAATTCGGAGCATCAACTTCGACTGAAATAAGTCAATTTTTTTTTAATGATAGGGTTCACTGACCTGAAATATTTTCACTGCCATCATTTTTAAAATTAATGTCTGAGCCACTAAAAACAAACCCGTTAACATTGATTGAGCTCTGAGATAAGGCATATAAATATACGTTTTTTTATAAACCGAGGTATCTTATGAAAACTAATTTAAAAGAGTTTCTGTATAGTATGTTTATAATATATATTATCAGAATAAATATTTTGATTGTATTTGGTTTAATTATTGGCCGCATTTCGAAAATCAATATCTGGCCTTATTTGAATCATGTAACTTTACATGGCTTTCTGTAGATGTGCAATATTTGGTGTTAATTAATTTAATTATTCCATAAATATGGCAAAATGTTTCATTTACTCACCTTGCACTATTTTGCAAAAGAGGATTTTTGTATGCATAAATGAGTCATTTAATTAATGCTGTTTTCGTAGAATGGAATGGAAAGGGCTTATTAACTCCCCCTTCTGCTAGTGTTAGTACTTCTGACTCCTCATAACAGGCGCCTGTGGCTGCAATATAGCAGAACATTGAATCTAGCGGGACGAATGCCATTACCTTCTCCAACAAATCCTGCTTGTGCATGCAACATCACTATAGTCGCAAACATCTCTGTCTGTACTGTGGTGCACGCCTGGCCAAGTCCTGCATTATGCACTATCATACTGGCCCAGCATCGGGATACATGGCATGGGATGCCATCGGATTGCAATCCCGCTCCCCGCTCGTTCCTAGTCCGCATTTTTGGTATGCTGACCGGTAACTATTACATCGCGCAAGTTTTTGAGCCTATTGTTATTTCCTATCTTCAAGGATAGCGTGGGGTCCTGTATTTACAGGGCAATGTGCGAACCTCGTGAGACATACATCGTCCGGTGGTTCCTGACTGACCACTCTTTCGCATTGCTTTCATAGCCTGCGCGTTCACTAGATCTCTAACTCATCGAAAACTGTCCATGGTCGAAGGACGACAGGTGTGTCACAAGATACCCATGGCCACATCGAATGAACTTTCTGCTCGCATTGAAGCAGCACTCTCTTCCTCTCAATGCTAAGCCATTTAGCAGCTGTTGTTGCCACCCGTGTTGTGTCCACACAGTTCTTATTGCCGCATATGTTCTTCAAACCGAGCTTGAAGAGTAACCATGCCACCTATGTGTGTTAGATATTCTGTCGAATAAATGTCATTCTCATAGCTCACATCATTATTTGTCTTGCAATATTAATGGCAGCAGTTAATTTATATTTATGAATATTTGCACCGTTGTGACAGTTAATTGCATAAAATACATATACAACAATTCATTCTCTTCAACATTTAGTAAAAATTAATGACTGTGGGAGAATACACATAGCCGGTAACTTATATTTAAAACGACAATAGGCTTAAAGCAAATAATTTATTCTAAAAAATTTCAATATGTACATCTCTTAATGGCTATTACTCAAAATAATAAATAATAAACCAAATTTAACATTTGGTTGCGTCTTTGCGACTTTAAGTGATTCCAGGTGTCGCGTGCCGGTTTAGGGATTATAGCACAACATTGGCTCACATCCATCACCCCCTCACACCACCCCGCCTCGCGCACTTCGCTAGGCGCCTTCCAGGCGGCACGTGGAACCACAGGCAGGTGGAAAATTTCGGGACACGTGGAGCTGAAGCGAAGGCCTCCCCCCCCACACACCCCCTTCATCTTCGTACGTCTCTAGCCGCCGGGAGATCTGTTGAGAGTGCAGGGCTTTCTTGAGTCATCAGCAAATAATCCGGTGTAGTATGCCTGAACGCAGTAAATACGCACCACGGAAGTATCGCTGACGACAGTAGGTATTATCCCCCCCCCCCAAACCTTCANTGCCGCCGATTCAGGGCAGCGGCTGGCGTGTATAAAAATCCCTTTCCAAGAATAGGAGGGGGTCAGTAATATCGGCTACATCAGGCAGTCATATCGGGGCAGTTGTTAGTTCATCTTCACCGCCGAGAGACGTCAGTTTAAGCAGAGAGTAAGTTAGTACAGCAGTTAATAAGGCCGGGATATCGGGACCCGGCCACGCCCGTCAGCCGCATCATTAAGGGGTCAGTCATATAAAAACAGTTGATAATCACCGGGCCGCGGGGAGAGTTGCGTGAGTACGATTCCGAACAGCAGTCCAGGGAGAAGCAGCACAGGGGGCCTGCATCCAAGGCCTACCACTTCGCTGGAACTCATTCCCAGATGACAGCCTACCCACACTCACCGAGAGTTAAGTATAAAATTCGTCGCCCAAAGAAGCCCCACTTAACCACGAATTCGCCCCGTGAATACGACTTAACAAATTATGACAGTACCGCACCTCGAAAGTTTTGATGTTGTGTATTTGTGAATATATACGAGACAATATATTCGTACTTCAAAATACAACAGTGATAGNATCTAAATACAACAGTGATAGTCTACGTCATTATAATACCCGCAACCTCCAAGCACTTTTTAGTCGGTGCCTGGAGGACATTAACTCTGACCAGATAAGCCACCATGTCCTCGACAGTGGCGGTACGTGAGTCGTCGTTACAGGTTCAGTAGAAACGTTAGTTATATATCACAAACGTGGATATTTTAGCTTTAGATATAAGAAATCCGTAGTGTAGTTACTTTATTTTATACGTGTTAATAATTTCTTAACAATTTTCTCAATATAATAAAAATAAATTATTTTTCTATATATTTAAGAGTTTTAAATGTTTTATAGATCAACGAATTCCCTTCTGCACTTATGTATGGAAGTCATTTTATTAACAGCTATTTTTTGAAGAGGCTATTTTTTCTTTTGAAACACTGTCTATGAAAATTATAATTGCAAAAGAAAACGAGTTTTTAAAGTAATGTAAGTATCTAGGTTCAATTATCACACTAACTGGCAATTTCAGAAAAGCAGACCATTCAGCACTTGCAATGAACCGTAATGATATTTGCCGCCACTTTTGCTTATATTATGTAATGAAATATATTTTTTTTTTTCCCACGTTAAGTTTCAGACCTTCACAAGTAATAACAAAGGTAATTTTTGCAGCCAGGAAATTTTAATTTCAGTTTTTTTTTACATAATTCGGTATAAATGTAACTTGCGTTCTGCTGTGTGAAAACATTTATAACTTTAAAACTTGGGAATCTACATATAAGATAAATACTGGTTACTACAATTTATAAAACATTAAATACCCCGTCAAAGTATTTGGTTTTTCAAGCGCCAGAGACTTGTTTACATAGCTACGTACTCTATCTTTAGAATTAATTTCTAGAGAATTTCCATTAACTTAAGCAGTAAACAATTAACAAAATTTTTTATTTTGTCAATTTAACCGTATGGAAACTGAACTGCTCTTCAAGATAATATGAAGTTGAATTTATGTAAACACACTTAAATATATTACCGAGGTATACTTTGCTTGTGATCACAATAAAAACACTCTTAATTTGGTGTACTATACTGAGCAACGCACAGCGAATATCTTGTATTTAGATTGATGCCCAGAGACCATACCAGAAATTACATAACACATTAGCTGGCTTTTTTAAAATATAAAATGAGATCAATTATTGGTTCACATTCTTGACAAATATTTTATTAATTATAATGGCTATTATATACAATTCCTCTTGAAAATATACTGGTTTTGGTAAGCAAATATTTTACATATGGTTTAATAGGTAAACTAATTACTAAATAGAAAATTTCTTGCACATTTTATGTACGAATAGTAAAACTATAGGATCGTGTAAGTATGTACAAAATGAAACTCGAAGACATTTTTAATTCATTGCAATGAAATTTTAATTACGGTTATAAATAAAGAAAAATTAAATTTTAAGCCATGTGTAAAAATATCCTTGTTACAAAATATCCGCTGTCCAAGGAGATTTAATCCTACCTGCAAAAGTGAACATGTATTGAAATCATGGTTTGGTGTAAAATGTAAAAGGTGGTGAATGCTGAAAAGATTGAAATATATATTTTACTAAAGAAACCTTCGAGATGTTCACAGTAATAAAATATTAATTAGAAAACAAGGTTTTCTTCGAGTAATTGTATTACACATGTGAAAGTCACCAACTTGCTATATTTGTTTTAATCCGAAAATAAGTATTTGGAGAAATAAATTCGAGTAGGAAAAATTTTTTTTCTAATTTTTTATATTCAATTGTTGTTTATAAAATTTGTGAGGATTTAGCCATGGAAAAAACGTAAGACATAACTTATAGTTACAAACAGGGTTCGATACCCGTTGGGGTCGCTCCCTGATATTCGCATGTGGGAATCGTGCCGNTAAATTTTTTTTCTAATTTTTTATATTCAATTGTTGTTTATAAAATTTGTGAGGATTTAGCCATGGAAAAAACGTAATACATAACTTATAGTTACAAACAGGGTTCGATACCCGTTGGGGTCGCTCCCTGATATTCGCATGTGGGAATCGTGCCGAGGATGNCGGAGGAGGCCGCTGGTCGGCGGGATTTCTACCGTTTCCCGCCCCTTCAGGACGCCGCTTCGTACCGTTATCGGCTCTCGAGACCTCGATGTTACGAACTCTTCGCTCTACATTTCAGTCACTTATAGTACACTGTTTAATTGACACCAGTGGTTTTTGTTTTCATATCTGTTGAGTATTCGTCATTTATACGCTAAAAGAAAGCTTATTTTATCTTGTTACATTTCAAGCAATTCACAAATGGATGTTGGGCGCCTTTTGTTACCTTTTAGTTTAATTATATATTAAATTTCTACATATTTTTCATTTAAAAATATTCCTCTTCAGCACATTCAACCAATTATAAATAAATATTTTCAAATACAATACAATTCAATATTCCTTATATTCCGTTATTACACCTTTACCTTAAAAAAACAACTTGCAGCAACTTATAATTATTTTAATCAGCATATTCATAATCATTATATCATTAAAACCTTTTAACTATAAGACACCCGTCCTTCTCTGGAGGAGGTGAGAATTAATCTGTTGAAGAAAATTACTTCTATTTTACATCTGCCTTTCTTATGGTGTATCCTGTCCTCTGATTGACTGTCGTTTCACTATAACAGATCTCACCGCCAATCAGTGATGGCAAGACGAGAGACAACCAGGATGATTTTGTTCAGTACTTATGTTTAATAAACATTTAATGCCGACTACCCTCTAGGAAAGAAATGAAAAATAACAAATAGAATATTAATATTGAATACCGTCTAGAAGCAAATGAAAAATTCTTACACATTACCTCCATATCGATAAACTATTAAAATAACCGAAGATTATACTGTTTACTCATATAATAAAGTGTAATTTGAAATAGCATTAACTGAATTAACAATATAAGCAAGTATTCTGTAATCACGCAGAATGAAAATGTTTATGACTAACCTTAAGATAACCCCAAACAATATTAAGAAATCAAATGTTGGCTCGTTAGAAGTTGTACTAGTTTTATTGTTTTGTATTCAAATATATGTTATGTGAATAAAATTATGAAAATGGATCGTAAAGCGTGGCTAATGGGGAATGCATAGGACTGCTATACAAAATAAAGTTTTAAGGGAAAATTTCTTCAATCGTCGATTTTAGCTATGTAGTTACAATGTAGTCGTAGAATACAGTAAAAAATACACTTTAGTAGCAATTGAAAAGTTACAACGGTAATGTAAAGGCGTCGTTTTATTTTATAGCCACACGAAGGACGGTGAAATATTAGTTCTCGTGAATAAACAGCACTTCTCTAAGAATAAATGTAGTGTAGTTAATGCGAGAGAATGAGACATTTCGAGAGTAGAGAGAGTTGAGAAGTGGCGTAAGACGTGGCTACGAGATGTGCTGTGATGGGCGATGCAGCATCCTGCCCACGTCTCCTGCGGGCGAGGTGAAGGCACAGCTGCGAGCTGTGTCCGCAAGGCGAGTCTCTCTTCCTACAACTGCGAACACCCCGCGACTCTCTCCAGTCAGCAGGGTGTGTTCGCCCGAGGTCGTAAAAACTCCAGCATCACCAACTCCTTCCTCTCAACATCCCCGGCCAAGTGACAGTTGGCAGCCTCGGACGCAGCAGGGGCCGGGGAAGTGTGCGTCCCTCCCACCACGCCTGCTCGCCACGCCGGCACAGCCGCAGTCTCATTACACTCTCTTGGCCGTTCATTGTCCACTTTCGAAATAAGCCTCTGGAAAATGTAACTTCCCTCACCTGCATACGTTTTAAAGGAAACACTGACCGGCATGCGTCCAGTGAAATTGCTAACTGTTAAAGTAGTTACAGGTTTTAACATTGAAATAAAAGAGTTAGGTAAACGTTTGTTAGTACTGAAATTATTTCTTTCGCATTCTGTTTTTATTGCATACTACTGTAAGAGGTTCACTTTTTTTTTTATACTTACTTTCCTGATCATTTTAGTATTTCACTTGACCGACGTATGAATACAGATTTCAAGCCCGTGGTAATGTTGATTTTACGTATGGCGGAAGAATACACGGTGTGCATGTAAACAGTTTTTAGGTATGGCTTTCATAAGTGCTAAATAACCTTGAACAGCCTATAGGAGGTACGCACGCTGTGACCTGCGCGGACACGCTGCGCGCTCGACCAAGTCTTCCCTATCATCTCCGGCAATCCCAGTGCGGGACTCAGCTATGTCGCTCTTGTGTTTACAAACGTCGCATGGACTTGCCATTTAACATAGAATAAAAATCGTGATTTATCATCACAGCCGTGTTGTACTTCACGATATATAAAGATGCTTACGTAATAATATTTCAATGCGTAGTATTTCATGACTGAAATAGACGTAAGATGTTCCTAACGTTACTCCGTTGGTGTCAGCTATATGAGATAATGGTTTTTTTTATTCTCATGTTGAATTTGGAGGATAAATAACCAAAAATAAAAAGCGTAAAATATTGTTAACAATCTACGAAATTATTTTCAAATTTACCACAGTATAGCCTACGTATAGGGAGAAAGAGAGAATGGTAATTTTTTTCCCCCATGCATTCTTTGTAGTGTTTATAAATTTGCTCAGGAAACAGTCAATTACGTAGAAAGGTTCCCAGTTATGTATAGAAACTACTCTAAGTATTCCTATACTTGCCTATACTTGCAACCTGATGTGTGTTATTATTTCCACACAATGTGTAGGTGAAACATTTCCAGTTAAAATTAAGGAAATTAATGTGAAGAATTTTGACGTGAAATTACGGTTTCTTCATTTAGCGGGGAGAGATGAGTTCCATATTTTAAATCTGTCAGATTGTGACGTTTGCTTTCCTATAACTCACTGGATTCTAGTTTTATCGAAATCTATACTACCACCTGCTCAACTAAAATTTTCGCTCTTTCTTTACGACGTAAAGTGAGAAATAAAACAACCCGGTTTTTCCTTATGGTTGTCTAGAAACCTAAGTTCAATTCGCTATTTTCCATTTCAGCTTTAACAATGTCCGAAATACGCGTTATCTGGCCCGCCTCTTCGGCTGAAACACGATCTTATCCAGCCAACCCCCCCTCCCCCGCCAGTTTCTTGGGTGTGCCAGTATAACTAATACAATAAAAAAACTTGAACCCCGCCCTATCGCTAGTCGCCCTCGGCCTCTCAGGGTGTCTGTCTACCAGCGGCGAACTTAACCAATTATCGCGAGGCTCAGGCTCTTGCGAGACGCACTCGACCTCGCCTGGTGACTCTCGGAGAGCGAGTCTGAAAAACACAACAGAATTCCCAAGACATGCTGCTCCAAAACACGGCAAAACATACTAGCCAATGAGGCGTTCCCAATACAAACAGTAGCGAATATACATGTTTTAAGGTGCTCCATTTATTTAACTACAATGAAACTTTGATTTTTACATCTATGTAATGCTCAAATCACATATTTAACATTTTTAGTAAATGTCGAATAAAAGCGTTACTGATAAAGCAGAATTTTTTTTCTGTCCCAAGAAGTCACAAAATGACACCTCACAAAAAGGAGCGGGTTTGTACCCATAAGGCAATTAATTTCGACCTTTCTCGCTTTTCCTATATAATACAACATATTATTTTTATATTATTCCTAGTACATACATTAGAGTATGCTAACAACCACTACGAATAAATGTGATTTTCAACCAAAATTCTGTGACATTTCTAACAAATATTTCTTCTAAGTGGTTTATTCTATTTACTACAATATAGTCGTGACTCAAAATAGCCTGTAACAAGCTGTTATAGTGCAATTAACATCGATTTATTATCCGAGTCAATAAATAATGACTTACCTTCAGGTTATAATTGGCCGTAGCACTGCACTCCATTTATCATTATGTAATGCCTCTACTACATGAGCAAGATACTACAATGTTGGGTTGAACTAACTTTACTCAGCATTTACATTTTAACTACACGCATGCATTCACTGGCTAATGAAACCATAGGTGGTGGTAGTCTGAAACTAACACTTGATATGATAGTTTATGTATTTTGCATGATAAATATTTTTTTAATGTAGCAAAGACTGCTGCAGGTAATTCACGTAGACTAAATATGTTTTACTATGCGCATATTCATGGGTAATATCAAAGACAGTTGCCGATTTAACACAATGGTCTGTTTGTTAGTTACCAGGATAAGTGTATCCATTGGCCACGCCCCCTTAAGTAAAGTTATATTATCCTTAAAAACATGTGTTTTAAATGTAATGGTAATACATCTTATCGTACAGCTGCAGAGATAGCTAACTAACAGAACACTCGCGGTGTCGAACTGGTGACTATTATTAATGTTTACTCGGATTATACTTTGCAAAGTAACACCAATTTAATCTATATTATTAATATGTGTGTTGTCTCACCATTTTAAAAACAATTTTCACACAACATATGATTCATAAACAAATGGGTGAAACAGTAAGTTTCATAAAACCAGTAGCTATGTTGTTAGGAGACACTTTATGCCTACGTGAGGGTAAACTGGACGCTGTACAGTAGTGCAACTTCCTCACATAGCTACGAATTTACAACATAAACTGGAGAGCGTGCCATAGTCAGTTTAAGCCTGGCGGCCAGTCGACATTCACTTTCTTGTAAAATACCTTGACGTCAGTTCCGGCATCACATTGAGCTGTCGTGAAATATTGACGTCTTCACCAGTGGAAATATCGTCATACTTTCACGCATTGTTTCAGTGCAGATGGCACACACAAGAAATGAGGTACACATACTCCTTTTTCGGAAGAGGTAAGCAATAGAGCTGGAGAAAATTTTCTTTTGGTTAAGGCAGATTGCTATTTAAATTAAAGAATTACTAATGACCATCCTTAAATTAATGGTCCAAGGTTTCTTGCACGAGAAATAATTTTACTTTCAAGGTTAAAATTTAATAGTTCTTAAGCTTATTTTATTGGAAATTAAACGTGTTTCTCTGACACTGGATATTTTTAAAAATGAAATGGTTAAACATGTTTATAAATATATGCACAAAACGTAAACCTTTAGTTTAGCTGGCAGAGCATTTATATTGTCTAAATAAAAATGACATATGTACAGATTTTCCACACAAAAGGCAAGAAAGGCATGGGTGTCCAACAATGCCAAAATGCAATAACTATACATAAATTCAGAAATAACTGGAAAGGGGGGATGATAGAACCAATCGATTTTCTCCCTACTGTACGCCCATGGGCACAAGCAGTAGAAGGATTGAAGCTCTATAAGTCTCACTGTAAAGACATATAACACTAGTGAACAACAGTAGCTTATAGGGACACGTTTCCTGTCTCACCTGTAACCAAGTACGTGAACTTCCCGAGGTCAGACAGAACTTGAACCAACATTTAAGCGCACGATTACACGGCCGCGAAAAAGATAGTATAAGTCTCATGCTGAACTGTCGGAAAAGAGCTTGTTTGCATTTGAATTTTCAATATTACAACAAAATTAAAGGAATAAAATAATTTGAATAATTAATATATAATGCTAGTTGCATAAATATCAGGTTTGAGGAAGTGTGTACAAAGATCTCAAACACGTATGTACATAAACAGTATTCTAACTGCAACCTGCTCATTTTGTTTTTTAGAACTTGCTATTGGAAGAAAAGATGCCCAGTGTTGCAACAGAGAGAGTGACTACTGCACACATCATATGAGCTCTCTACGAAATATAATCTGTATGCATTGAAGTTACTCCCAACCTGAGGTGTACAGAATTGTTCGTAGGGTCTACAGTTAATGATAAATGGCACGGACTATAAGGTGCCTTGAAGGTTGGGGGTATCAAACAATGACTTCATCACGACTCAGGGTTTTGTGCCGGTTTATTTAACAGGAATTCATTCATACATTCCCGGAAATTTTCCGGAAGTTTATACATACCTTCCCAGTACCTTGTGCCAAGAATTTACTCATACTTTAACGCCCTGCGAGTTCTGGCCTGAACGGCTGGTTACAATGTTCTGGCTAACATTTCCGATGCTGTGGGGGCATTAGGTGGCAGGACACTTCCCTGAGTGACGTCGTTGTTACTTATCTGCACTTGTTGCGGGGTGGTGGTTCCGGCAGTTAAGGTCTGGTGAGTTGGATTGGCCCGGATATATTCCGGCAGTAGATGCGATCTGGTGAGTTGCATGGCCACTGATACAGGTCCTCGGACTGGCTGTTGTTTGTGTTGGACTCAGCTGGCTTCCTCTCGATGTGGCACTCCTCATTGGAGCTCACCACTCGCTCCTGTTTTCGGCGTAGGGTTGTAACTGACAGTTACTACACTATCACATCCCGGCGAGGCAAACCTGGGTGGGCCACCACCCCGCCCCTCGGCGCGGGGTTGCACTAGACTAATCCCACTAGCTAAACATGGCACTTCTCATTGAAACTCACCACTCGACTCCGCCTTCTCGGTGCATTATTGTAACTGACTGGTGACTGGTGACTGACTGACTTGACTGACTGACTTGCGTCCCGGCATGGTGAAACTACTCGTCCGATGTAACTCCGGTAACTTTCTCTGATTCTGCCCTGCGTTTCGCGTCGCGATATGACTGGCCCCTTAATGTTGCGACTGACTGATGCGGCTCACAGACGTGGTCGGGGTCCGTTATCCCGGCCATGGTAACTGTTACACTGACTTGCTCTCTCAGTGTGGAGTATCGCAGCTTCCGACTGCCCCGATATGACTGACCAACGGACTCTCACAGCATGGTGATCAACACTGTCCAACCGATGATATACTGATTCCCACCCTCCCCGCCAAGATGCTTATATTGTATCTTCGCTCCCTCCCTAAGTTCCTACATGTGTCTTCCTTGTTGGGGGAGGGAGGTGGAAGGAAGACACAGTCCACAGCGTACTTCATACATGCGCCATGGTTCTTCACGGTTGGGAGGGGGGAAGGGGTTGGCCTGGACCCTGAAAGTTACCCTGTCAGCTTTCCTTCCGCAGCGTGTGTCCCAGTTACCCCATGGTTTGGCTATATTTGGGGGGAGGAGTGCTTGTGGCACTACTCTCTAGCTTGTCAGCTGTTTTCTCTGGCATGTTCTTGACTTCGGATGGAAAAACGCCCTATTATCTATTCATTTCTCGGCGTTTACAAATTCCACTCGGCAGACTAGGAGGGTGGGTGGAAGCCCGAGGGCGGCAAGTGTTACCTCAGCTCAGCTTGACCTTGGTATGCATAAATGGGCGACATATATCGTCCGGAAGGCCCTACACGGTTTAAGCCGGGGAGGGGTGTTCGTGACAGTGCCTCTTCTAACACTTCCTATATGCGCCACACGTCTATTTACACCTCCCCCCTCGTATCTTCGGTGCTGACACTTTCTGTGCCAAAATCTCGGTTTTCGGTATTTGGTGGCATCTGTGTAGAGCTAGCCTTGTCTATGTCGCGCACTCACTTCTGGGCGTGGTTGATCTCGTGGTGCGACCTCTACTTCGATTCGTCCCCTCCCTCCTGTGGTGTCCTTACCTGGTTGCCCAGCTGTCGTCACTCAATGGCGCACGCATCTCTACGGTTACCAGGCGTGCCCCTGCCTGTAAAAAGCGCCTAATACTCCAGCTCTGTGGTTACAAACACAAGGTGTTTATTCACATGGTACATCTGGCTAATTTTTCTTTTATTTACTTCGCAGGCCTCATACACTGGAAATAAAAGCAAAATTTTTATTTTTATTGGACGTTTTTATCACTTCTACATGTCCATGGCATTAAGAGTTAGCACAAACAAACTAACGGAATTTTCCTGGGTTCCACTTCTGCCGTGGACTGCATGTTACTGCACAGTGTAACTCCTGGCTACATATGTGAACTCGCAAATAACAACAAAAAACTACACAGGGCGCGATACACATCTCAGACATCCTTACCTTACAGTTATTTTATTGAACGGTTTCACACCTTTGTACAGGGTTACAATTTGGAGGGTTACACAACATGACCTACAGTGATCTATCCGGATCAATATACTTCTAACTTAGTCGCTCTTCTGTGCTTCGGTCTCCGGGTAAGACGGATACGTTCTTGATATATGCAAACCAATCAGGTGGCATTTGGCCTGTATATTGCACAGCTGGCTGCCAGTTCTTACATTTAGGAGACATGGTTTATTTATTATTTTGTCAGCGCATAGGCTGTACAAATAAAAACCCTCTTATCTCCTACGCTGGGAAACTCTGATCCTGCGCGCACACTACTCTCCGGCACTCCTGCCGCTTCCACGAGTGGTCTGACCGAAGGTGGACACAAACACACACTTAATCTATCTCTAAACTTTCACATGGTACGTGTTACTGTTACGACAGCTCACAGGCTGTGAAAGAACAAAAAATAAGACCCTTATCTTATCCTGCCTCTGATGCTTCTCCGAGCAGGCAAATGTCAACACACAACACACTCTGTAAAAAAACTTTTAATGCATTTTCACTCAGCACCTGGCTGATGGCCTACATTGGTACTTTACCTTTTCAGGAAAATTAAATAAATGACACAAAGTCACAGTTAAGTGTGGCGTCTACACGCCTTTCGGCTGAGGCCCATTTTCACAGGTCAAACTGTAAATAGTTTGTCACTTGAATTGTGGCGCACTTACCCACAGAGTCTGTTTCTTTCGGCTGCTGGTGGTTTCTTCTTGCGCCTCGCACTGTGGTGAACCTGAGTGAGCCGGACAGCTGAGGTGAGGGTGGGAAGGTGTGTATTCCTTCCTCTCATTCTGTTGACTCTCTGGACTGTTGCTTTGCAGGCCTGTCCTCGGTTTGGCTACGGTCTCCCGGGTTCGTTTCTTGGTCGGTACACTTCTCTCCATTGCTTCGCTTCTCGCCTACTGTCTGTTCTTCGTCCGCTTTCTTCTCACATGCGCTTGTTTTTTACTTCCGTCTTCGCTCTCGCCTGTTATTCTTTCTTCTCATCTCCCCGTGCTCGTGTATGTATGGTCTCGCTAATCGCATCTTTGGCGCACATCTCTGGGGCGCGGCCTTTTTATTTCTCCGTCCAGCATGTATTAACTGAGATAGCGCGCACAGTGTTGGGCGTATTAAAGGACATAGTGCATAGGGCACTGGGCGGCCTTGCAGCATTTATGGCTTTTGTCCATAATCTCTCCCCTTTATGGTTCACCCTCCGGTGACCTAGTGGCCTACTATGGGTCCTACTTTTCGTTTTTCCCGTTTCTAAGTATTTGTGGCCCGATAAGCACGTCTCATCGGCGCTCGGATTATCCTGCCTGGCTGCACGGTTATTCATCCGTCCGCTTGTCATGTTCTCGTCATTGACATTGGCCCCTATTCAGGGCACTACTGACCTAATTTTCTTATCGGTCAGTACGGTTTTTCATCCCTGTCCACCTGACCTACTCTATCTCACATAATTTCCCACCATCCAGTGGAAATGACCTCGCGTTTCTTACCATTAACGCTCCTTGCTACTCTCGTCACTAATTTCTGCCTCGCTTCTTCTTGTTCTCCCTTCGCTCGTCTGCTCCTCGCTTCTCCCGTCGTTACTCTCTTTCGCACTTGCTCTCTCGTCACTCGTTGTCTCTCGCAATTCTCGCTACTTTCACTATCGTCCATCACCCAATGGGCTGTTGTGGCCTACTTATTCACTAACTGCTCCTTGCTGAATTCCCTTCATTCTCCAGCCTTGCTCTCTCGAACATGCTCCTATGCTCATCCTCGTCAATTCCTATATTGTTAGCCTCGCAATTTTGACTCATGGTGGGTTGGGTGAAAAATGCTGTTGTGGGTGCCACGGGGGTTTGAACTCCCGGAAGTCTTGGATCAGCATGACTAGCTCGGTATTTCGGTACGGGTGAGACTCCTTTTCTCGGGTATAGTCTGATCTTTGATTCGGTCTCTACAGACTTATCTATGCCCCATGTTGGGAGCCATTTAAACTTGATGCTATTCCCCACCTCCTGTGTACAGAATGGTTCGTAGGGTCTACAGATGATGTTAAATGGCACAGACTATAAGGTGCCTTGAAAGTTGAGGGTATCAAACAATTACTTCATCACGGCTTAGGGTTTTGTGCCGGTTTATTTAAAGGAAATACATCAATACATACCTGGAACTTTTCCGGGAGTTTATTTAAACTTTCCCGGCACCTTGTGATGAGAATTTTCTAATACTTAAATGCCCTACGAGTTCTGGCCTGAAGGGCTGGTTACAATGTTCTGTCTAACATTTCATATGCAGTGGGGGCATTAGCTGACAGGACACATCCCTGAGTGACGCCAATGTTACTTATCTGCACTTGTTCTGGGGTTGTGGTTCCAGCAGTTGAGGTCTGGTGAGTTGGATTGGCCCTGATATGTTCTGGCAGTAGATGAGATCTGGTGAGCTGGATGGCGTCTGATACAGGCCCTCGGACCGGCTGTTGTTGGTGTAATGCACTCAGCTGGCTTCCTCTCGACGTGGCACTCCTCATTAGAGCTCACCACTCGCTCCCATTCTCGGTGTAGGATTGTAACTGACAGTTACCTCCCTACCATATCCCGATGAGGCGACCCTGGGCGAGCCACTAGCCTGGCACTCGGCGTGGGTTTACACTGGACTAATCCTACTAGCTCGACATGGCACGTCTCGACTCCGCTTTCTGGGTGCATTATTGTAACTGACTGACTGGTGACTAGAGACTGACTTGACTGACTGACTTGCGTCCCGGCATGGTGAAACTACTCGTCCGATGTAACTCTGGTAACTTTCTCTGATTCTGCCCTGCATTTCACCTCCCGATATGGCTGACCCCTTAATGTTGCGACTGACTGATGCGGCTGACGGACGTGGCCGGGGTCCGATATCCAGGCCATGGTAACTGTTACACTGCCTATCTCTCTCAGTGTGGAGTATCGCAGCTTCCGACTGCCCCGATATGACTGACCAACGGACTCTCTCGGCACGGTGATCAACACTGTCCAACCGATGATGTACTGATTCCCACCCTCCCCGCCAAGATGCTTATATTGTGTCTTCACTCCCTCCCTGAGTTCCTACATGTGTCTTACTTGTTGGGGGAGGGAGGTGGAAGGAAGACACAGTCCACAGCGTACTTCATACACACGCCATGATTCTGGACGTTTGTAGGGGGGTGGGTTTGGCCTGCACCCTGAAACTTACCCTTTCAGCTATCCTTCCGCACCGCGTATCCCAGTTGCCCCGTGGTTTGGATACATTGTGGAGGGGGGGAGGAGTGCTTGTGGCACCTCTTTCAAGTTTGTCAGCTGTTTTCTCTGACGAGTTCTTGACTTCGGGCGGAGATATGCACTATTATCTCGTCATTTCTCGGCGTTTAAAAATTTCAACTGGGCTTGCTAGGGGGGTGGGAGGAGGAGGCTGGAGGTTGGCAATTGGTACCTCACCTCGGCTTGACCTCAGTATGTGTAAATAGGCGACACTNGGGTTTAGTGACAGCGCCGCTTCGAACGCTTTGTATATGCGCCACGCGACAGCTATCTAACTTCCATCCCAAGAAATATCTCGCAACACATGATATTCAACTGTTAGACATGTATATACATACATATATAAATACATACATAACCAAATGTAAGAAGAAAAGAGGCAAAATGTAACTGCTCTAATTATCACGAGAATCGGAATTATATTCGAGGAAAGCAGGAAAAAGTAATATACTGCTTTAGGCTTCAAGCTAAATTTATAAACTGTGCTTATTACTTTAGTAAATTCACGAGCAATTATTTTTGACACCATGCAAACGGAAAATAAAATAAAATATTCTNAGCAATTATTTTTGACACCATGCAAACGGAAAATAAAATAAAATATTCTGAATAAAATATTTAGGCAAAAACTTACAGTATTTCAGGAAATATATAAAAAAATTTATTTTATATATATATATATATACACATATATATGTAATATATATTGTTGCCAGTCATCAGATATTCTCCAAATACTCTTTTTTTTTAATCAAAGTATGCTAACTACATTGATGTGAGTAAAAGCAACTTAAGGGGATTTTCTTTCTATAGCCAATTATACTTTCCATAGCCAATTATAAGGCAATTTCTTTCAAAATAACTTATGTATATGCATTTAACAAGGCCGTCAAAAGTGTTTACCTACCAGTTGGTTGTATTGGTGCTATTAAATTTTGTGCACTGCATTTAGGGACGCGTGTTTCAGTATCAAAAAAGAGAATGGCCCCGACAACATCTGATGATAGGCCTTTCTTAAGGTTTCGTAATATTTGTGTTCGCATCAGCAAAATGATTTTTGTTGATAAATCTGCCAACATCTGCGGGTTTAATGGTTTTATTATTTGCACACTAGTACATTTTCTCTGCGCTAATATAATTGCAGGTATTGATATTATATTAAGTATACAAAACATTTGTTTTGAAAGCATGTTTCCGTTTAATATCCAGATTTAAATAAAAACACATGTCGTTATTTGTTTACGTAATATAGCTACTGTTCCGTGCAGCAATGTAAAGGGTTGTGAAGTATCGTTGAGTACGCACGTTACCTTGTTCATCTTTTTTCTTTCATGAAGTGAACTGCGTTGAGAGCAGAACAGAGAAGGCACTACAATTATTTTGACACTGAGTGTAATCTGGAGAGCCAGTTGAGGCCGCGGCCACCGCCGCGGGCTTTATATACCGCGGAGAAATGCTGAGTAAGGGTTCAATGTATTTCGAGGTTGTTTTAGTGAGCTGGCTTCACCCCCTTTTCTTCTCATGAACTTTGCACCTTGCGTTTCATGGGAGTGTGCATAGCGCTGGAAGAGGGGGTGAATATGGGTATAATTATACAGAATGTTCCAGAACGCGTGTATAAGAACCACACCACGTGCATCCTGATCGAAAATGGTTACGAAAATATAAGTGGCAAAATGTCTTACGATGACATTTTTCGTGCACAATGTGGCAACAAAGCGTGGAGATATGCCCCTCTTTCGCTGCACTGACATCTGCACATTAAATGTGGGAATGTGAGTGTATATCTTCAGTTTATACCAATGTGCACACGTCCACATTTGTAAAGGGAACGTGACAAGGATACAATACGAAACTAATCTGTCAAACAACACTAATGTAACATCTGTTTTAACTTATTTTAACATCACAGCTACTGCTGTCCTTCTACCGTGACAAGTATACCATGCTTCTGATGCGATATTACCAGACACTCAACATCAACTGACGATTAGGGCTGTGCCCATGTACGACCAGAAAATAAGAAATTAATAAAATATACTATTCACTTCCAACATCACAGAAATGTCCGGATTCCTTGGCACAAACAACAAACAAAATTCCACAAAACCACAGTAAAGTGGTAAAATTCATAAACAGAATTACCTAAGGCCACGGTATAAACAAACATAAATGGAAGCGATAAACACAATAAAATATGCTCATAAAAGTCAAATTGGAATACTTAAAACATGATCATTCTGTTTGACCATACTTGGCACAAAATAGAGAATATAAACAAAAATATTATAATATACAAGATTAACTTGTAGTATAAAAATATATATAGGCCCAGTAGAAAACATAATTGTCTATAAATGAAAATATGTGACTTGTAGTTGTGGGTTATAATATTTTTTTTGAGAATTTATTATTTGAGAAAAAAAATTAAATTAAATTAAAAAAATGTATAATTATTGAATGAGAAGTTTCTCAATAATAATTGACCAATTTATGTATACTTGAATAGTATAGTAAAACATATTAATATAACATGATTAACTGCACTTCGAGGTGAATTTACAATATTGAGTCCAATTAATTTATATTTGAAATATATTTTTCTTTAGAAGTCGAATAAACACAATAAACAAGGAATAAAGTGCAGAAACAAACACTTTACGTAAACCTCAAAAATTATCAAATAGTGCGATGTTAGCACTCGCGCAAGTGATTCTTTTTGGTTTCAACTCGACGCGGTGGTGTTCTCTTTGCTCGGCTCGGATCCCCTCCTTCCACCCCTTCTTATTAATGTTCAATCACCCTTGATTACCCCACTGCTTGTTCATCATAATTTTTTATCATTTTTCAAGATTATCTAAGTCGTTGCAGGGCTCGCGCTCTTTCTATTATAAGCCCTGCTGTAGCCTGAACGTGTTGCCTGAAGTTTTCTACGTTGAAATAGATTGCTCCACTTGTTGTCCAACGACGTGAAGCCGTGATGGAGCTCCTTGTAATATGTGTCGTCGCCTGAGCCGCCGAACGTTATGGCAATTAAAAGGTGTGCCGTGGACAAAGTTTGTGTGTTAGTTGGGCTTTTTTTAAAGTTTTAGTGTCTGGTGTGGCGTCGTGTTTGTCTTGGATAAGCAGTAATGTTAGTGTTTCCTTAAAATTGTGGTTTCGATCGCCAGTCCAAACTTGTTTCGGTTATAACAAAAACCTCGTGTAGCTCTATTTTCCTGTTTTAATGTGTTGTTTATTGTTTGTTCTCTGCCCAAGAATAAATCCCTTATTTAAATAGACTTGTTGTTGACGACTCTCTCGTGGTGTTGTTGTCTACGTTTTCAATTCTTCTCAGCCAGTAGCTTTTAACTCGGTAGGAGCTTTGACGAGTCGTTAGACTGCCCCCGCCGAAATCTCAATATTTTATATTGTATTATTAATACAATTTTTAATGTGTTGGTTTAACGAAAATGAGGCTTTACTGGGCTCATACAACTGCCCTTTTCTAATGCTCCAAAAGTCATTCTAGTCTGTAAATTGCTTTAATTGTTTTGGCATTAATGCATTTTTTAATTAAAATTGATTCAGATTGTATTATTGCATTTTTGAGAGCAACTTACTAAATTATGTAAATTATATTTAATAATTTTATGTAAATCTAGAAAGATTTTTTTACCTACTGGCTAAGTTAATGTCAAGACCTTATAAGGTTCAAAATATTTCTTTATGTATATTTAATTGGCAAAATATGTTAATTATTAACTCATCAGTATGTACGTTATTTGTGTTACAGCAAAATAGGAAATAAAAACTAAAAGTGCCCTTGGGATGCATCCCTAACAATTAATGCTAAAAAATCATAGTAATTTTATACGGTATTACTCAAAACAAATCACGAAACGAATAAAGTGAAACTGGTCGTTCACAAATTGAAACTTATAATGAAAATATAAAATGAATCAGTTTAAAATTGTTTTATGTCGTAAAATGAGGGTGATATTAATTAACAGTATAAGAGAGATTTCGTAGGTAAAGTCCCGTTGTAGCTTAGTTGTCCTGATGGATAGCACGTCGCATTTGAGAGACCAGAGATGCGAAGGTGGCTACACACATTTACCTGGTAACTGCGGAATTGGATATGGATGTGCGCAGTTCCACCAGACGAGAACTCTCAAAGGCTGCAGTACCCACACATCAAGAAAACATCCAGGACCCGCAAACAAAGTAGTAATCATGGCTGGGTCCGGTAATCCGGGAACGTGAATAAAAAACGTAAACTTGAACGTGAAGGTGGAAGACTTGACCCTTACTAAAAAAAAGCGATCCGCGAAAGTGAATAAAGTAATAAATAACTGATGTGTGACGGAGAACAAACGAAGGATTTACGACGCTAGATGTCGCAAGCTGTCCAGAAGAGGCGAAATGTATTGAAGTGCAGAGAGTTGGCAGAATGAGGAAATGAGCATTTTTTATGTGAAATCACACGCCAACCGGTAGGGATACGCCGAGAAAATGTGCAAGAACTGCAGCTGCAGGGAATTAAGTGGAAGGTGTAGCCTCAGACGGCGACTGAAAGAATTTGCAACGCAGCATTGCATATCCGGTTGGTAGAGAAACAATCTCTTATGAGACACGTGTCTACAGGCGATATAGTATTAAAAACGTAGCATTCAAAATACAGAACAAAAAAAATTTCAATTAAAGTTACGAGAAAACTACTAAAATGGTAAAATAAAGACGAAATATTATTAAATAAACTAAAATACATAAATAACACATCGCATATTTCATAAATAAATAAATAAAATATTTGCATGAAGAGTTATATCATAACACCGTACCAATATATATTATTAAATAAACTGTAGATGCGCAAACAGATCAAAACATCATAAATCGCATTAATTAAATAGCAAATGTAATAAGACAATTAAACATTACTCGTAATCGTTTTTACTGAATTAGGTACTGAAATGAGGTTTTCACAATTATTTTAAAAAAACATTACAGTAACAGTGAAACAACAGTAAACTCAGCAGTAACAGTTGGCATGCCATTAATGTTACATACGTTTCCTGATAATGTTTCTTCAGTTGGCATACCACAAAATGCCCCTAAGCGTGCTGCAGTTTGCAAAAGTTGGAATGGCATATGTGGCCCATTGAAATGCTACTAATATATGCGCGGCAGTAAGTAACAGTTTGCTTGCGATGAGTGGCCCACATGTTTGCTGCCTGTATATCTCCAGCAGTAAACAACAGTTGGCATGCCATAAATGGTCCATTAGCTTGCTGCTAATATCTTACCAGCAGTAAGTAACAGTCTGCCGTAAATTACCAATACACTGGCTGCTTATATTTTCCCAGCTATAAATAGTGGTTACCATTTCGTTTATTGTCTTCTTGTGGGGCGTATGTTGAATTCTAGCAATCAACGTAATAGACTTAGTCCATTATAAAATTATTTAAAAAATAGTAATGTCACTTTTGTTTATGTGACATGAATGTCAACCATGTAAGAAATGCTAACAGTAATAAATGCGAACGTTTGTCACCGCTGACAAGAGTTGGCCAACTGTTAACTACTTGATGTTCGCTACTTGTGTTCATTGCCATATATAAATCAGCCTATTTTAAACAACCCGAGTAAGGTGTTATACTTCATACGCTACCATAGTTCTGCTATTGCACATGCTCGCAAACATTTTATTTAAACTCTCTCTCTCTCGCAGTCGATTCCGTACACTTCTGAATTAATAATTCTTTTAGAGAAACATAATAGACAATACAATATTTTAAACATGCAATATAATGTATAAATATATTTATTCAGGCACTCATTCTATAGGCGCATTCTACCCTCCAAACTATTTCGTACATTGGATCTTTACATTTCTCGCATATTTGCAAAACCTTGAAAAAAATCCAAAAATCTCATCTTATATATTCCCGGTCCTTCAAGTCATCGATGACTGAAGATATATTACGGTTTTGTGAGAGATCTCCACGTTTTTGCAGGCCAATAATATGTATGAGTATATCAACCAGGAAATTTGGGTCTTCGGAAAATATGCAGCCAGTGTTCTCGGCGTCTTGTGCCTTCTTCAAGCCACTTGTAGCAGGAAACCCGTTGGAGAAATGTGAGGGGTCGAGGGAAGAATTATCATATTTCTAATCAGATAATTTATCATCACTGTCACTATAAACAATGCTGTCTTCATGATTGTTTTCACCTCCTGTTTTGTCCTCACTATTAAGTTTACGTTTCTTTGTACGAGTTGCACAATACATTTGTCGGCCTTGGCGTGTATATGCAAGTTATCATGTAGAGTGAACTGTCTACAACATTTATAGTAGCTAAGACTCGAATGAGATGGGTTCTTTAAACAATCACTCTTCTCATATAGATGCGTATAACAACATTTACCGAACTTCTTGTCATAGTAAGAACACTGTTATCTGTGTAATATTTGGGCAAACGTTTAAGATATGCATTAAGGCATACATGATACACTTGATTTCACATCGTCAGTGGTTCGCATCGTCTTCAAGCCAACAAGCATTCATGCACTTATCTCCTGCCAACTGACTCCTGCCAAATGTCTTCTGACAAACTCATTTAGGCTGACTCCTGCCGAAATAATCCTGCAGACTGACTCCTGCCTATGGATTACTTCCGATAGACTCCTGCAGATTAACTTCTGCAGATTGACTCCTGCATACTGACTCCTGCCGACAGTCTCCTGTAGGTTGCCTCCTGCAGACTAGGTTGCCAGGGGAAAAGTAGGGGTAAAGTGGGGTAACGTTATACATAATCTTAGATTAAAAAAAAAAAAATTTTACATTTCTCAAATTTTTTTTCTATTTTTGGAATCTATGTGGGAATATTTTGGTTCAAGATAATCAAAGGTCATGGGTATGGTGTCAAGGTGACAGGTATGAGGCCAATGTCACTGAGATCCTATGTCAGTCGGGCAATGTTACAACATGGCGGCCGATCGGCTCCTTGTTCCTATCCCTCATCCGCTTAAAGCCCAAACATTCCAAATTTATCTACTTTGTTTAATTTTTTAATATAATTTTTTTTTAGCAATTTGCGATTTTTTTTGTTTAAGATAATTGATAGGCATTTGGTCAAGGTCGCAGATGTGAGGTCAAGGTCACCCATTCCTAACATGTCGGTCGAGTGATATTACAACATGGCGGGCGGTCTGTCCCTAGTTCCCTTGTGTCAAAATTTTTTTTATTTTACTAGGGGTGCTACATCTTACTCTCCTGATCGATGTTTTCTGTTTACAATATATGCGTTTAAGGTTCCCCGCAGCATAGTTTACTAAGTAAGATATGAAATTTTTAATTTTAATATTACTTTTGTTGCTGAAATTTTATCTGCTCTTGCAGTTTTCAGCCTACTTTCCTAAGGAAAGAAAGTCTAATAAGATCACTTCTCGGCCTGTGTGCGTATGAATGTGTGCTGTTGTTGAATCTGTGCGTGTGTTGCCCCCTCCCCCCCACACTTTAAATTTTTGAACGCGACAACCGAATTTCACCAAACTGTGTACACGTAAAGAACTTTGTAGACGCACCCAAATTTTATTGTTTTCGACTACGCCAAGAATTTATTTTCAAATTGGATGTCCATTTATATATATGGGGTTAAATGTAATATCTCTAGAAACATTCAACTGATTTAAACCAATATTGTATGCTGCCAGAGAATTAAGTAAGCATTAAATTTTGAGATGGATATTGTTGTCGGTGAGGCATTTTGTAAGATACTGCTAATTATAAAAATAAATATTGGACATATTTCGAAAATTTATACACACATTTGCTCCGAATTTGGCATGTAANTGGGGTTAAATGTAATATCTCTAGAAACATTCAACTGATTTAAACCAATATTGTATGCTGCCAGAGAATTAAGTAATCATTAAATTTTGAGATGGATATTGTTGTCGGTGAGGCATTTTGTAAGATACTGCTAATTATAAAAATAAATATTGGACATATTTCGAAAATTTATACACACATTTGCTCCGAATTTAGCATGTGAGTGATATTATGATAGACCAAGTGAACGTAGGTAATTTAACTCGATTAGATGCTTATTTACAAAATGGCGGCTATANAGTGATATTATGATAGACCAAGTGAACGTAGGTAATTTAACTCGATTAGATGCTTATTTACAAAATGGCGGCTATACAAATACTTTAGATCTATTTGGTATATCCACCATAACATTAATCAATACGCACCAATTGATGTACGCTGAAAGTATATATTACAATCACCATACAAACCAACACATAACCCACCTTTGTCGACCATTTTGAAAAACAGCACCAAACGAATAAATAAAATTTTCAATACCTACGTCAGTAAACAATTAATCGATTACTTTCAAATTTTGCAAACAAGAATTGCTGATGCAGATGCTGTTAAGTAGTATGTTTTAAGCATTACCTACAACAATTCTCAAAATGGTGGCAATAAAACCATTTTAGCTTAAAATGCAATATCGTCCAAACCATGTAATCAATTCGAAATTAAATCTGTATGCTGGTAGTTGATATTCCAAATATCAACTCTACCCACACAGAGCATTTCGTCTGCTAATTTATAAGGTAGTACACCTTGAAAAAATAACTATTTATATCATATAATAGAAAACAATTTAACCGATTCCTATCAAATTTGGCAATCAAGTACTACTGTGGAAGATTATGTATTAGTGCATGTTTTAAGTACATCAGATTCTTTTAAAAAATGGCGGACATAAAGCTATTTTAATTTTAAATGCTGTTTCGTCCAAACCATGTTATCATTTCCAACTTGTAAATGATGTTGGCAGCATATAATTTAATAAGACACTGTTTAAAAATTTAGCTTCTTTTGTCCGCCATATTTTACAAAAGTGCGATGAGAATAAATACAAATGTCAAATGTCGAGAAATAAATGACGAATTTCTATAAAATTTGCAATCAAGTAGTACTGAGGCAGATAATATTAATTGATATGTTTTAAGAATATTAGCCACTTACTCTCAAAATGGCGGTCATATAGCCTACATAACTCAGAATGCTATATCGTCAATCCTTGTAATATAATCCAACTTAAGATTGTATGCTGACAGTGGATATCACAACCATCTAATATATTTTTACATTTAGCATATTTTGTCATCCATTTTGAAAGATAGCTCCACATGAAAGAATAAAGTTTTTTTTTATATATCTCGGGAATTGATAGACAGATTCTTACCAAAATTGGCAAACAAATAGTACTACAGAAGGTGGTAAAACTGGAATTTCTATGTAGGCGAGGAAATTATTTTTTTTAAATTGAGACTGTATGAATATTTTAGGTCAATATTTTATATAACCGAAACCAATTTCAATTTAATTGTTAATGCTCGAATTACCTATTAAACCATCAATTTGTCTCTGCAGAGTCTCATTTCTCTACCATTTTGTAAGATAGCCCCACCGATAAACAGAACAATTTTTATCTAATTTCTCGGAAAACAATCAACATATTCGAAAGAAATTTTGCGAAGGTGTTGTACTGTTGTAGGCCATATTAATATGTGTATTGTTTAAGTATGAGACACTTTTTTTCAAATTAGCGGATACAAAATAATTTTTGTTTTGTGTGCTTTAACTAAGAAACCATGTAATATATTTGAACTTTTATTCGTAGACTGGTAGTATACACTCATCAAATGTGGTAATACATAGCATTTTNACCATGTAATATATTTGAACTTTTATTCGTAGACTGGTAGTATACACTCATCAAATGTGGTAATACATAGCATTTTCCCCCCATTTTGAAGCATGTTACTTTCAAATTATGGAGATTCTGTGCTATAACTCGAAGATCAATCTACCGATACCCACCAAATGTTACACGCAAATAGTGCCACATTATGAAATATATAGTAAAATTTTTAAGGCACGGGAGTTCTTTTATTAATGGTGTTAATGTAAGTACAATTCACATATTATTTTCTCTTATAAATAATTTCAACAAAATTAAACCAAGTTTTTTACACTAACAGCATTCATCAGAAACATCAATTATGCACACAGAGATAATATTTTACAATCAATATGAAAATAATGTCAGTAGAAAAATCGAACATTTTGCCATATTTCTGGAACAGTTCACATAATGCTACAGAAGCCCATGTAAACTTTCGCGATTTAAGTGGGTTAGACAACGATGATCAAAAATGCATCTTCATAAAGAAATTTGGTAAGTTTGCCACATACATTAAACAATTACCCAAATTCAACCAAAATGTGCATATTGGCAGTATATTTTAGAAGCATCATATATAAAGACTATTTTTTCTGGCAGATTTGTGATATAGCAAGAAATAATAAAGTGAAGTTTTTATGCCATATCTCAGAGGCAAATCAACCGATTTCCATCGAATGTTTCACAAAAACAACCATGCGGTAGGGTACGTAATCTTGCAAGTTTTAAGTTGCGCAATCACTTACTTTCAAAATGACAGTCCTCCAAATATTTAAAATTAGTTAACAGAATCATTTGAAACATTAGACTGATTAATCCCGAAGTTGATGCTCCTAATCCGACCTTTGTAATGCAGTTGATTGCACACAGGCTTATTATATGCGGATTTCTGTGTTCAAGTCCCGGGTAAGGCACATATGTATTTGTAATTGTCTCACTAGTTGCATACGTTTCTGGTTTCATTTCTTATGATATCACTTTCAAAGAGAAGTGAAGTCCTTCTTATAGGGCATTCGCGGTTACTTCACATTTGTCTGAAGCACTGCTAAATTCTACTTTTGGGTACTGGTTACGTGTCCTTCCTCTACATGTAAACATAAACACCGCCATGTGAGTAATACGTTTTTACTGTAAAAAGGTTGTTTACTGTTTTCAGATGTTCAAATAATTCTGTCATATTTCAAATACCATTTCGTACGAATGTTAACAATTAAGGCATATAACAAAAGTTAAGTCAACTTTATGACTTTTTAATAAAATTCTGTATTGATGATAGTTCTTACGGTTATCATATTACATTGTAATCATATTTGTTATACACGAAATAGCACATTATACGTAATTAACATTAATATTTTGCCGCGAAAGTGTTAAACTCTGTTACAACTTGGATGAAACAACTGTAGTTTTTAATCTCTTGGTATTAATAAATGTTGGATTATTTCTTGAAAGGGACGGCCTCAGGTGAAATAAATATCAAAACAAAGGAAAAAGCAGTCCAACGAAAAGAGTTCAAGCACGCAACTCATGTTACTTATATTTTTACGTAGCAGCTACACACTTTAAAAAAATGGTGAATATACATACAAATAGGCTTACCGTAGCTCTTAATCTGGTATTTTTTATATGCATTGGTACTGCTATTTGCAAGTATTTTTTCTTTATTTATTTAAATTTATCTGGCTGCGATTAGTAATTTGTTGGGATTGTGGCAAACATTCAAATCACTGAAACGTAAGCATTTTACACAATTGTGTGTCAGACACCTAGGGTAAAAATACATTGTTATAAAGAAACGTGACTTTCAAAAACTTAATTTCGTCATAAAAACAATTTAAGGTAAGACGTATAAATTTCGCACATCTAATATTTGCGATCACATACATACTGGCCAAACGTAACGTAAAGACAATAATACTCTTCCATGCACAGTGGTAACTACGCACGTTACATTATATTTTTACCTGCTGTGGAAAAACTGATTTATCACAACAGCGTAACATGCCAAGTAAGGTTTAAAAATCATAAGGTGTACAAATTTGATGTAACACTATTAACTATTTTTCACAAGAAGAGAAATTATGACTTAGTTCAGTCTCTGTATTCTATGAGCAACACGCCATCGCCATGTCATTACGTCAGTCGCCACTTCTGCCAAATTTAGATTTGTAACCGTCCCGCCATAAATTCTAAATATATTATAATATGGAATCAAACAATGCAATATCGTTTCAGTTCTAAATCGAAAAATCAAAAATCATTAGTTTTGCTTTAATATGTTAACATATATTAAAATTGAAAACGTGAATATTTTTCCTTGTGCTACTAGAGGTGCAAAAATTCCCGAGAGAGAGAGAGAGAGAGAGAGAGAGGTAGAGACGGAGAGAGAGAGAAAGAGAATGAGAGAGCGACAAGCTCTGCTCCGCCGATTCGTTTTTTCCTCGGACGTAAAAAAACACCCTGTCACTAGGGCCAACACACAGTAATTTGCGTTGATATTATAACTGTCTTAAACAATGAAATATGGTTTCTTCCGTGCTACCTACAAATTTAAATATATCAAAAGAAACGTTTAATTTACAAACAACATACCAAAAAATTACGTTAAAACAATATTTTTAATAAGAAGTATTTCTTAGCAGCCGTTGCCATCATATCGCTACTCTCGCTGATTTTAATTCATATTTAATACGAAATTAATATTACAAGTTACAGAAGATGAAATGTTAGTGTTAATTTATTCAATAATACAATACTTTAAAGTAATCACATTACTATATATAAGCATCACAAAAGTTCTCTAAAATACAGCTTGACATGCTACTCCTAAGGTGAATTTTCAAATTGTAATTTATAAAACGTCCCAAGAAACCGTTAATAGACGTTTTTAAGAAATAATTTAGACATAAATTACACCCATTTAAAGAAAAGTACGATCATTTGTTATATAAGAAAGTTCTTTTATTTAGTCTACTTTGCGAGGGAAAGAAAGCCTTGTGATTTCACTTTCCTGTACATGTGTCCGTATATGTGTATGTGTGTGAATTGGTGTGTGTGTGTGTGACTTAGCATGTGTGTATACACCTCTTTTAGTTATTTAACACGTGAACAGAATTTCACCAAACTAGGTACACATATAAAACTAAGTACAACTGACTTTTGTAATTTTCGGCCATACAAGGAACTTACGTTAAAAATTGCTGCCTATCTTAAATTTAGGTTAAAATGTTATATCTCGGAAACAGTTTAACCGATTTTAACCATACTGTGTATTTTAACAGCGCAAGGTGTAATCATTGAATCCAGATATGAATATTGTTCTTGGTCAGCGAATTTGGAAGATAACACCACATGAATCAATGAAACTGTTACGTTATACCTCGGAAACTACTCCAAACCATTTTCGTCAAGTTTGCTATGTAAGTACTACTACGACCAGCCTGAAAAATATATGTAATTGAACTTCATTGTGCATCTATTTGGAAAACGTTGGCCATCCTAATATTTTTGGGTTTTTTTGGCATAAATACCAAAACATTTTTCAATTTTTACCAAAATTTGTAAGCTCACAGTATATATTACAAGCCTTATATGAGCAAAAAACAGCCCTTTTGCCGGCCATTTTGTTACATAGCACTACATCAATTAACAAACTTTTTGTGTAATTGCTCTGTTGAAAAATGAAAAATTCCTACTAAATTTGGCAAACAAGTTGTATTGCGGAAGGTTATGTGTACAAATATTTTTCAAGAATGTCACACACCTATTTTCAAAATGATGGCCATCTAGCTATTTTAGCATAGCATTCTATATACTCGAAGGCATTTATCAATTCCGACTTAACTTTCTATACTTGGATTATATATATAACATATCCTCCATTTTGTAAGACAGTGCCACATGAATAAAAAAAGTTTTTGTGGCATATCTCGGAACACAATTAACTAATTCCTACTNACTTGGATTATATATATAACATATCCTCCATTTTGTAAGACAGTGCCACATGAATAAAAAAAGTTTTTGTGGCATATCTCGGAACACAATTAACTAATTCCTACTTATTAAGAAAAATACGCAGTACTGCGGCATGCAATGTTAACTGATATGTTTAAGGTTTATCAAATACTTATTTTCANTATTAAGAAAAATACGCAGTACTGCGGCATGCAATGTTAACTGATATGTTTAAGGTTTATCAAATACTTATTTTCAACATTGCAGCCATATAGATTTTTATAGTTTTGTATGTTACATCGTCGAAACCATTTAATTAATTCGAATGCTTCTTTGTATGCTGGCTCAATATATTAAAACAATCAAATGCATCTGCACAAAATCTCAATTTTTGGCCATTTTGTATTATAGCATCACATAAAAAAATTATATTATATATCTGAGAAATTACCTTATTTCTACCAAATTTGGCAAAATATGACTACTATGGTAGGTCATGTAAACTGATAAACTTTGAGAGTGTCATACACTCATATTTTCAAAATGTCGGCTATATAAACATTTTAAATTAAATTTTTTTATATATGAAATTGCAACACAAATTTCTATTTAACTGTATATACAGAGAGTGTAATTTATAGAGATTAAAATTGTTAATGCAAAGCCTCATTTATCCGCCATTTTGTAAGATATGTCCACATTGAATAAAACAGTTATTATTCAGTATCTCAGGAAATAATTAACCTAATTCTTTCAAATTTGGAAAGAGAATTAGAACTGTGTAGAAATATTTATATATAAATAAAATTATATATAAATAGATATTTTTTAAGTATGCATGTCTCTTATTTTCTGAATGGCGCCCATACAAACTTTTAGCTAAGTGTGCTATATCTACTAAACTATGTAAGAGATTAAAATTTAACTTTTTATTTTCTATAAATGAAAATCATTGAATGAGATTAACATATAATTGATGTCCTTCATTTATCAAGATTTTCAAACGAAAAATTAAGATTATATGCGTTATCTCGAGGACCAGTCAACCGATTCCTGCCAAAAATTCAGCAACTTTCGCTACAGTATGGTATGAAAATTAACATGTTTTATGTGCAGCAGTAGTATTTTAATGGAGTTTATATAAATAATCAATATAAATATCTTTATGTATGAAACATTTCAACAAAATTAAACAAAATTTTGTTCATTAACTGTATTAATTATAAGCGTCATTTATAAAACAGTGATCCTATTTGCCGTATTTTTGCAAAGTAATGCCAGGTGAGTAAATTGAAAATTTTGCCATATTTCCGGTATAATTCAAAAAATTTGCACAAAATTTTGCAGACATATAGAAGACCATCTAGCTTTTAATAACTTCAGTAAAACTTATTTGCACCCATGCAAAGGAAACCAAGCTCATTAATTATCATAAACTTCTTGTGTTTGTTATAATTAACGTGTTTTACTCGAAGATATGTAATTCTGTATCTGCAAGTAATTTGAATTTTTCTTATTCGTTCTGTACAACCTAACTTATATGCAGAAACTTTCCAGACAGCCGCCTGGTACACACCCTTATCATGAGTCGTAATTCGCATGCTTTCCCTTAGTTTCATTCCATTTTTAGCCTACTTTCGACGAAAGGAAGGCTAATAAGATTACTTTGCTGTCTGTCTGTATGTATGGGAATGTAAATGTGTGAATATGTAAATGTGTGAATATATGTGTGTGTCTGTACATGTGTGTGTCTGTGCGTGCGTGTGTCTGTGCGTGAGTGTGTATGTGCGTAAGTGTGTTTGTGTGTATGTGCGTGTGGGTGTCTGTGCGTGTGGACGTATGTGCGTGTGTGTGTCTGTGTGTGTGTGTCCCCCACCTCTTTCAACATTTGACCGTGACAGCAGAAATTCACAAAACTCGGTACATATGTATTACTTAGTTAGGGCACGTGACATTTATAGTTTTTGACCAGGCTGGTCACTTACTTCAAAAATGGCGGCCATTTATATATTAATGGTGATATGTCATATCTCGCGAACAATTAAATTGATTTAAATCAAATTTGGTATGCAGAGAGAGGGTAACTTGAAAGCATTAATTTTTTTAATTGATATTTTTGTTTGCCTGCCATTTTGGAGGACAGTACCAAATAAATGAATAAACAGTATACATTATATCTCGAAAACTATTAATCCAATTATCACCTAATTTGGCATGTATGTAACATTATGAAAAGCCAGTATAAATTTAGTTATTGAAGTTGATTAGAAACTTATTTTCGAAAGGGCTGCCATACAAATATTTTAGATAAATTTTATATATCAACCATGCCACTTAACTAATTTTGACTAAATTTTGTATGCTGAAAGTATTTATTACAAGCATTATATATGCCATCATATAATCACTTCTGATACCCATTTTTTAATAAATGCCACAAGAATAGTAATAGCTTTGTCATATTTCGGGTAAAAATTGCCCGATTACTACCAAATTTGGCCATAAAGACGTACTCCAGTAGTTGATGTAAAAAGTGTTTTAAGTTTATCAGACACTTAATTTAAAAATGGCAGCCATACAGCTTTTTAAGCTTAGAATGCTGTATCGTCGAAACCAAGTAATCAAATCCAAATTAACCATGTACACTGTCAGTAGATATTGCAGCTATCAACTTATCTACAAGAAGCATATTTTGTCCTCTATGTTGAAAGATAGCACTATATGAATAAATAACGTATTTTTTTCATATATACCTATTGTTACAAAATTTGACAATCTAATAGCACTGTGGGAAGTGATTTAAAATGGTATTTTTAAGTTTGTCAAATACTTATTTTGAAAATGGTGGGAATATAAGCATTTTAATATCATTTACTTTATCGTCGAAACCACGTAATCAATTATGACATGATTCTGTATGTTAGCAGTTGTTATTACAATAATCAGATGCTTCAATACGGAGCATCTTTTTTTCGTCATTTTGTAACATATCCTGCATTAAAAAATTAAGATGTTATGTAAATTCTTGGGATACAATTCACAGAACCGTATCTAAATTTGCAAACAATTTGCACTGCAGCAAGTGGTTTATACTACAATGTGTTAANATACAATTCACAGAACCGTATCTAAATTTGCAAACAATTTGCACTGCAGCAAGTGGTTTATACTACAATGTGTTAAGTAGACTAGGCATTTATTTTCTAAATTTTGGTCATACAATTATTTAAGCCTAGTATATATTATTAATGAATTAAATTTAACCCTACCTGTGTATGCTGGAAGTGTATATTAAAATCATGAAATTTTTCTAAACAGGGCCTTACTTCTATACTATTTTAAGTTAACCCCACAATATAAATATAAATTTTATGTCATATTTCTGGAAACAATCATCCACTTCTTATCAAATTAGGAAAAAAATATTGTACTGTGGTAGGGCATATAACTTTATATNTATATAAGTGTGATAGATACATTTAGTTTCAAAGTGGTTGTTATAAAATCTGTTAGATCAGTGAGTTATATCTATGAAACTACATAATCCATTTTAGCTTTACTTTGTATAAAAGCAGTACAAATTCATTGAATATGCTAATACATAAGGTTTTAGTCTTCCTTTCATGAAAATCGTCACATAGAAAATATTATTGTTTCATGTCATATTTCTTTAACCAATCAACCGATTTTCACAAAATTCTTCTCACAAGTTGCGCTATCGTATACCATATGAAATTACATGTTTTAAGTGGCTCAGTCACTTATTTTAAAAATGATGGCCCCGTAAATATTAAAGGTTTGTAAATAGCACTATCCGAAACATTGGACTAATTACATTTGTAGTTGATGCTGGAATCCGACCTTCGTAAGGAAGTTAATTGCATACATTTTCTTACGGTAATAGATTTTCTGGATTCGTGACCCAGGTAAGACACGTGTGTATTTGAAATTACTGTTGCATATATTTATGGTTTCATTTGTAATAATTTTGCTTTCAACAAGACCAAAATTCCTACCTACCAACTCAACTTTTGAGAACTTGTTTAATAATTAATTGCACCCATGGTGAGTAAAGTATGTTCATTAGTTATATCAGTATCCACTGGTTAAATTTCAGTTGGTTGATAATGGTGCGCACAAATCCCGAAGATTGCGAGTATTATTTTACATGTGAATTGTTAAATACTCTTTATAGACTGCAGTCCTCGTGTGAGTTGTACTGTTAATATTTTCCCGCCTGATCTCTGATAATTTGAAGACCGACCAGGAGGGAATTATTTTAGTTTCACAAATTTTAAGATTTCTGTTAAATGGCCTGTTTGAAACTCTCTTCCAGTCAGGACAATGTGTTGTTTAAGTTTTCTGAGAAATTCTGTCATTATTTTTAATAACTTATTAAGGGTATTTTTAAATCTATATTTAAATTTGTCGATTTCCCAGAGGAACAAATAAATAAAAAATATTATATATTGTACAGTGCCATACTTAGAATACAGTAATTGCTGTATTTTATATGCACAGATTAAAGACAAAAATTTGTAAAGTAATTAATTATAATTAGGTTTTTTTACTGGTACTCATTTTACTTTCACACACCGGTACACTTCAATTCGATTTCCATCTTTGTAGGTAATTATGTGTAATGTCACTGTGTCAATTTAGCAATAGTGAGTTGTATAGTGGTCATAAAAATGAGTATATTTGGTTAATTGTCACGTAAAGAAGAAAATGTATTATTAATAATGCATAAAATATTATATAGTTGATAGCCTGAACATAAGGAATAGCCATCCCGAAATCGTAACGATTCTTGGGCATGTGCTCAAATTAATTGCAGCTGGTCTTTGGTCAGTGCTTTAATTATCCCACAGCTGGCTACCTCCTCGCCATTTGAAATCAGTGGCGCAGCCAGCAATATATCAAAGGGGAAATTTTGATTGATCTCATGAGGTAGGGAAAGGGAGATGGGTGGTGATATAAGAGGTTTGAGAGAGAGGGGGAATGGGGGAAATGTATTTCACTGAGATAAGTGTTTTAGGGCACATTCGGAGAAAAATTACGCCACAGTAAAATAAAAAGTATCGTAATTAATTTACGTTTTTTATTTTGAAAATTATTGTATTTGTTATTACATTCACAATTTCATACTTTAACATAATTGAAGTTTTATTAATAATTTTGTTACAAATGGTTGACTAGATAAACGTCAAAGCAAGTATCACAACTCCCAACTACCGCCTGAATGTCACCCCTTTTTATTTTTGAACACGAAAATCAAATTTCACTAAACTCGGTACACATTAAGAACTTACTTAGTATATGAACCTAACTTTTAAAGTTTTCGTCTACGTTGGGCAGTTATTTTCAAAATGGTGGCCTTTTAAAAATTTAGGATGATATGTCATATTTCGGGAACTATTCAACCGATTTACACTAAATTTTGTACGCTTGCAGAGCATTCAATCAGAATTAAATTTCGAGATTATTAAAGATGTCACTCAGCTATTTTGGAAGTTAACTCTAAATATAAAAATACATTTTTGAAATATTTCGAGGACTATTGCACAAATTCTCTCCCGATTACATGTTGACCACAGCCTACATCTTGTTACTTAAAGCAGTCAGCATGCCTGCACCCTCAGTCTTGTCATTAAGGTGCCCATCTAGTTTTGTAGCCAGACTAGTAGGAACTCTGTCGACAACTCGATATCCTACATCATCAAGCTTCTTCTCAATGGCCATGAGCCGACCTAGTAAAGCAGATAGTTTGAGCACATCTTCAGCTAATTTTTTGAATCTGATCGTCCATCTTAGCAGACATTACATTCGCGTTGCCGAATAGCTGTCCTTCTACGGCCTCGAGCACATTGCCAGAAGCAAAATCGGTTAGTTGGGACATACTGTGGATCAATGTGCCATGCTGGAATTCCATGTTAGTAGTCAGAATATTCTTATCGAATAGATGACCTTTACAGTGGCGAGCTAACCTTCTAAAGAAGAGAGTTTCCACACATCTTCTGTCAATTCATGTATTTCAGAAGAGACAGCTCTATGCAACCTGCTGGCTATTTGCTCGCCTCAATTCAGCCTTCAGTACTGCCAGTGGTGGCAAAGTCTCTGAAATGATGATTCGTACAAAGGATACATTAGTCGCATCGCCGTCATTTATAGGCCCTCCAAGATTATTTGCCCATTTCCCTCCAAAACTACAGTTTCCATCGTTAGCATATGTATGTAATACAACTGGCTGTCGCATGCTTCAGGCCGCTATGGCCGATTGTGGATATGGTGTAGCTCATCGTTCGCTGATGTTCGGTAATGAACTGATCGAATCCCCTTCGGTACCTTCCCTTATGAGGTGGGAAATCCTTAGCTATCACGAGGAAACTGTGAGGTTCACGCCTGTAAAATGAAAATATACCTTTAAATCTATCAAATGACATATTAGTATTTACATGATCGGAGTAGACATGATGCAAATTCAGGTCACCCATGTGAAAAAGAACGAGGAAATAAGCATTGTCGCGTAGCAGCTGCTTAGGCATACATGAATAAGTTTGACACAGGAAAATCGAATCCACTGCCATATGGTGGCCCATGCTGAAATACCGCTACAGAGTGCACTGTTTCTGACATGCCGCATTGTAGAAAACAAACACAGAGTTTCGTAAAGCATCATTTGGCAGCGCGACTTATTCATTGTCGCTAAATGAAAACTAGCAGAGACCATCTACTTTTTGTAGTATTTGTGCTAGGTGTATGTACTTTCGCTGATGTAGCGATTTCAAGTGTAAGTAATCATTCTCGAAACGAAGACCGCTGGATTCCTACAAAAGACTGAGAAGCACACATGTATTTCCACAGTTGCTTGGTGCTGCTATAATAGCCCACACGGTGGTGACAGTACCTTCCCATAATGTTATTTACAGACAGATTCTTCATTAGCAGTGATTCGAACAGAAAGCATCTCCATTGAACTGATATGTGAATGGATAAACCACAGGAAATTATGGCAACAGAACCATGCTCGAGACTTGGTGAGGTAGTCATCCCGATGTCAGGTGATGTGGATAGCCCAATTTGAGATTTGGTAAAGTGGCCAGCCACATACCATGAAAAAACTTATTATGTAGTCATAGGGATAAAGTTGTGTTAGTATGTCACAATGCGCCATGGGATTAAGGTCAAAAAGGGATGTGGACTGGTGAGTACACAGATCAACAACTTCCATTTCAAGGTACACATTTCAGGTTCTAAATATTGTGGGTCTGGAACGCGACTAGGGCGGAGATTGAAGAGATGCGATGTCCCTGTCAATTCGTTGGATGAAGCATGCAAGGAACACGATATTGCTTAAGCAACCAGTAGCAGGTTGGAAGATAGGTATGTGGCCAACACAGTTTTTTGCAGAAAAAGTCAAGTCGTTAGTTAGATAGCCCAAGTCCAAACTCGGCGCACATATGGCTGCCTGAGGTGTGTCCAAGATTATGAAAACTTATGTCAAGAGGGGAATAAGTTTAATATTAGAAAGGGAAAAAATACCAGGAAGTCCCAGAGGAAACTTCCCTAAGTAGGGAAGTGAGGAGGCATCTTGCCCTTCATCTTGCCAGCGCTCGGCATCTTCGGCACTCTTACCGGTGGTGCAAGTGGTATTGCAAGAGAAGGAAGAAAATTAACAGTTGTCCGAAGCGATGTGCATCAATAGGAATATGGAGGCGCTCACTACAGGTAAATAAATGGCAGTGGATTGTATCTTCGACCATACTGTGTAGGAGGTGGTGGTGGCGGAAAGCAATAATGGGGAGGAGTGTCGGGCGAAAGAAGCGGTCTTAAGGTTACTAACCAGTTGTCCACTTATTTACATAGACATACACAAGTTTGCCTGTAAGTTAAACATTTACAATTTCTTAGACGTGTTCATGCACGACCTTCTATCGTACCATCCGAGGCGAGTTGAGTGTGGCATAATAAACCTAGATACTATCCTCGGGCCGAGGACACATTGGACCACGTAAAAAATGTGCGGTGATATGGCAGAATACTTTGACAGCTCCACCAGAACGGAAAACTTATTTGAGGTGTACAAGATTACATTACAATTATGAAGCAGAGAAACTGCCTCGAGAATGGAACTGTGGTCACCTATGCCTGTGCTTCCTAAATGTAAGCATCAGTCACGTCCATAACCCTGATCGTGTCGGGCAATAGCTCGGAATGGCATTACGCACCCACTTCCCCCACTGAACATGGAGGGGGCGTGGACTGTCGCGCTGATAGATTTTCAAACTTACTTCTCTGTAGCGAACATAGACGAATGCAATTGCATGTTTTGTTACGTAAAGGAGGACGGTAAGAGAGGAGAGGTGTGTATACCCACAGGTTCATATGAGATTGAACATATGGCAATTACCTTAAGCACACACTGGGGCCGGATGTGAAATTGGTGTTGCGAGGTAACACTGATACGCTACACAGTGATATGTTCTGTATTGCACATATAGATTTCACGCGAAGTGATATACTCAATGCTATGCTTGGATTCGAGAACGCAAAGTACAAAGCAAATAAAACGCACGAATCTACACTGCTACTAAAAATTTTCTAGTTAATGTTATAAGAATATACTGTAATTTGGTTTCTGGATCGTACCTAAAAATCCAGCCCAGCCACACTCTATACGAATTTTCTGCGATGGTTCCTCCAGGCTTTAGGCTGACGGATTTACGATGACACCCATTTACATTCCAGTCATGATGGAGAGCATGCAGGAAATGATCATGTCTATAGAAGACCAAGACATCCGTTTGATTAATTTCCAAGGTAAGGAAATAACAGCACGCCTACATCTACACAAAGAAGGGTCTGAAATTTAAGCGAACGAGTACTAAGGTAATAATAGCATCTTTTCATACCAAACCGAAAGTCAGTACGAGGCGAGCGCCCAGAGTGGAAACGTCTGAGTCTGAAAACGTGCCTTTCCATAGAAGATTGGGACTGTCGGTCAACAAATATGGACATGGAAATATTAAATGTAGCCGAGCCGGTGGGCTTCGAAAATGCGATCACCAAGGTGGAAATCAATACGTGCATGCCGTATCTGAAGGCCCATATATATCCTTGTCGGAGGTTCGGATGCCGGTAAAATACCATGATATATACACCGTGCTGTGTAATTCGTATTTGAGGTTCCGAGGAACGCTAACAAAGGCAGGCAATGCCATACCTGCGAAAACAATAATCATATGAATTGGTATACTGCAAATGATAAGTATAATCGCGTACAAGCTGAATGGATGTGAAGTGGATGCAACGAGAGAGGTTGGAATTTTGGCCACCATAAAGAATTACGTCTCATTGATGCACAACTAACTACCACCGGCTAAAATAGCAGACTGCAGGATCGAAGTTGATTTTAAGGTTTCTGTCTATGCTAATGGTAATTTCTAAGTATGTATTTTGCTAGCAATGCTGTTAGGGTTCACTGAAGTCTACAAGCATGTAATTATTAATTCAATGCAGCAACTAGTTATTCTCATGTCCAACATGCAAGCGAACACGATCCTGGATACTGCCACCACACCGGAAGACCACGGGGCTGGAGATACGATCTATCGAATGGCTGCTTCCCCACAAGCAGGTAAAAATGTCAGAGCATGTGAAATTTTTTAAATATGCAGAGAAAGATAGGAACACCGATATTGCATTTCGTACATAGAGTTTTGGGACATACTGAAGTATACCGTGCTCTGTTAGCGTAACAATTTTCACAAGCGAGAAACCATGCTACATAATAATTGCATTTCAGACAGGCAAACCGAATGCTGTCAATGCAGACTGTTCGAAATTCGATCATGCAAACATTAGGAATATTAAAGTTTTCCTCAACTCTGAGTGTTAACAATATTGATATTTAAACATGTATTTTGCAAACGGTATATACATGGTACCATATAAATGTACACCGACTTTCAGAGATCCTACTATGGGCAAAGGCAGTCACCGATGCTGGAACTTGACGAGATCATAAACACCACTACCCTGCTGGTGTTTTGACGTTAGTAAATGGGATGGTAGAATAAAGTCAGGCGTAGTAGACTGCAAGATTGAAATGACCGCATCGGAGAATTTCTCAGCCTACACTCAGGCATATGCATTAATCATTCACAATAGACTGGTCGTGTACAATGTGTGCGACAGAATAGTTAAAATACTAATGTAATTGGTACCTATAGTCCATTCACCATCCAACGATCACAATGATCGCGAACATTTAGGGCTGCATGGCACTGTATGGTTCCATTATTAAACACATCTACATAGCTTATGTATATGGCAGCATAGCGACTAGTACATTTCTACCCCCGTTTCCATGGAGGACGCTCGGCAGGAAAAGTAAGATGACAAATATATGGCGGGAAAAACACTGCCGTGGTCTTAATTGGGACAATGGCGATGTAGAATACGATAAAGTACATGGTATTTTTACTTCAATGTTGGCAGTGGAGGCTGATGGCGTGTTCTTCGGGGTCGGCCCCGAGCAGAAGAGATGGTTGAGTATCTATTGAGGCACGAATGTAAAATTATGTGATCTGCAAACAGAGTGTGACTGCCCTTCATTAAGAGATTTGAAGGCTCAGTATACGAAAACCAAACATCACTGTTATTAGTGTAGGCTATGCTGGTCATGTCGGTGCTTGAACACACTGCTTCTAATGACTTGGGCTGTGGAGTGTGGTTCCTACACCACGGTATTGGGGGCCAATTGCAATTGCATTTTTTTCTAACATTAATCAATATAAATAGATACCCAGCGATGAGGGTAAATTACAGTCCTATGCGGTACCATCATGGAAGGGCTTATAGCAAAGCTGAATGCTAACACTCAGTATAGGGCACTGGTGGATATAGTGGCCAGGAATTGGTAAATGGCATCGCAATTCCGGCAGGTGGAGACATCTTACGGCAAGTGTATAACATGTTTGTTGAATGTAGAGTTTTGGGTACGTTTACTTTCACGCTATGTTCAACTGAACTCGGAGAGCGACATGGCAATTCTTAACGATACTATGGTGCACATAGTCTATGCGGGCATCCAGCCTATCGGTAACTGTAAGACAATGCATATGCTAACATCTGCACTTCACTCGCCACTGTGCGTCACGCACACGCGCTAGCCAGCTGTGCCACGTGGCTTCCTTACAAAACACACGCGTCACATAGAAGCTTAATAAGAACCAACTCGTTTTATAGCGACTCCTGATTGACACGAAATCGTCTGCATAGTAGTATTTCAAAACACTATATCTTAGATCCAGTTCCATAATTGGACGCTATTGGCTGTTACGCATCTTAAGTTCCTGCCCGCGAATTATAGACTATGAGTTTCAGATACACTTAATTGTAAATTGCCCAGTCAAATATCACACTGTCCTATAACACAGGCAAGTAGCTCATAACAGAACTAAAACTGCAGGTGTGCACGTAGCGTATTGAACGGTAATTACTTATCTGAACAACCACGCGGAATGTGAGACGAGACAGTGTTAATCTCTTGTAAAATTTTTATAAAAAACCTAAGTCTATTTTATATGAAAGTTTTGACCCAGTTAAAGTACTATAAATACAATAACTCGCCCAAGATACATACTGTAGTAAATAGAAGACGGATATCTCACCCTTAGCGGCAATCCACCTGACAAGTAAATGTCGAATTACATATCAACGAAAATTATTCATTTATACCACCAACGCACTTGTCTGTATACGGTTAAACCAGCGCAGTTGTTTCACATAATACTTTCTTGGCTAAGCAAACATTTATCACCGAGCAAATCGTAAACATTTTTAGGATATGAAAAATCCATAATTTTAGCAAGAGTTTAACAGATTTCATATAATGATTCCTAATGGAATATAATGGATAAAAATTTTTATGACCTAGTCCAGGTTATGTGCATCGCAGGACTCAATATAGATATTTTTTGTGTTCACATAAAGTTAATTATTAACAGACCCTAGCAACGAATAATACAGTAAAAAGCTAGAGGATGTTAATGGAGTTCTCAGTAAACTACAACAATAATTTTAGTGTTTTCTTCTGATTGATAACCTGGAAATATATATATATATATTTTTCATACAAATTGTTAAAAATATATATTTTGCTGGACATAATTTGTTTACGAAGAGTCCCCAAAATATTTGAGGTTTGTTGAGGGTAAAAGTTTAGTGTGGAACAGAAGTTGCGCGTGCACAGTGTAACGAAATTCGACAGTGAACATTGCAATCAAGCAGATAATACATGCTCTTACTTAGCAACCAGCATTTGAGGGTAGGCGCGTATAATTGTATTATAAAATTTTGAAAGTGTTTTCAAGTATTTGAGGTTATGTGCGAAAAATTTTTATTTTAGTCATGCCAAAGAAGTATAACTTCTAACGCGCGTACATAAGTACACGTACAACCATTTTTCTTTCGTTAATTAAACCGTTTTATTTAGTGAAAAAAAAAGTACAATGCAAGTGTAGAAGACTGTGTGTTCTGGTAACGAAATACGTACTCGACTAAATGTTTAGAACTTTCCTGTGTAAACTATTTCCATGTTGGCTTTTGCTGTTGCGAGTGAATATTGGTGAGGTAACACGGAACATTGTTCGCTGCTGCAGCCAGTGAGTGGTCGTTACTGCGGCAATTAGGAGCGCGATACAGACCGCCGCGTGCCTCGCGAAATCCAGTGCAAGCGCAGCACATTTCCACTTCACCAGGGATCTCGACTGCCGCGCTAGCTGCGCCCTCGCCGGTAGTGAGGTCGTACTAGCGTTTACAGTTTGAACATCGAGACGCTACCAAGTAGCGTGTAGCTCGCCATTATCGGAGAAGCGTCGTTACCACAAACTTTTCCCTGCGAAATGGTGTGCCGCGAGAATACATGGCGATATTCAGGAACGCTCACTAGCAAACTATTATTTAATGTTCGCACCCATCAATGTAACCCGAGTAGCAACCTACGATGGCCTANAGTGAGGTCGTACTAGCGTTTACAGTTTGAACATCGAGACGGTACCAAGTAGCGTGTAGCTCGCTATTATCGGAGAAGCGTCGTTACCACAAACTTCTCCCTGCGAAATGGTGTGCCGCAAGAATACATGGCGATATTCAGGAACGCTCACTAGCAAACTATTATTTAATGTTCGCACCCATCAATGTAACCCGAGTAGCAACCTACGATGGCCTAACACTGGCACTTGGTTGGAAAGGTTGGCTATATGTTGGGCTGGAGCGCACATTAATACAACGTTGGCCGAACGGAAAATTACAATACAAATGTGCTTCCACGGAAATGTTAACAGAGCTATTAGCACCCTCCAGACAATGATGTCAATAAATCGGAAAGTTCCATAACCAATCGTAAGAGAAATTTTCAATTTATTGTAAATTGTTAATTGATGACTGGTAACAAGTTGGTAAACATGCTGTTGGTAATAGGTATATATTCTTGTGTTGGCCCTACGTTGGGCAACCAAGATTTTATGTAGAAGTATGAAAAAATATTTTGAATGTAAACATTGCCACTTTCGTGTTTTTTATGGAATTTAAAAAATCTTCATGACCTGAGATATTTCCCTTCAAATGTATTGAGTTGTTTAAATGTGTCAATATTGAGAAGACAATGGTTAGTAANATCGTAAGAGAAATTTTCAATTTATTGTAAATTGTTAATTGATGACTGGTAACAAGTTGGTAAACATGCTGTTGGTCATAGGTATATATTCTTGTGTTGGCCCTACGTTGGGCAACCAAGATTTTATGTAGAAGTATGAAAAAATATTTTGAATGTAAACATTGCCACTTTCGTGTTTTTTATGCAATTTAAAAAATCTTCATGACCTGCGATATTTCCCTTCAAATGTATTGAGTTGTTTAAATGTGTCAATATTGAGAAGACAATGGTTAGTAATTTGAACTAATTGTTAAGTTTGGCCAATTTTGAGTAACCAACATTTCGCAAACAACGATAATAACCATATTTCTTATGAAATAGGACTATACTTTGTATAATTGAATTAAAGCAATATTTGTTTAACAAATAAACAATGTTTTATTTAAAATTATCTTACTTAGTAATGTATCAATTAATGTTTGACAATCATACTGTTGGCACTTGGAATGTAAACTTACGTTTCACTAGCATTGTAAGAATAATGCTGCGTGTTTGTTTAAAAGCGTTGTTTTTAAAACACATATCATGTTTTATTTTAATTGGACCTAATTAGTAATGTGTTGGCTACTTGTTGGAAAAATTACTGATTGCATTTGGTATGTAAACTTTTGTTGGACCAACATTGTTAAACCAACATTACGATAATAATAATAAAGCAATTGCCATAATTTCTTATGATATAACACTAGAAATTTTTTTGTTTGTTTAATAGGAATGCTTTGACACACAAATATTATCTAATTTAAAATTGGCTTCGTTGGTGGTGTGTTGATTATTTGTTGAAAATAACCAACATTTTGCCAACAAAGGTAATTGCCATATTTATAATTAAATAACACTACAATTTCGTATGGTTATTTAAAATTAGTAATTTTAAGACTCGGATATTGTCTTTTTTAGGCTTACTTCGTTGGTGATATCTTGGTTGCTTGTTGGAAAACATAATCTCTGCATTTGGTACATAAACCTTTGTTGTACCAACATTGTACAACCTAAATAAATTCACTAATTGAAAATAACAATTTTAAATTAAAGAAAATTATTTATTGCAATAGCGTATGAAGACTTAATTTTTCTTTTGATTGTGTTTTGTTCCTTGTGTGTTGAAACATTGTTGTGAACGTAAAATATGTTGGTGAATACTTTTTCTTACGTTGGGGAAATATTGAATTACCGACATTAAGACAACATAGGATATTATTGAAAACTTTCCTAATAAAAATATTTATAATGAATTTAATTTTCTTAACGGTAAAATTTATTACCACAGATGTTTTTTANTAGCGTATGAAGACTTAATTTTTCTTTTGATTGTGTTTTGTTCCTTGTGTGTTGAAACATTGTTGTGAACGTAAAAGATGTTGGTGAATACTTTTTCTTACGTTGGGAAAATATTGAATTACCGACATTAAGACAACATAGGATATTATTGAAAACTTTCCTAATAAAAATATTTATAATGAATTTAATTTTCTTAACGGTAAAATTTTTTACCACAGATGTTTTTAAAAAAATGGTGCCTGTTCATGGTTGTATATTTGTTATAAGTGGGAAAATATTCTCTTCTATATGGCAGTTTATAAATTCAGCTTCAATGTAGAAAGATCAGACCTGAATAAATATAAAATATGACAAATCATATTGATCTGGGATACTATTGTGAGTGCTTACTGCCCAACTTATTATAATAAGCACTGTAGTGTAGTGGATATGACATCGTGTTGATAACATGAAGGCCGTGAGTTCGGATTCAACATCCATTAAAAGTATATCCAGATTCGTAATATGAAGCGGGGAGTGATAAAACTAAGACGGTTAACATATTCGTTTGACATTTTTAGTGAATAAAATGTATTTAAATCACTGGTAATTGCCGTTAGCATACTAGTGTTTATTGTTTGATATTATGTAGGGAATAAGACATCTTGCCAACACATGACAAAAATCAAAACATTTTAGTAAATATTTGACTGGTAAATGAATGCGTGNTTTGATATTATGTAGGGAATAAGACATCTTGCCAACACATGACAAAAATCAAAACATTTTAGTAAATATTTGACTGGTAAATGAATGCGTGAATGCCATTCTGAAAGGAAAAATCACTTATTTTAAATATGTGCACACAACGATGACATTAAAATGGGCCACTGTTACATTTCAGAAGGCAACCAACACTAAAAGTCATGTTGAGTTAAGGTAGGCCCGCGTGACATTTAGGTGTTGGGTCAACATAATATGTCAACGTTGGTCCAAAAAAATTGTGCTACTGGGATAGACATGCAAACCTTCCACGCAATATTATATACAATCAATATAAAAGTTTGGTCTTACAGTTTATACATAATCATATGTCATAATTATTATTGTTTTTGTTTTAGAAATACTGCTAAATAAAAACAAACAATTGCGTAAAGAGAGGATTAAGAATGTTTTATGTTTGGATTAGAGAACTTATGTTCCAAAAGTTTGAAGTCAGCCACTTTCTAGTGTAAGTAAAGACTGGATAATTTTCAATATTAATTAAATGTTATACATTTTTGTGTGTGGTGAGATTTCAATAAAATATATATTTTTTCTTTGCGAGGGTAAGTTTCTATTATTGTTCTCCAGAATCTGTGTAGATGTAATTTTGACACATTTTTAATAAAATTAAGTGAACTATTTTTCTTGGTTGGGTTACAGAACAAAAATTAATTTACAGAATTTTTTATTTTAAGCGCTTAAATCAACACAATGATCGTGATTGTTTAAATAAGTGTTACTTATATAAATAGTAGGCTGCCAAAGGAAGTTCAAAGAGAAAATGAAACATTCGTGGGAATTTCTTCCAGATTTGCCACCACCTGAGCTCACAAATGCCTTCGCCGAGTCGCAGCCCGCCCGGCTAAGTGATTTGTCCCTTCGAGAGAATGAAAAATCAATACTGGACAGGCAAGCCACCTTGTGTGCAAAAACATAACCGAAGGAGTGGGAACGGCGAAGACAGCAGTCTAGTAACAAATCTGCGAATCCGCGGCAGTAATGAAATATTTTCCTTTGAGCGCATAGACATAGTGAGTGGTATTTTCCTGAATTTTTCCGACTGTACACATTGTATCAAATATAAGTTATGAGAAAATATTTATCCTACTTCTCTAATAGGTTGAGACTTAGAATGTGCTTATTCAACAGAATAAGTTAATACCGTTATTCGATGTTATTTTCCTAGAGAGAGCGACTTTCATACTAAGATCAGTGAAAGAAACCCCGTGGATAACGTTCTAATTTGTAATATTTCCGTATTCATCATTATCTGGCGATAGAAAAGAAACAATAGAACAAGTCTATACGGGTAGTCAAACTAATGGGTTGAAGGCGTTAACGGCTGAAGCGCTGCGGAACATGGTACCGATTCTTTCACTATTAAAAATAAAAGTTACAACCTGATTATATTACATTTTGTTGTTATATGTTTTCAAGAGTTTTCCTCTATATCATGTGCAGAAACTATGCTTAACATATTTAAAACGAAAACAGATTTTTGCAGTTGGTGTTTTTACATTGCTACGAAACTTTTATTCTTTATTTGTTGTACTATTAGGAATTTGTGTATTATAATATCTACCATCATGATGGCTCCGTAATAATGTAGCGTTTTTCACAAACAAAAGTGTATAATATGAACCCTAAGTTCTAATGCACATGCCTTCTGGGTACAACTGTGGTGTTAATGGTAGCCAATGCATTGAATAGTGTCCCCTGCCCAAATCAAATAATATTAGCCTGGACGTGGTATAGGATAAAATGTGATGGTGTCGAGTATTACGCAGCTTTAAATGGATGTCAGGCGGAAGTGGTTGCGTAGTTCTTAGTGCATAATACAGCGACCTTCCTTTTCGTTTGGTCTGTCTTGGTCAACCAGAACTTAAAAGCATATACGAGGGTGCAATCATGTACCCACTGGTCCCAAAATCGAACAATTGAGACATCTAATTCAAACCTCATCAAGTGCTGGCGATGCAGTGTAATTCATATGCGAGATATACTATTATACTGTCAATGATCTTCGCTCAATGTGTTAACTGTCAGTATGATTTCCCGTACACACCTCAAAACCATATCAATATAATAAGCTTGGAAAAAAGGGAATGCGTTCAAGTGGGTATCATATTTGTTACACATTGTTTTATTTCCTTTAATTTAGAAGCCTGTCAATGATATTCATGCTTTCCAAACTATATCTAATGTGGTAATTCCTTCTAAGTGTTTCATCTTTTTCATCCAGTGTAAATAATGTTTTTATTCGTGTGTTCGTCTATCCGTTAATACAGTAGTATTAAATTTTACAAAATAAAGTTTCTTATAAGTATATTAAATTTCAAATGTATCATAAAAGTTAAGATTTTATAAATTCTAATTTAATTGATTTTATTAACCAAAACTGTATCACGCAAGACCCTTTAATGTAATTAAAAATAATAACAATGAAAAAAATTATTATGATGAAATTAGCACATCGGCGTCTGGAGGCGGAATTCGAAGGTGTTCATGCCCTGTCATTCCGGTCCCCCGACTGTCATTTTCCACTCACAATTTCCATGTTTTTCTTCGAATTAAAGCCATTTCCCCTAAAAATCGATTACATTACCCTAAAATTGTCCTTTTCTCCCTCAAAATATTTCTTTTTCCCTCAATAATTCCCGTTTTCCCTCTAAAAAGTACCAATCCCCCAGCTGCCAAAACGAGCCGTAGAAAGGCGATTTTCGATACATAGGAATAATTTAGCAGGCTCGCTTCTCGAGGACAGACCAATGGCAGCCATATTGGTTTTATACATATAGGTTATACTAAATCGATACACGGGATCCAGGATCAGAGTCAGACCTGGCCATCAGCCATCTTGGTTCTTTCAGCCATCTTGTCGGCAATATTGGATCCAGGTGACCTTGACCTCTAAATATAATCCCAGTGACCTTTGACCTTCAACCCAAAACTTCCCAAAAACGTCAAAAAAATTCAAAAAATCCTAAACTATTTATAAAAATTCCGAATTATTAAAAAAATATTAAATGTGTTATTTAAAAAATTGTAATTAAATTTTTTAATGTTTTTGCTTAGAGGGTACGAGGGACTGGAAACGACTAGCTACCATATTATGATGTCACCCAGCCACCATGTTGGACCCAGGTGACATTGATCTATCACCTTAANTTGTAATTAAAATTTTACCCTTTATCCGTGACCTTGGATGACTTTAAATACAAAACTCGAAAAAAATTGTAAAAATTGAATAAATTCATAAAAGTCAGGAAGCACATTATATAACTGACTACAACCACCATCTTGAATCCATGTGACCTTGACCTTTGGTCTTAATCCGGTGACCTATAATCTTGAAACAAAATATTACCAAAAAAATTCCAAAGTATTTATAAAAAAATTCAAAAAATTTATAAAATAATTAATTTGTTTAAACAGAAAATTTTTTTTTTAAGTTTTATAACAATTGTATTAAAAACATACATTTCCGGAGGTTTACCGAGCACCGTGTCCTGCAGACGACTGACCCTTTTCCAATCAATCACATTGTAATAACCTTTCCCACCCCTACCAATGATTCTCATTTGTTTATTAGTTGGCAAGCCTCAACCCTCTCTCCCATACTCATTCTGTTGAATGCACTCCATGAGTCATATTGATTTTGTTCGTTTGTCATTTGTTTGATTTCTTATCACCTAGGTACCAGCTGTGTATTAATTTTCGATTTCGTCACTAGGCGAGCTATCGATTTAGCCACCAGGAGGCATCCTTATTTGTTTTCATTAATTTCAATTATAGGTTGTGCAGTTTGTGCCTGAAATATGGGATTCTATTTCCAATACGAAAGTTGTACTAATTTCTACTTTAAGCCACCAGGCGAGCTGAGGAAACCAATATTCTCTCATGCTCTGTCATGCCATTTTCACCATCTTTGACTTTTTTTTCTAAGTTTCATTCCTTTCATTTACTGTCATTCCTTCACAATATTGTCACCTGTGCTCTTCCAACCATCTAACATTGTTAATGCTTTGCAATTACACTTAGATTTTAGTAGCCTCCTGATTACTAGGTCCACTCGAACCACCATCTTGGGTTACATCACTTTCTCAGGCATATGGTCTTCACCTATAATCATCGAAATACATTTAGTTCCTCATTTTTATTTACTATAAAAATAATTGTGGTGTCTTAGAGCAACACCAGTCATGTAGACATTTATGTAGGACCTCTCTTCGTCATATACTGCACTGAAGCAGACATGGCCATACCCGACTCGACCTTCACCCTCCCCTCCACCCAAGTTTCAGGGTCAAAATTCTACCTTTTCAACAGCATGTTTTCATGTCTGCTTAAAATGGGTTATGATTGCAATCCATTCTTAAATTCTGTATAGATAAATTCAACATTATACATTTATTTCTATATTGTTGATTTTACACACAGCGGTGGGCCTTCACAAGCTATTTTAAATTACTAACTTTCTAATCATTATATTATAACACAGGATTTCATTTATTTTTTATCGTACTGAACTGGAGTGCCATTATGTAGTAAAAGTTATAAAAACCAAGGCTATCATATTCTCTATGTCAGGGAATTGGGCACACTAGGACAAGGTACAACAACGCCACCGAGAAATAAATAATTATTTCATTGAAATAATATGTATATATTTACTTACTTCAGCCAATAGTCATAAAAACAGAATGTGCATAGTTTCCATGCATTCATGTAATGTATTTACAGCAGTGTGCTCACTTTTCACATAGTGAATGCAGTCTGCTTAGACGCAGCTCAAGACAGTCTAAGCTAGCAAGCGTCTAACAAGAACCCTTAGCCATATATTCTTCTTCGCGAGAAAGTTTTTCTTTCAAGGCCTCTACAGTCTCTGGAACGTTATCATCATTGCACAGTGCTACGTTCACAGTCTTGAACGCTCGTCGACTAATGGCTTAATTTAAAGTTTGCTGCTTTTCGTAGGTACACTCCAGCCAAACATTGTACTTTATGGGACCTTCTTCAAATTATTCTGTTAACTGATTGATTATCCTTTGCTTAATGTGGTCAAAGTATGTACATGTGTTATTTGTACCAAACGAGTTATTTCCAGTCACACAATCTTTTAAAGTGCCCTTCAAAGCTGATTGTTTAAGGTAGGATCCATTCGATGTGGTTTAGCCAACAACTAGTACAGATCGTTTGTTAGCTGCAGAAACTCTTACCTTTACAATTATTCTTATGTCTCTTTAGGTTATCACCACTTCTGAACGGATGTTTTCACGTGTCACATCATTGCATACCACAGGAAAGACCGTTCACACGAGCAGTTTTCTCATGCTTCCTCGCACATTGCCTGTAAACAAACATATTGTCACAGCAATTGCGACGAAGCCTTGACGAAGTCATCGATAGTAACACTGCGGTAGGTGACCCCTCCGAAGAAGTCGCTGGAACTGTCAGCACCATGCTCGAAGAATTTGTTGCTGCTTTAGGTACTCTTGCGTTTGCGCCTATGAGACTAAACATTCAAAATTTAAATTTTATAATGTTTTAAAATTAATTTTCAATATTATTTTATTAATATTTCGGATTTTTGTAAGATTTGTTTTGAATTTTTTAGAACTTTTGGGTTTAAAATTAAAGGTCACTGTGATAAAGATCAAACGTCAAGGTCAATGTCACCTGGATCCAATATGGCAGGCAAGATGGCTGACAGAACCAAGATGACTGGTGGTTAGGTCTGACTCCGATCCTGGATCCCGTGTAACGATCTGGCATGGCCTATAAAACTAAAGTGGCAGCCACTTCTCTGCCCTCGAGAAGCGATCCTCCCAAATCCTTCCTATGAATCGAAAATTGCCTTTCTGCAGCTCGTTGTTGCAGTTGGGGGGGATTGGTGCTTTTCTGAGGGAAAAAGGGAACTCATGAATTTGAAAAGGGAGAGTTTGAGGGAAATTTAGTCGATGTTGAGGAAAAACAGTCGATTTTGAAGACAAGAAAAAACATTTGAGCGTAAAATAACCGCCGGGGACAGGAATGACAGAGCAAGAGCAGTTCCGAGCTCCACCGCCAGACGCCGATGTTCTAAAGTCATCGTAATCATTCTGCAATGATTATAAAATTTTATTTTACAAAATTAATATTTTTATTTGGTATAATAGAAGAAAATAATGTCAAGAAAACATTATGAATGTCGGCTTCGTCTTGGTGCTTGCACACGCACGGTGAACAACATTTCCTTAGCTTTGCCCAAATATGAATATCAATGCTAGTGTGTTGGAGATGGGGCTGTTATTAACTAGCAGCTGGCCAATTACGTTTCAATTGCCTACAGGCCATATTACCTTCAATAATAGTCGAGCTTTTAAGAAGGNACTAGCAGCTGGCCAATTACGTTTCAATTGCCTACAGGCCATATTACCTTCAATAATAGTCGAGCTTTTAAGAAGGTTATCAGATGTTCGGCTAAAGGAGGACATGTAAAACGTTTCAAGATTTTTTTTTTTGCAAGAAAAAATAGTGTCCTGCGTTTTTATCAATTGAAAGATAGATTATAAAAAATTTAATTTTTGNTTTTTTTTTTGCAAGAAAAAATAGTGTCCTGCGTTTTTATCAATTGAAAGATAGATTATAAAAAATTTAATTTTTGGTTTTGCAAAATTTTTTGCCGTGTTTTCAACGTTGGCATGGTTTACCATTTAAGAAACTCTGTAAAATGTGTAAATATGTAATTTTTCCAATTTCTTATTTGGAATCACTTTTGTAAGTGCAATGTGCGTGTTATAATATTTTGTTGCATAAATAAATTTCAGAAAAACAAGTAAATTTCCCTTGTACTTAGCATTAAAATTTTGTCTTAACTGGTAATTTGACTTACAATATTAAATATTTTTTTCCAATCTTTCCTTCTAAAATAATAATGAGTTTATATAAATAAATAATTTTTAACATAATTAAAATTAAACTCTATGCAAAAAATATTCATTTATGATTATTCAGTATAAACNTAAATAAATAATTTTTAACATAATTAAAATTAAACTCTATGCAAAAAATATTCATTTATGATTATTCAGTATAAACAATTTCCTGCACAAACAAAATTACGTTTTCTTCCTTTCCCAGTGCTGTTATTGCAGTTCGCTAGAAAAGAAACAACAGGACACATCTTCACGAACTGCAATAACAGCAACTATACGACGTGGCATCGAATCAAACANCTAGAAAAGAAACAACAGGACACATCTTCACGAACTGCAATAACAGCAACTATACGACGTGGCATCGAATCAAACATTTTTGCTGGGTAATCGCCGGCCAGGATGATTCTACCCGATTCTACAGTTCATCCGTATTCGCTGCTAAATAAAACTAGTTGACGAGTTACCATATTACAGATATCTTCAATAGGTAACATATCGGACCAACATTCAGGATTCAGAACATGCTGTACCTACTTTGCTTCGAAGATGGCCTGAAAAAAACGGGCAAGATGTGGTCGAGCTTTGTCTTGTTAGATTATTGTTGCAGGATTGTGCTGACTACAGGATAACACATTATCCTCCACGGTTTCCCTGATATAGTGGTTGTTGTTGAAAGTGCCCACAGTTCCAAGCAGCCGAAAACGCTTATGGTACCAAATTACTCCCCAAACCACGACGCTCATAATTTGTGTAATATGATGTCGGACACTGCGTTCTGATAGATTAGGGTCACCTTGATAACGTCTGGTGTTTTTTGCGGCCATCATTGTAATCCATGTTGAAGAGGAACTAGTCCGAAAACACGACATGTGGCACATCTGCATGCCAGAGAGTGTGTACGTGAGCCCATTGCAGTGAGACGTTGATGGTTAAGGCTCAAGGGAACCCTTCTCAAATGAATGCATGCACGCAGTCCTCTGAGAAGCAGGTGCCATCTAACCCTATTAGCAGACATTCTCACACCTGTAGTAGTATTTCAAGGTTCTGCTGGTACTCGAGTCAAAGCTGGACAGCCCGTCACTGCCAAGCAGATGAGGTTTCTACCATCCAGTGGCGTCGTATTATTTCTTGGTCCAGTTCCAGGTTTCAGGCTCGTCCTGTTCTCGTCGCATTATACCCCGTATTTGCACCAATATTGAGGTATGTAATTACTCCTTCACGGAACCCAATCATTCAGTACGGTTCAAATTAAATAAATATAGAGGGTGCGCATTCGCGTCACGACGATTACTGCCTCCAGTATGGACACTGAAAGCTTGCTGACGACGAACAACTATAATTGTCTGCATAAATAACCCCTGGTTTATATGCTTGTACAAGTCAGTTCAAAGGGAGCTGCTGTGTCGAGGCATGCGCAATAATTCTTAAATTCTAACAATTTGCATACGATATCTTGCTTTTNTCAAAGGGAGCTGCTGTGTCGAGGCATGCGCAATAATTCTTAAATTCTAACAATTTGCATACGATATCTTGCTTTTCATTTCCTGTCATTTTCATTTCATTTGAATGCTTGCTTTGTGATGCTGCATTTTCTTGCACATAAATTTATTCAGCAATGAATATCAGTTACGAAAAAATAAACACTTAAAAAGTATGTAACGACTTTGTTTTTTAAATACAATCGCAAACATCGCATTTTTTAATACAAACGCATATTGTGAGATACATGTGGGTGACACAATAAAAACTGATGCCAGATTCGGTTTCAGCACCCAGAAATACATAAGATTCAGCTGCATTTATTTAAAAAGTTTTCTCAAATAATTTTTCTGTAGGCCTGTGTAAATATTTATGTATAATTTTATTTGAATGGTCACAAATAGTTATTATAGAATGTAAATACAAATAAAATACATACAAATATAAAGAAGAAAATTAAATTCGTTAACTTTCTGCCAAATTGGGAAACAGGGAGACAAACTTAGCAGTGTTTGAATAAATTAAGAAAATAACCTTCAAAGTGGTTTCGACCACGCAGAGTAGTTTAATTTTTTTTTCAAGAGTTAACTAACTGCACCTGCAGACTGTAAATAAACTCGAGCAAATGACGGCCACATGTCTTAATAACTGGGCACCTTTTTCGGTGTCACGCTAATTGCCACCTGCCGAAGTAGACAATCCACAAGCCACATTGCCCCCATTTGAAATGTGTTGTGTCAGAACATTGGCCCGCGGTGGTGTAGTGGTTAAACTACTCACCTGCCGCCTAGGCTAATCGGGTTCGATTACCGGCGGGGTCATTCCTGGATTTTCGCTTGTGGGAATCGTGCCGAACGATGCTGCTGGTCAGCGGGTTTCCTCGGGAATCTCCCGTTTCCCCCGCCACTTCATTCCAGCGGTGCTCCATACCTCACTTAGCTGAACCCTCATTGGCTCTCAAGACCTCCATGTTAAGAGCCGCTCAAATCTCTCCACTCCAGAACACTTATTTATCTACCTTTGACACCGCCCATAGTTATGGTGGTTGCTTGTATATGTACTGACGTGGGTGCATGGCCGAGTGTGTTTGCTTGTTGCAGCGGCACACAAGTGCGCCTTCAAATGTTGTCCACGCTGGTTGGAAAACATCTGTAGTTACGGTATTTCACTTATCTGTGAAGTGATGTGGCATTATTTCACTACACTCTGAAATGCCAAAGGTCATGGTACACGTGTCAAATAGTGCAAGCCCTCCTCTAGCTCGGCAAAGTGCAGCATTTCGTCGTGACATCAATTTCACAAGTAGGCGAAACACCTTTGGACATATGTTGACCCATTCCATCTGGATAGATACCCACAGCTTCCTGCTATTTGTTGATGTAGGATCTTGGGTGCTAATGGACCTCCCTATCACGTCCTATAAATACTCGATGGGGTTCATATCAGGCAAACGAGGTAGCCACAATAGTCGTTGAATTTCTCCAGAATGCTCGTCGAACCAATTCTAGACTACTTGGGCCCGACGACGCTGTGCATTATCCTGTTGGAATATCCCGTCGTTGTGGGGGTACGGGAAGGCAATGAAGAGCCGCAATGCAATGTCATGTCCAGCATACAATCGCTCACGCCATGATACCGGTCTGGGCACTTCCAAGGCGTAACAGCGCGGTGGCGCCACCAACTATTACCTTTACGTCACGATGATATTGCCGAATGCAATATCTACTCAAATGAGAAAATTTAACTCACAGAGTATGCTGACTCCTCACCACGGATCAAACAGTAATCATAGTTTCGGCGTCAATACGTTTTTTCTTGCACAGCTGCGTCGAGTGACTGTAATTGCAAGCGACCTATTAGAATTTAACTTAAAGCCTTCTAACCTCCTTGTAAAAGTACTACTTGTTCGTGTAGTTGTTGAAATTTCTCAGGCAAATCATCTAGAATTTTTGTGGTTTCATTACATTTACAGCATGTTTAACTGCGCTTTATTAAACATAACTTCCGTTCTTTTGATAAAACAACACAACTAGCTCTCGGAAAGTTACAACTGCACACTCGTTCATTTTCCGAACATAAATCTCTAATATTGGCAGTTTTGTAACTTTAAAGTTCTCAAAAAAATAATGTAAGTTTTCATGTTAGACATCCTTGAAGTAAATTTTAACCTGAAATATGACAATATGTTTGAAATCGTTGACCGCTGCCTTCACTTTGAGCGCAATCCAAAGTTCTATACCGTAATTGCGTTGTAAACACATTTTCACCAGTATATGATATAGTTATCCAAGCTCGCCTCTTGTACTGTAGAAAACAATATTACTTGCTGAATTAAGAGACTGAAATTGTCACTTGGGAAGCTTTTGCAATACCTTAGTAAACTGACTTCCATATCTTTTCAATATTTTGAGAATTTACAGCTTATACAACATTTATTAGATCGCTCCTTCAACTGCTGTTTCTGTGACTGCTTATCTCTTTATGTACTGCTTTAACCATTTCGTTCTTAGTGTAGACAATTATCTACATGTTGCATAGGGAGGTTGTATTTGGCCAGTTCAGTTCCTAATTATATTCCCTGTGATTAGCTGATTTGTAAACCTTGCTACTGCTTTACATTACGACTGGTTCATATCACCAACCACCGAACAGCTTATTTGTGATAACCTAATTTGTGATAACGAAACAAGTTCTTTTTCATATTATTTCCAGAACACATAAAAATATGTCTTATTTGCATCACCTGCAACCGTAAATGAATATGGAAGCGGCAAGTGTTCAAATTTGTGGCTCTGGCGTGAACACTCAGAACTCGAAATAATTACTTTACTAGTTATAATATTTTATGATATTATTCGAACCAATATCTATGCAATCCACATAATGCCAGTGTTATTTAGTAGCACTTCAAAATATTTCGGTGCTAATTGCAAATGTGTTAATAGTGTGGGAATGGCAACCAGTTAAAATGTATTCCATTAATACTATTTCTATAAAGGAATACACAATATGTAATTATGGAGGGGTCTGTATCTCACACAAGTTGTCAATTCAAACGTAAAAGGTATTTTTCTAGACATCTGGTTACATTCCCTCCACTCTACAGATAACTTCAAAGGAAAACGTCCAGCCTAACGATTAATCAACAACTTGTCAAAAAATGTTCTACTTTCGTAAGACTTTGCCACCATGCGAGGAGATCAGCCGCACTAATACAACTCATTCGAAGTCTAACTCTGTGTAGAACGATGTCAGAAGTAGGACCAGTGCTTTTCACTCACTGTCTGTGAAATGTACTTATATACGTCATATATAAGTACTTTATAACTCATACATATTCTCACATATGTGCATAACATCTAGAAGTAAAGTTATAATGGCCACGTCAGGGTAGTTTACCGACTTGTAATAATTATGGTAGGTAAATAAATTCAATCAATAGGAAACTTTAAATTCTCTTTCATATAAGAAATTGTAGTCAATTGATTAATATATAATTAACTATTTAAAGGACATACAATTTACATATAAAGGTTAAAATTCTCATTTTATAATAGTTTCTATTCGTAAGGTTACAAAGAATCTCCAATAATTTGGAAAGTTTTTTCAATTCTTTGTGCTCAATAGTAGGTTTCCTAAATATATTTAAAAACTTTCGGTCCGCCGATAGTTGTTTTCAGATGATGGATCTTTCAGATGGAATTTGTAAAATTCTGAGAATATTTTNAACTTTCGGTCCGCCGATAGTTGTTTTCAGATGATGGATCTTTCAGATGGAATTTGTAAAATTCTGAGAATATTTTAAAATTAAATTTTTTGTTTGTGGCGCTGAATTAAGTACAGGTTCATGCTTCAAATTTTAGGTCTTTAAATAACGGTGGGATAAATATTTATATTTATAACGTAACATTAAGTGACGTTCCCCTCTTTTAGTTAAATTCACAATAAACGAAGACTTAGAAATTAAAACACCGTATATAAAAGTCAAAATATGAAAAATCATTATTTTATAGTGGTAAGATATGAATTCCCATTGCCAGTGATCCGGAAACGACAGTGTTTACACATTTTAAATAGTTGAGTTACTAGTACTATTTAAAGAAAGGGCAAACCCTCTACAATGTAAAATAATGTAGTATTTATACAAGTTAATAGATTTGGGAGCTCCGAGGACAAGGGTTGGGGGCTGTGGTGCAATGGTNAGGTAACACTACAAATAAATTTTATTTTTGCAAGAAAGTGCTTGAATAGTGTACAGATTATTAATGTAGTATTTATAAAAGTTAATAGATTTGGGAGCTCCGAGGACAAGGGTTGGGGGCTGTGGTGCAATAATGCCTTCCGCCATCTTGTTTTCGCCCACCATCTTGTTTCCCAATTACTCACCTTCGCATCTGTCGCATGCAATAGTTCTCTTGTCGTCCGCTAGAGTGTACCACTGATCCGTGTATTGTGGTTTATTGCTGATGGTGTGTGCCACCATATAACTCACCTTTGTTCGACCCCGCAATCTAGTTTCCACTTGTATTTCGTTTAACTTTCGCCTGCAGTTATCTAGGAATCGATTCGTTTATAAATAATTGGAATTATTTTATTTGAATTTATTTTATGTATAGTTTGAAACATTCACAAATCTTTAGAAAAAAATACAATAAAATGTATGAAAAATAATTTTAAATGCAAAATTGGTTTATAAGTGTTAAATTAATTAAATTTTACACTTTCCATGACACATGGTAACATAAAAAAATTGAAAAAATATTCATGTAGATATGGTGAATTATTCCCATAACCTCTCATGCCACAGTTGGGTACTCCAACCACTAATCTACTTATGCAACAATAGGAAGACTTTCTCAAAATCTGCTACAATAGCTACCAAACGAATAGGCTGCTATTCCCTCAGACAATTACACAATTTTTTTAAGTAATAAACATTATGTTACATATTTTTTTAATCAGTACAATTATGTCTTACGACCACATTTATTGGAGAGATTTTCCAATTTAAATTCATCGAATTTACAGTTTTAAAAATTTTAAAAGGCAACTGTTGTATTAAAAATTCTTTGATATCTGCAGTCGTGGTCATAATCATTTGTGTCTATGCTCACATTAATTGTTTTTAATATATTCTTTTCAAATAATTATGTAGGAGACCACATTTTATCGCAAGAATGCGAGTTTAAATAGGCATTTAGGGAGGCGAATATAATTTGCGATCTCTTAGGAGGCAGGATTGTGAAATTCAGTTTGCAATTATCATTTATAGCTTCAAACATATATGTATTTTTCTGGTAGCAATATTAATTTTCATAGGCATAGGGGATGTCAAATCGAAAATAGTTTTTTATTAATATATTTAAAATATTTTCTTTTAATGAAACACATTTAAGTTTGTTTTGTTAATTCATACCGAAATTGTACATTGTGTATAGCGGAACCATGCAAAACGTTCTCTAAACTTCATTCCCGGTCTCCTCTCTTGANCGAATATAATTTGCGATCTCTTAGGAGGCAGGATTGTGAAATTCAGTTTGCAATTATCATTTATAGCTTCAAACAAATATGTATTTTTCTGGTAGCAATATTAATTTTCATAGGCATAGGGGATGTCAAATCGAAAATAGTTTTTTATTAATATATTTAAAATATTTTCTTTTAATGAAACACATTTAAGTTTGTTTTGTTTATTCGTACCGAAATTGTACATTGTGTATAGCGGAACCATGCAAAACGTTCTCTAAACTTCATTCCCGGTCTCCTCTCTTGANTACCGAAATTGTACATTGTGTATAGCGGAACCATGCAAAACGTTCTCTAAACTTCATTCCCGGTCTCCTCTCTTGAAGTATAATTGTTACAAGATGTGTCGGAATTGTAAATTATTTTCTGCCTCGTCTGTTTCGTTGACATAAATATGGTACATAGATTATTTAAATGTACGTATATGTGACCAATTCAAGCCCATCATATGAGTAACGACTCTCTGCACATGTATGATATAATCATGATAAGGATCAGCATATACAAACACTTTTGAAAGCAGAGTTGTCTATGTTTTACTAACTAATAAGCTCTTGAGACTTGGACTGTACGAGTTCAGATAGGGCGATAATCATTCAAGATCTTCTCAAACATGATTCATTCGCAGTCTTCACCAATCCTCACTAATCCTTTGATCAAAGTCAATCCCTAGTTCGTTTCTTCTATCAATCCGTCGGTTTTACCACCCTCTCAAATATGTATGTATATATATACATATATATATATACATATATATATATATATACATATATATAATTTACATTCATTTGCCATAGCCGAAATTTGTGCATGTTGACTAAATTAACGTTTTGTATCCAGTCAACTTTCCATGCATCTTTATACAAAAGTCTTTATTATAATTATATATATAGACATTTCTGTTAATAGTCGAGTGCTCATAGCACTACTTTAAAATGGTCACACAAAAATACAGAAAAATAAACAATTATTTGGAAAAATTATTTATTATTACTAGGTAATTACAATTTCGGAAGAAAGCAGANAATACAGAAAAATAAACAATTATTTGGAAAAATTATTTATTATTACTAGGTAATTACAATTTCGGAAGAAAGCAGTTCTCCCATCATGCGATATATAACCGTTCCTTCAATTCACTAATGACTGACGATTCCTCTTAACAATGCGTGAGAGATCTCAGCATATTTACAGGCCAATAAAATATCTGAGTATATCAACAAGATCATTCGGATGTTCGGGAAATGTGTAAAGAGCATTCTTGACGCATTCTGCCTTCTTCGCATCACTTGTCGAAGGAAACTCGTTGGTGAAATGTGTGGGAATGTCGAGTTCATCATCATTCTTCTCATCACATACTTCACCAACACTGTCCTCATAGACACTATCATCAATGTTTTCTTCATGATCGTCTTCACCTCCTGTTTCATCCTCAATATCAGGTTTACTTTTCTTTGTATTAATCACATTTACATCATCAGTATTTCAAGCCGACAACAGTTTATTTTGTGGTTCATCGACTTCATGCGAACGTCTTGATAGTGTACATTCTACACACACCAACTCAATCATGCCTCGTATGTCTCTCATTCCGTCTTTAGCATTAACTGTCCCATCATAACAGTCTGCGGAAACAGTACCCATCGATCTAGCAGAAGTTATTGGCGACATCACTTGCTGGCTTCCAATAGACGAACCCTTGGAGATCTTGATGTGTTCCTTCAATGTATCGCTTTGCATAAACTGCATGGCACCAATGTCGGAATGCTTCATCGCGCGAAAACGACTCTTCGTACAGGTGGTTTTCTCATATCGCCGTGCATAGCAGGATTTGTTGACGATCTTTTCACAGTGGCAACACTTTTTCAATGTAATTTTCCAGCAGTGGGTGAAGGTACATCCGTAGAGGGAAGCTCTATAGTAGAATTTGTAAAATCATCGGGTTGCGTAATATTCATGAAAAAAAAAACGTTCTTTCTACAGTATCAACTTGTGCATCTATTTTGCCTCGATACTGCTGTATATAAAAACTTTCTAGCATATTTCTTCAGTAAGAGTTAAGCAGTATTTATGCATTCATTCAACCAGATATATTATTTATTTTCTTGATCACATCACCATGCAGTTACATCTTCAACAGTTTCTTTCAAACAAGTTCTTTGCTCAGTTTTAAACCACAGTCACACTTATATCAGACAACTGACTCCTGCCACACCGACACTTAACTAGACTGACTCTAAATGACGCCTAATGAACTCTAATGTGCCTGATGATCCCTAAATGTCCGATAATAACCCATAAATGATACCCCATTGTGGTGAGTGTGGTGAGCATGTTGTGCTGCCGCAGGTGCCCCACCTGAAGAAGTCGATAGCATTTTGCCAACCTCAGGTTTTAATGTACCAGCAACCTTTGGCTCCATATTACATTCCAGTTCCTTACACAAGCTGAGACGAAGTTTATTTCACGACTACCTCTGTCAAACTAAGCTTCCTAACTGGAACCTGGCTGCTTATATACCCCCACACAGGTACCATACCAGCCACTGTAACTCATGCATGACATCTTCTCTACCAACCAAAACCAGACGAAATATAATCATCATCCATGCCGCTTATAAAAACTTAAGTATACCTCAACAATTCAGTCCACACTGACCTTACGAAAAATGTACTTACTGCTCAATCTTTCTGCTCTACTGGTAGACACTAGCTGAATATATACTACTCACTTTACTACCATAGCAACCAACCATCCATTATAAAACAAGTCATACCAGACCACCGAACACCCCATCTCCTAAAACCAAAGAAAGATTCAGTGATACTAATCAACCATACCACCCAATACACCATCCACAATATCCATCATAACGCAAGTGTGCCATGCAACTATACAGCTGAGGCCAGCCCATAATATAAAATCCATTCGACTTGTTGTACCGACCAACACTACTTATACCTACCAACAATAGCACCCCCTATAACTATAGCATACCTCAACCTTTCATCCATACAGACCATAGAATGCCAACATTCAGCCCAAACCAGATACAAAATCAACATCTTCTAATACCATCCACCATGCCGACTGGCACCAGTCAAAATACACTGACCACCAATTCCAAATATCTTAACGGAAGCATGTCTTAGAATTACAGGACTCACCGAAACACACGCACTGTCCATGCCATTCAACATACACCAACAATTGCAAGACATATATACTGGAAACCATAATACCCTACATACCAATTATACCATCCATGATAACCCAAGTATAATAATCTAATTTATAGTTCAGAACAACCCAACACACAAACACTCTTACCATCTCTCAAACCATCGTTGCCGACTGATATCAGGCCAATCAACATACCATCAGCTATAAATCCAAGACAACATATATTCAACCCCTCACCCAACACACTGGTGATACTGTGATCCATCATAACTCCAGTGTAGCAAGCAAATATNGCATGTCTTAGAATTACAGGACTCACCGAAACACACGCACTGTCCATGCCATTCAACATACACCAACAATTGCAAGACATATATACTGGAAACCATAATACCCTACATACCAATTATACCATCCATGATAACCCAAGTATAACAATCTAATTTATAGTTCAGAACAACCCAACACACAAACACTCTTACCATCTCTCAAACCATCGTTGCCGACTGATATCAGGCCAATCAACATACCATCAGCTATAAATCCAAGATAACATATATTCAACCCCTCACCCAACACACTGGTGATACTGTGATCCATCATAACTCCAGTGTAGCAAGCAAATATAGAGTTGAGACCAGCCAATTACCTAACACCCATTCCATTTGCTCTACCGACAAACACANTAGAGTTGAGACTAGCCAATTACCTAACACCCATTCCATTTGCTCTACCGACAAACACAATATATACTCACGAGCCATAACACCCACTGAAACTAAAACATACCCCGACCATTCAGTGTGCACCAACATTACCATTAATTTACCTACTGTCCATAACATTTGCTCTACCGACTGGCATCATAAAATAATATGCTTTGCAACATACCACAAAACAGTTCACACACATATTACAAAAAAAAAAACTCGTTGCCCCAACCATCCATCATAGAAAACAGTACCAGACCATTATACCATTCACTTCACCAGCCAACATGCTGACAAACCATCGTAACCCTAAGTAAACAACTCAATCATGCTAATCTGCATAACATGCACTATAAATAACATTCCTCCACCAGCCAAACTAACATAACCAATGGATACCAGACCCCACAATGTAACATAGCTAATATCTCATATAACCCAAGAAAAACTTGTCATTACCATACCACACAACTCACCACCCATACCCTCTACCATAACTCAAGTGTACCAAGCAACCACACAGGTCAGACCAGTCCATCACTCTATCATTCCTACTGTCCATATGTTCAGCTCTATCAGCTGACACCAACTTATACGCGTCACCATACACCCAATGATAATAAAAAATACAGCATCCATACAAAGTAAACATATAGCCAATACCATACAAAGCCATTTCAAACACCACGACACAAACCATTACTATACTAAAAAATACACCAGCCATTCAAAGTAAACGTACAGCCAATACCATACAAACCCATTTCAAACACCATGACATGGTCAACTTCTTCCCATACCATCCACCATACCGACTTACACCAGAAAAATTTACTTCACAACATACTAACCAACATACCAAACAGTCCATATTAACTAAAATATACAAAACAATATAAATCTTTCATGTTTGCAAAAGCATCATCACATGCAAACACCTACAACATATTTAAGGCACATTTACAACCAAAATAAACACCAAAACCACAACCACAACAGCAGCCACAACCACAACTGCAACCACCGCCACAATTACCATACCTACCATTCAAACATGAAATCAAGGATATACACTAAGAGAAAAATGTACAACATCGAAACAAATGTATCATCTGCTCTAACCTAATTATACCTCGGCCATGTTATTAATGCTACAGACCAGATCAAATACCAACCGCATTTGATTAAACAAAACTGTAAAATATTTCGACTACTGTATCGACCGCTATTCCATCTCACATCACCAGCAATGCCATTTGTCCAACCAACCAAATATTTCAATCTTAGCTTCCAACCATCCTATAATAAAATCCATACCTTCAATAAAATCAGGTATGACACCCATACAGGCTTAGTTGGCAGGTACTTTATGAAGTTATAAATTCCACCAATCGTAACCAATAATACCAGACAATAATTTTGTCCGTCTCGTACGAATTAAACATGCAATGAAACCATTACACTCACGCAAATTAATCATGTGATTAAACCATTCTGACCACACCATCAATGGGACACTTTTCATACCACCAAACCAACCGAATATGTGATCAGGCTGTACCATATCAACATAGTAGCCATGCCTACCACGCCATCAAATTAACTGTATATTAACGATACAGTCAATGAGGAAGTATTTTAAAAAATGCAATAAATAGTAGCATGTGCAGGCATAATGAAGCCTTCTGATATGCATGTTTTATTGGCAGATGAAGGTTTGTATTTGCAGATAGTATAACGTCTCTTTGAAATAGAACTCCCAGAAAACTGACAGCGACCAGTTTATGCATATTCTCGTCGATATAGACATTTTCATACTGTTATAACTTTACCACAATACAAAAAAATTACCAATTTTTAATTATTAATTAATTTTTTGCAGTATGTTGAGACAATGTTTCATTTGATAGAAAAAGATTCCTCACCCCTATTACCATAAAAATATTAAAATTTACCGACCAGAATTTCCTACCGCCCAAACATTATTAATACCATATTAACCAACTGTACGCTCAGAAACTCTAACTACCCAACAAAAACTGTTCAAACAATCTTATTCTTTTTTATATCATATCCTAGTAACTGCCAAAAACATGCCAACCAGCTATTCCTATATATTGTTCCGACCAAAATATTCTACCCCGTGATACTCCGACTACATGTACAAACCATAACATCGTTCACTACCTGCAGTTCATTATATTAGACCTTATCGACTATACTAAACAGTCCCCTTCATACCATCCATGCCAACAAAGCCACCAAACAGATGTTCCTATAAAATATTCCAACGAATTATTGTGACAAACCATTCATTTCATTCATGCAATAGCGATCACATGACCAGTTAATACAATTACTCCATACAGTAAACCCTCTCCAGCGAAGAAGACATAACGAAATGTCATATCAATAAGTCATGCCATCAAACCAGCAACTCAATTGTTCCAGCCAAAGCACTCCAACCATCAATGCTCACAGATCTTAGGACACCACACAACACATTTGAACATCCATTCGCAAAGAGCTTACCGTCATAAAATACCAGGAAAACAGCTAACCATACATATTGTATGGTTTAGATAAATACTGCCAGCATGCAAAGTTAAGATCATATTAATTAATACATGACATCTTAGATATATAATAACATGGGAAATATTTTATATGGCCACCATTTAGAAAACCAATTTCTGATTCACAAAGAAAATACCAATTTACATGTATTGCGTAGTATTACTTGGTTGCTGAACTTGGTAGTAATCCGTAGATTGTTTCCCGAGATATTACAGAAAAACTAAATTGTGTTATGTTGCGCTATCTTACGAAATGGCAAAAACGGCTATTGGAAGAAAGTTTTAGTTCTTATAATGGATACCGCCAGTATAGAAACGTAGGTTGAATTTGCCTCCATAGTTTTGTAGCTCTGGCATACATACTAAAAGGTTATATCGCTGCCATTTCGAAAATAATTGTCTGACTTACTTCAAACATACCCGATTACATGCCTTCCGCAGTAATACTCACAAACCAAATTTTATAGTAATCGGTTTAAATTTTATTAATCTATGACACAAATATTTTATTTTTATAATTCTGGGCAATTTTTTAAGTGGCAGATAAAATAATGCTATGTATTGCAATATTAGGTGTTTCGAAACATATACTTGCAGATGTCTTATTTTGGTTGAAATTTGAAAAACAGTGTTGTAGGTATAGCAAGTTNGTGTTTCGAAACATATACTTGCAGATGTCTTATTTTGGTTGAAATTTGAAAAACAGTGTTGTAGGTATAGCAAGTTAACATAAAATATATTTACGGTCGACATTTACAAAATAAGAGTTTTATTTATTGACATTGCAAACGTTCCATAGTCTACCATAGTGTTAATTAAATTCTAAATTTGGTGGCAATCAGTTCAGTAGATTTTAGATATGATGTGCCTAAAAGATCAACATTTTAATGTAGTGCTATATTTCAAAATGGCAGTTAAATAACAATATTCATTACGAATTTCAATACTTTAATTATGTACTGTCAAAGTCAAACTTTGGTTGAAATTGGTTAAATGATTCCCGAGATATGACATATTTAAGGCCCACCATTTTGAAAATAAGCATCTGGCATGGTAGAAAACAACAAAAGTCAGAGTTTCTTACCAAATTGTGGAGCTTAGGTCTTAAGCATGTATTCCATAACATTCAGTTTTGCACTACACATGTACTATCAGATCGGGCTATTGAAAAGCGCTGCCAAGTACATAACTCATGAATGTAGTTTCTCTACCCCTTGAGATGGTATTGCATAAGTCACGGTTTGTTTTTTTCCGTCCCGTGCGAGGATATAAAATAAATTAAAACTATCATTTGTAAAGTGTTTATTTGTAGTAATTGTTGCGAAAATCATGCGTGAACGTTTAATTTGTAACGTTATCTGTATTGATGGCAGTTGTTATAGACCTGAAGTATCTCTGCATACGAAGAATGTAATTATTGTTTTTATTATTGTCGGACATATTCTATTTCTTGCATAACAACTTGTAGATTAAATTTGTGAATGGTGCTGATTGCCGACTTATTAATAAGTTCATAGTTCATACAGCTGCATGAAGTTTTTTTTTTTTTCGAAATGTGATTTCACATACCTATGATGGTAATAATTCTGGTAATTTTATGATTGGTATTTTTACGTCCCATTTTTATTTTACTTCCCTAAGGAAAGAAAGACTTATGAGTTCATTTTCCAGTGTGTTTGTGTGTGTTTGTTTGTGTCCCCTAAAAACGTTTGAAAGGAAAAAACCAAATTTCACCAAACTCGGTACACATATAGTCCTTCGTAAGGACATCTGACATTTATGTTTACGACAATGTCAGGCGCTCAGTTTCAGAATTGGTGGCGGCTTAAAATTGAAACTGATATGTCATATCTGAGGAGGAAATCAACCTATATAGCTAAATTTTGTATGTTAGCGGTGCATTGTTTTATCACTGTATTTAGATAAGGATATTGCATTTAGACCACATTTTCGGAATATAACACCACATTAAAAATAAAGCCTTTTCGTGATACCAAGTATAATACTCGCCTAATTCTCGTCAAATGTGTCAAATAGTTATTTATATGGTAAGCCACGTAAACGTNCAAATGTGTCAAATAGTTATTTATATGGTAAGCCACGTAAACGTATGCAATTTAAATTGAATAGGCACTAATGATGAAAATAGCGGCCGTACAAATATTTAAGTACTATTTGGTTTTATTATCGGTACTGTATATCCACCATACCGTTCGTGCAATTTCGACTAAACTTTGTTGCTGAAAGTATATTTTGCAAGCTTCANATTTTCGGAATATAACACCACATTAAAAATAAAGCCTTTTCGTGATACCAAGTATAATACTCGCCTAATTCTCGTGAAATGTGTCAAATAGTTATTTATATGGTAAGCCACGTAAACGTATGCAATTTAAATTGAATAGGCACTAATTATGAAAATAGCGGCCGTACAAATATTTAAGTACTATTTGGTTTTATTATTGGTACTGTATATCCACCATACCGTTCGTGCAATTTCGACTAAACTTTGTTGCTGAAAGTATATTTTGCAAGCTTCANGGTACTGTATATCCACCATACCGTTCGTGCAATTTCGACTAAACTTTGTTGCTGAAAGTATATTTTGCAAGCTTCATATTTGTAAATTTTTATCAGCCAATTTGTAAGATAATATCAAACGAATAAATAAAGTTTTTATGTCGGGAGGTGATTGACCTATTCCTAACAAATTTGGCGAACAATTTGAACTGTGGCAGACGATGTAAACTTGTTTGCTTAAAGTATTTCGGACACTTATGATCAAAATGCGGCTATATAAACACTTTCTCTCGGTTTATTATATTTTCGAAACTATGAAACTAATTTAAATTTACTTTATTTACTGGTAGTATCTATTACAGCCATTAAATTTTTCTTAGTTCTCTTTAATTCTCCCCAATTTTGTAAGATAGCCCAACATAAAAAAATTTAGTTTTATGTAATATCTTGGGAAACAAACAACCGATAATCACCAAATTTGGCGAATAAGTTACAAGGAGGTACGCAAAATTTAATTGTATGTTTTAAGTGTAGCAGACACTTATTTATGAATGGCCGCTTTANAAGTTACAAGGAGGTACGCAAAATTTAATTGTATGTTTTAAGTGTAGCAGACACTTATTTATGAATGGCCGCTTTAATGAAATTTAAGTGTGCTATATCTGGGGCCAGTGACTTTTCGCGTGAAAATCGGAGCACACAGTAGACTTCAATACTATATACAAACCTCAGCTGTTCTTATACCTCCACTGGCTGCTGGAGCCGTGTCCGTCATTGACCAAGCCACTCAGGACTAAGTAACTCCGACACTGAANAAGTTACAAGGAGGTACGCAAAATTTAATTGTATGTTTTAAGTGTAGCAGACACTTATTTATGAATGGCCGCTTTGATGAAATTTAAGTGTGCTATATCTGGGGCCAGTGACTTTTCGCGTGAAAATCGGAGCACACAGTAGACTTCAATACTATATACAAACCTCAGCTGTTCTTATACCTCCACTGGCTGCTGGAGCCGTGTCCATCATTGACCAAGCCACTCAGGACTAAGTAACTCCGACACTGAACCTTCGTTATTCGTGCGCAAACGGTTAACACGGGCCAGAACATTTTTTAGCCCATCAAAGAGCTTTTGACTGTATCTTGTCTCGAAATCTTTTCGCAAAATTTCACTGCCCCTAGCTATATGTAAGAAACCATGAAACCGATTTTACCTTAACTTTTTTCACTGTATCTATGACGAACATCAAATGTGTTAATATATTTTCCCCTCATTTATGAAGATCGTCATATCNGCATTTTTTAGCCCATCAAAGAAGTTGGACGACCCTACAGAGCTTTTGACTGTATCTTGTCTCGAAATCTTTTCGCAAAATTTCACTGCCCCTAGCTATATGTAAGAAACCATGAAACCGATTTTACCTAAACTTTTTTCACTGTATCTATGACGAACATCAAATGTGTTAATATATTTTCCCCTCATTTATGAAGATCGTCATATCGAAAATGGTGGCTCTAAGATATATCTTGAGGACCAACCAACCGATTCACATCAAATTTTTCTTGCAAGCAGTGAGTGCTATAGTAGAGTATGTAATAAATTTTTACTTGCGGTAGGGATTTTTTTAATGCCATTAATATAAAGATTTATGTTAATATTTTATAGGCCGCTCTATTAAACAATTCAACAGAATTTAACCAAATTCGTTACACCAACAGTAATCATTATGAGCATCAATTATGCATACAGAGATCCTTTTTTACCGGCATTTATGCAAAATAACTCCAGATGAGTAAAATGTACATTTTGCCACATTTCTGGATATCATCTAATTTTCACAACATTTTGCTTATTATTATAGCTACAGAAGGCTATGTAAATCAGATACACTTTTTGAAAATGGCGTCAATGTACATTTTTTGATAAGTTTGTCATATATTTTAAACAATTTAACAAAATTTAATTAAACTCTATATACTGGCAGTATACACATATTAGAAGCATCGCATACATGCATTTTTAAAGCCATTTTGTTAGATAGCAAAAAATAAGAAATGTATTTTAGTTTCATGTGTTAGGGACCAATGAATATATTTCCACCAAATTTGTCATACAAGTAGTGCTATGGTAGGTTATGTAAACTTACGCGTTTTAAATGTCTCAGGCACTTACTTTAAAAATGATGTTCTTGTAAATATCTTAGTTTTGTAAACCCTTTCATCATCAGATGTTGATGATACTAACTTGATCTCCGTAATGCTTTTGATTGCACGCTAGCTTATAATACGAAATTTTCTGTCTTCGAGTCACGGGTAAGGCATGTGCTTATTTGTATTTTGTCGCACTGCTGTTGCATATGTTTCTGATTTCATCTCTATTAATATTGTGGTCAATTAGATGTCAAGACCTACTAACAATTATTTGCATCCCTCTTGAGGGACGTATGCTCACTAGTTAAAACGTTAACTTCTTGATTGTAATGTGGAAATTCGAGGCTCAAGTGGCTCTGATATCGTACCCTTAACAATCCGTCATGACGTATTTTAATATTTAGCTATGTATTAAAATAAATATACGTGTTGTGGTATGTAACTTCAGTTAATTTTAAAACCACGTAAAGAAGAAATTTGACTAACTGGGAGCTGAAAACAATAACCTTTCGCACGAATCTGAACACATTTCCTATTAGCTAACTTCACATCTATGAGAATAATGTTCACATGTATGAAAATAATGTTCACATGTATGAGAATAATGTTCACATGTATGAGAATAATGTTCACATCTATGAGAATAATGTTCACATGTATGAGAATAATGTGTAGGGCTACAAACCATATTTATTGTATTTTCAGCGATCACGTATATTGCTTTGTTCTAATTGTGGATGCTCTTAAATCATATCATACATATTAAAAAATATTCTTGCAGATAGATTTTATTGAACAGNGTGTAGGGCTACAAACCATATTTATTGTATTTTCAGCGATCACGTATATTGCTTTGTTCTAATTGTGGATGCTCTTAAATCATATCATACATATTAAAAAATATTCTTGCAGATAGATTTTATTGAACAGAAACTAATATTAGTAGGGTTCATAATATTTTTATAAATAAATACACATTATAAAAAAGTAAATTTTTTTAAATAATGACTATTCTTGATGCCCTATTTTNTGAGAATAATGTTCACATCTATGAGAATAATGTTCACATCTATGAGAATAATGTTCACATCTATGAGAATAATGTGTAGGGCTACAAACCATATTTATCGTATTTTCAGCGATCACGTATATTGCTTTGTTCTAATTGTGGATGCTCTTAAATCATATCATACATATTAAAAAATATTCTTGTAGACAGATTTTATTGAACAGAAACTAATATTAGTAGGGTTCATAATATTTTGATAAATAAATACACATTATAAAAAAGTAAATTTTTTTTAAATAATGACCATTCTTGATGCCCTATTTTTTTCAGAAGAAAAATTATCGGCGAGGAAGCGTAGTTAAATTATATAGTTTATTATGTAGTTGCCCTAGAAGTAGGCAAAATGAGACACCAATATTAGGCTTTATCGCAGAAATACACAAAATACAGTTTTTTAATCTAGTGTATAACTTTACTAGAGCACACTAGTGGGTAAATCTAATACTTTAAAATTTACTTAATCAGCAAATGAGTTACATTTCATACAGATCACATATGTACAATAAACACGTTAGGCGCAATTTGAAACCTTCAGATAAAACATGTATTCAGAAATTCTCAGCTTCATAATACTTTAATAATACTCATTCTTCTTATGCAGCAAATTCAAAAAATATTTTATCAATCTTCTGTAACACAATAGAAATCAGTATTCATTATATTTAATTATTAAATACTCACTTTCAAAAATATCTTGCTGAAATTATTTTATAAAAATTAATATATACTCTTATTATTATATTATTAAACTTCTTTTTACATTTCCACGTCCATTTTTGAAGATAGTGGAAATTATTCTCTCATAAAAAATTATTTCTATTTTACTTTTGCCATAATTATATTGTATCCTGTCCTCCGATTGATNTTACATTTCCACGTCCATTTTTGAAGATAGTGGAAATTATTCTCTCATAAAAAATTATTTCTATTTTACTTTTGCCTTAATTATATTGTATCCTGTCCTCCGATTGGTTATCGCCGGACTATGGCACAACCCTCCGCCATACAGCAATGGCAAGACGAGATATAACCGGGATAATTTTATTTAGTACTTTTGTTTAATAAAGACTAAATGCCTACTATCTTGTATGAAAAAAATGAAAAGTAGTAAATAAAATTTTATTACTGCATACAGTCTGGAAACAAATGAAAAATACTTACACATGATCAAAATGTCAATAAACTATTAAAATAACCAAATATTTTACAGTTAGCTCATATAATAAAACGCAATCGGGAAGTTATATTACAAAAAGTGACAACATAATTAAGTTCTCTATAATCATATACAATAAAATTATCTATGACTTACATTAAACATAACACCTCAAAATTGTTATGGNATTAAACATAACCCCTCAAAATTGTTATAGTACATAAACCCTCCTCGGTATGGATAAAATTTTCTACATTTGTTGCAAAACCAATCAGTCTTGTTAAATTCCTAAAATTGCTGCAATATGCTTTTACAATCACATTCAAATTTGACAATTATTATATATCCACGTTAAATCTCGTTAATTAAAATTAAAACCTTAACTTACAATTTCTTGAATAAGACTCTTTCAACTGCCAAAAGCAATTTAATTTTTTTATGAAGTTAATTTTGCCTTGCTTTTTTATATATTCTGGTCTACTTCATTTCATCTTTATTTTTACATTCCATTTGTATTCATATGATTATAACATAACTGTATTACTNTATATTCTGGTCTACTTCATTTCATCTTTATTTTTACATTCCATTTGTATTCATATGATTATAACATAACTGTATTTTTCAACACTCGATTATGTGTCTTGTGTCATATAAAAAAATTATTTACAACTAAAATATCAGCTATAATTTACATGTATTATCATTAATTTTTAGATCTGATGCGTGTCACATATATTTTCATTTATAATTTCTAATACCTTTATAGATTATGTGAGTCATTTGTATCTTAGACAATTATGTTGGCGTACGCTAACATAATAACATAGAACAACTAATCTAATACTTATCCAATTTTCTTGGCATTTTGTTTCCAGTTTTGCTATGAATTTTCCATAAACAATTTCTCATATNTTTCTCTATGGTTCTTTAACATTAAATTCTGTACTATCTTTAATAAGCTTTTATCTTTTCTGGCTATTTTTTACTGTGCATTTCTCCCAGCTGTTTGCTTAATAACTAAGACATTCATTGTAATTATAACAACCAATTTCCTTAATTGAATTATATGTATTTGATTATATATTAAAAAAAATTTTTTACAATGAATATCTTTATATGAATTAAAATTAATTAAATACATTTACTTTCTACACTAATTTAGATATGTCCTGTCTTTGTTCATTCCTTTTCTTCTTCTTCCTTTTTCTTCCTATCATTCTCATTTTCTGTCCCCTTTTCTTAACTTTTTTCCCACATCACCTTCCCCGTGCAGTATATAATTTTTTTTTTTATATCTGGACTCCAACCCTCCTTTTTTTTTCCTTTTCCTCCTTACCTTTCCCTTGCCGTAAATCAACAACTTTCTTTCGTCTATTGACTCAATTTTAACCTTTTTTGTTTGTCCTTTTCCTTAAAAAANCAGCTGTTTGCTTAATAACTAAGACATTCATTGTAATTATAACAACCAATTTCCTTAATTGAATTATATGTATTTTATTATATATTTAAAAAAAATTTTCACAATGAATATCTTTATATGAATTAAAATTAATTAAATACATTTACTTTCTACACTAATTTAGATATGTCCTGTTTTTGTTCATTCCTTTTCTTCTTCTTCCTTTTTCTTCCTATCATTCTCATTTTCTGTCCCCTTTTCTTAACTTTTTTCCCACATCACCTTCCCCGTGCAGTATATAATTTTTTTTTTATATCTGGACTCCAACCCTTCTTTTTTTTTTCCTTTTCCTCCTTACCTTTCCGTTGCCGTAAATCAACAACTTTCTTTCGTCTATTGACTCAATTTTAACCTTTTTTGTTTGTCCTTTTCCTTAAAAAANGCCGTAAATCAACAACTTTCTTTCGTCTATTGACTCAATTTTAACCTTTTTTGTTTGTCCTTTTCCTTAAAAAAAATGTCTCGTTTTGTGTGCCTGAAAAAAATTTGCCCCTATTATTTTCTTTAATCTTACCCTACTTCTGAATNAAAAAAATGTCTCGTTTTGTGTGCCTGAAAAAAATTTGCCCCTATTATTTTCTTTAATCTTACCCTACTTCTGAATATTTTGCCCTCTATTTCAGCTGATGCACCTCCCCCCTCCCCCTCCCGTTCCAAACCACCCACTGCGCAATGATTTCTTCTTTCATTTATTTTACCTGTCTGTCTTTCTCGCTTTGTATATACATTAATGGTTTACCAATAACTCTTTCTTACCTTTGACCATGTTCCTGAGATGATGTTATCCTTTTAACCCTGCCAATAAGTTTAACATTCCCTTATACTTGTTCATGTCTTGTTTTAACTCCCTTTTATTTTTAATTTCCTTATTCCCTGTTTTTTTCAAAAACCAGTTTCTCATTTGCATATAACCTATACTTATCATATATTGATACAGAATTTTGCATACATATTTCATCATCTTTACATTAACGTTCCATCTCTTTAACCTTTACTTTGACCTGATTTTGTTGTTCAAAGTTTTCCAATTTTTGTTTCAAGTGATAAAATCCAGTTTTAATTTCTTTGTGTGTGGTTTCGTTAAGTACTCTAACTGATTGCATTAATTTCAATAAGACCTCATTATTATTTTAATTTTTTGCTGTGTGAATTCGTTACAAATAAGAAAATGTTTATATATAATTTCGTTAGACTTATATACTTCTGAAGCTCTAGAAGTTCCCGACGTTCTAGATTTCTCAAAGTTTTGCTTTTGCCTCATGTTGGCCGCTAGTTGTAATATTTCATACAAATCACTAAAGTACACTGAAGAGCCAAAAAAACTGGTACGCCTGCCTAATATCTTGTGGGCCCCCCAAACACGCAGAATTGCCGCAAGATGACGTGGCATGGAATCGACTAATGTCTGAAGGTATGCAGGAGGCAATTTACACCATGAATCATGCAGGGCAGTCCACAAATCCAATCTGCCCCAATTTGAGAAAGGGTTGCACGTCTGTCACGTTTAATGATTCTCGTCAGTCGTCGATTCGCCCGTTATTTCACGATCTTTTTCCGGCCACAGCGATGTCGAAGATGTGGTGTTTTACCGGATTGCCGATATTCACGGTACAATCGTGAAATGATCGTACGCGAACATACAAATGTTAGCGCTACATCGGAGATGCTTTGTCCCATGTCTCGTGCGCCAACTATAACACCATGTTCAAACTCACTTAAATCTTGGTAACCTGCCATTGTAGCAGCAGTAACCTATCTAGCTGTCGACTGCATCGCGTTACTCTGATTGGTTCCATACCTCTGTTATTTGCATACGCACGCCTATAACAGTTTGTTTTGGCTCTTCATTGTACAATAAACAGATTGGGCGCCGTTTGTAACCTTTCCGTTAAATCATATATTCAGAAACTCACAGCTTCAAAATATTTTTATTACACTTTTTCTTCTTATTAAAAAAGCTTTTGATCAATCTTCTGAAATTTATCATATTAAGTAATTATATATAATATATATTATTATATATATTATGTAAACATATTCATTTTATTAAATACTTACATTCAAAACAAGATGCTGAAACTATTTCAATTAAATTGACATATATTTTTTAATATTATTTCATTAAACCTAATTTTTACAAATCCAAGTCCATTTTTGGAGGTGGTTGAAATTATTCTTTCATTAAAAATTAGTCCTTTTTTACTTCTGCCTTACTTATGTTGTCTTATGTCCTCCGATTGGCTGTCGTCTGATCATGACACATATTTCCGCCAATCAGCAATGGCGAGACGAGAGACAACAAGGATAATTTTTTTTAGTACTTTTCTTTAATATACATTTAAGGCCGACTGCCCTCTAGGAAAGAAATGGAAACTAACAAACAAAATATTAATAATGAATACTGCCTAGAAACAAATTAAAAATACTTACACGTGATATTTATGTCAATGAATTATTAAAATAAGTAAAGATTATACTGTTATTTGATATAATAAAACGTAGTTTGGAAATAATATTAAAAAGTGACAATTTAAGCAAGTACTCTGTTATCATACATAATTTAAAAACATATGTCTAATATTAAACATAACCCCTAAAATTGCAATGTAAAAAATGTTTTAAATGTATGAGTTTACATATCAGAAATATTGTTGCTAACAATGGGTGCCTCATAACCACGACTGTGGCATGCCCGTTCGTACTTTGTGATTAGAATGTAGAAAGACGGGATAAGGTTTGCCTTGGTGGACGGGGGATCTTATGATTGCAGGATGGGCCGTTCTGTTGTCTCTCAGCTACACACGGGTCCGTGACGAGCTCCGACGCGCAAGTGTGTAGAACTGTCGTGGCAACCGTTGGTCTGGCGCATATGCCGAAGCATAAATCGCTGATTAATGCATTTCCACACAAACGATTGCGCTTGCAAAAATTTATAAATACAGAAGATGTGGTTTTTATAACATGTGGTGTCGTTATCTTAGTTAATGTCAAGATATTCCTACTAATAGTTTTTTAATATATAAGGGTACTAAAAAGTTATAAATGACGGGAATATATGTACACCTAAAAAGATATTAGGGTGATTTCATAAGCCTACATTTTTCCAAGCACAGTAACCTAAATTATTTCTCGCCATGGAGTCATATCTTCCCAGAATTAGCGTTTGTTTATTAACCTTTATCTTGGAAGTGGCTATGTTCTATTCATCAGGCTCTGAACTTTATCCGTTGGCTATTTGCGGGAAGAGAATGAAGTGAAGCCCGATTTTACATGACTGTGGTTGAGGCAGCAGTAAGTCTTTGTTTGAATTTGCTGCCAGCAAGCATTAATTATTTCAACGTCCAGGAATATCGCCCATTTTCAAAAAAAAAAAAAGTTTTATCACTGTGATGGTGTCAATTGCAGGTCCACGTATGTAGCTACAGGCACAGGCACAGGATGAGTATAAAATAATAACCCAAATTTTAAGGTCTATAATATCAAAACCAAACTACCTACAACCTTGGTTGACCAATCGAATGAACCGTGGAAATGTGAAATTAGTTTACCATATCTTCATAAATGTTCAATGTGACCACCACGGGCGGGTCGTACGACATCTACTCAATAGTCAAACTCGTTCCACACTCTTGTCAGTATGTCCGGTGTTACAGTTTGGATGGCGTCCGTAATTCTCGTTTTGAGGTCGTCACTGTTAGCCGGCAATGGTGGACGAAATACTGATCCTTTATGCTCCCCCAAATAAAAAAATCGCACGGGTTAGGATCCTAGCATCTTGGGGGCCAGTGATGAAGAGTATGGTCACCAGCTGCTCCTCGACCAATCCAGCATTGCGGCAACGTCTCGTTCAGGTATCCGCGAACAGATAGGTGCCAATGGGGTGGCGCACAATTCTGCTGGGAAATGAAGTCCCCCGCTCCCTCTTATGACTGAGGAAACAACCACTCTGTAAGCATGTCCAAATAAGGGATTGCAGTAACAGAAGCTCGTGAAAAAAGAAAGGGCCAAAAACAGCGTATTTGGATAGAGCGCAAAACACGTTCACTTTGGGGGAAACGCTTCATCGCTAAAAACCAGCTTAGACACGAAGGCATCTTCTACCTCGTTCTGGGCAAGGAAACAGAAGATTGACCCATTTACATTGACGTGTCGAATGCTAACTCGCTACCTCCTCACCACCTCAAACCGAGAGTTACAAACGCCAACCAAACCTTAACTCCGGACATGCTGACAAGAGCGTGGAACGAGTTTGATTATCGCGTAGATGTCGTTCGGGCCGCTCATGGTGGTCCCATTGAACATTTATGAATCTATTGTAAACAAACTTCACGGTTCCACAGTTCATTTGATTGGTCAATCAACTTTGTAGATTGTTTGGTTTTGTATAATAGTCTTNGAGCGTGGAACGAGTTTGATTGTCGCGTAGATGTCGTTCGGGCCGCTCATGGTGGTCACATTGAACATTTATGAATCTATTGTAAACAAACTTCACGGTTCCACAGTTCATTTGATTGGTCAATCAACTTTGTAGATTGTTTGGTTTTGTATAACAGTCCTTTCAATTTGGGGTTTTATTTTATTCTTTGCCTGTTGTATTTAGGACTAAACATAAATTAAAAATTGTGGGGGCGCCAAGCATGTATAGCAGGGAATCAATACTTGCAGGGTGCACCGAGTATAGTGTTGGACAACGCATAACATGGAGACAGGCGGCTATACGATGGGGCATAGAGGTACACAGACATCGGATATTCTCTAAAGGAAGATCTTCCCACACCTGTCGCAAATGACCCTTCATATCAGCTGTAGTTTCTGCAGGCCGAAGTTGCCGTCCAATCTGGTACCAAATGTTCTTGATGGGTGAGAGGTCTAGAGAACTTGCTGGCCAACAAAGCATTTTGACTTCATGAAAGCAGAAAAGAGATACTCATGTTGTGTGAGATCGATTATTATCCTGCAGGAAAATGGAGAGAGGCTTTCATGATCATGGAAATAGCGCGACGGATCGCCGCGGTGACAGAGTTGCTTAGGTCGACACCAGTGGGGTGCGATAATCGTAGGAAATGGCACCCCAAGCAATTACACCTCTCATTGGGGCGTTGTGCTACTCTACACTGAAGCGTGCATAATGGCGCTGGCCAGGAAGTCTCCAGACTCGAATTCAGATGACAACTCTATCCAGACCGAACCACGATTTGTAGCTGAACACCACTCGTCGTCAATCCGCAAGCTGCCGGCCTGCCCGTTCCTGGCACAAGTATCACATATGCTTGGTGATATGCAGATTGTAACGGTAGACGCCGTGATGACAGATCCCGCTCTGCTAGCCGCCTGGGTATGGTACTGGTGGACACAGGCATATCCGCAGCTGCCGCGACATGTCACTGTATGGTGCGCGCGACGCCCGTGTAGTGCATACAGCATGTCGCACGATGAAACGACCCTCCCCACTGGTTGTCTACGGGGTAGACCTGAGCCTTCTCGACGGGCGTGTACCCTCCTGTTCTCACTGCATCCAACACCGACACACAGTGTATGTATGCAGTGCGCTTCAAGAGGCGAGCAATGAGTCTAAACGTCTAGCATTCCTCTCGCAGGCCAACGATGCGGCATCTCTCGAACTCATCCAGCATGGCTAACGCTTGTCGAAAGCTCCGTCGGGGCATGCTGCGTGTTCATTGAACTTTGCTCTGTGCCTCACACTAATGCTCAGGCTTTATGTGGTGTCTTGCAGCTATGGGTGATGGAGTGAGACGTATGCCTCCTTGTGGCACACCCGCGCAAGTAAACTGCATTAAATGCAAACCCATAACGGTCAATGATGATATTGTTTGGAAACCTTTGTTTTACTCGCGCGATTCGTTCATAATAATCAATTTTTTCCTGTTATGTGTATCTAGAGATGAGCGTAACTTCTCAGTGAGCTATAAGTTCTTCTGTTAGTGTAGCAAAGAACAATTATAATTTTAGTGAAATTTTAATTTATGGTGTATGCACCTCAGTGGTATCATTTTCTCCGTCAGCATAACTATGTTGGTTTACAAGACGTCCTTTGTGCAAGAGCTTATGTCTACTGTTAAGGAGTTTGAATCGAGATAATATATATATTATTACATGCTGAACGTTATTTACGAAACAAAATTTAATTCTAGAAGGAGGTTTTCTTAACAAAGTAATAATCTAAGATTACACATAACACAGAAGAATTCGAGTGGCGAGATTTGGTCGGCTCTTAAAATAAAGGCCTTAAGAGCCGACGAGGTTGAAGCGGGGTGAAAATGGAGTGGCACCGGAATGCAAATGCGAGGGAAACTGGAATCCTCCTAGAAAACCCCTGACCAGCGGCATCGTCCGACACGATTCCCACATGCGGAAATTTGGGAGTGACCCTGCCGAGAATTGAAGCCGTTAAGACCACGTGGGAGGTGACCTCTACAGAACCGCGGTACTTACACAGAGTAGAAATATGCAATTCTTCAACTCTATAAGCTTCGTCTCTCACCGCACGGCCGTGGCAAACGAAAGGAGGTCGATTATCGATTATAAAGAGGCTGAGACAAGGAAGATGTGTTTTTCATAAATTTCCATGGTGTCAGTAAACCTATGTCACACACCGCGCGAAGTGAAAAGAACGCAACCTACGTACAGGAATATTGTCGTATAAGCAGATCTACTTAAATCACTAGTAAATTTTCACATTCTTAGATAATTATTTCCTTACAGCACATTGCAGTACCCAGGAAGTTATTCGTGTTATTACCAGTTGGAAAGGCAGCAGTACGACAGCGTCACTTGGNTTACAGCACATTGCAGTACCCAGGAAGTTATTCGTGTTATTACCAGTTGGAAAGGCAGCAGTACGACAGCGTCACTTGGTCGGTCACTTAGCTGTTCCATGTATCGAATCACTGAACTTAAATAAGTCAAATGAATAGAGAGTTCAATCGGTAATACCTTATGAATTTCGCCGTAGCTATATTATAACATGTCACACAAGTGTGTACGTGCGTAGCTCACACTGATCTCATGTTCACGTCGTATATTCAGAACACGCATCATTCTAGGCTCGTCACGTCACCCGCACGTCATCGCAGCCTGAGATAATGCTCGCATTAACCTCCCTGATACTCGATATTGCAGTGTGCCGAGGAATTTTTCACTCGTTGGCTGTAGTTATTAGCCCATTCTGTCCTGCACAGCGCATGACGGCCATCAACACTCCATATCACGCACGCATTAAAATTTTTACTGCACGTTAGCCACCATTATGTTCGCTCCGCCAGTACCGGAGAGGTATATTTTTAAAAATTATTTGCAGTAATTTGCGAAGTTTTCGAAACGAGTTGCTCATGAATATTTGCTAAATTATTAATTATAAACGGAATTCACATCTTTAACAGGGATAGCCCTAAGTTTAAATTTTTCCAAATTTTGGCTTTCAAAAATAGAAACCTATCTGCATAAATCATCAACCTACAAAAATATTACTTTTTTCGTTACAGTTTCAAAGAAAGCTGTTTTTTATGTAATGCGCTGTATGATTTTTAATCAATATCTGCAAATTTCGTTATAAATTAAATATTATTATAATGCGTATCCTAAATGAAAGTACGTTATTATTCTCTAAGAAATAAATTGGAACTTTAGGGTCCGCAAACATAATAGATAAAACCGAGATAAGTATTGCAATAAGCAACTTAAAACCTTTAAATTTTTAGTGCCAAAATGCTCTGACNTAATAGATAAAACCGAGATAAGTATTGCAATAAGCAACTTAAAACCTTTAAATTTTTAGTGCCAAAATGCTCTGAGTGTGAATTATTTAGAATGTATTGCGAACCTCTTTCTGAACCTTAACAAAACTTGTAGCGATAATTTCCCACTGTAATAAACCCAGTCAATTTAAATAAAATAATTAAATTTCATAAACTTTAATTTGAGAATAAAAAGTGTATTCAGTAATTTTCCGTCAGATAAGGCAATGTTCTATATTATTTAATAAACAGAAAAAAAAATATTTTTTTTAATTCATGGCAACTATGCTTTCTGTATCCTAATTACAAAACCCGTAATGTTCAAGCAGATTTCTATCAAATATTATTTGGGTGTTTAACGAGGACACCACACACATCCCAGAATATGAAGATTTATTCTGTATTGGGAAATTAGCGAAATTGCTTTTATCCGTGCTATGCGACTCAGTTTGTATAGATTGCTTGTAGTCAGTGCCACTGTGAGAGCCGCCCTGTTTTCTCACCAGACATTTGGGAAAGTTGTTACCCCATCTTTCTCAAAGTGATACAATTTTCTGGAGTGCAACTTTAGTGAACTGTTAGTTATCGAGTTTTTTTCGATATACATTTACACTCAACACCATTTAACATGGCCGAGTTTTATATTGTTCGATTTCTATCATTTTAATTGAACAACAAATACATGGCAAGTAGTGGTCTAACAAATGTGACAGTGCGACAACCAATTAATGAAAGCGTTTCCAAATGGTATTGTGAATGTCGACAACGATGAAGTAATACAGGATGAGTATAAAAGAATAACCCAAATTTGAAGGTCTATAATATCAAAACCAAACAACCTACAATCTTGTTTGACCAATCAAATGAACCGTGGAACTGTGAGGTTGCTTTACCATACATTTATAAATGTTCAATGTGACCAACATGAGCGGCCCAAACGACATCTAACTCAATCCACGCTCTTGTCAGCATGTCCGGTGTTACGGTTTGGATGGCGTTCGTAACTCTCGGTTTGAGATGGTGACGGGGTAGCAAGCTCGCATTCAACACGTCAATGTGAAGGGGACGGTCTGATGTTTCCTTTGTGGTGCGTCACCCCATTAGAACCTAAGTGTTCGTGGTTACCTCAACGAGACGTTGCTGCAACACTGGATTGGTCGAGGAGCAGCTGGTGACCAGGCTCTTCGTCACTGGCCCCCAAGAAATCAGGATCTCACCCCGTGCATTATTTTTTCTATGGTGATATATAAAGGATCAACTGTTTCGTCCACTATTGCCGGCTAACATTGACGACCTAAAAATGAGAATTTCAGACGCCATCCAAACCGTAACACATGACATACTGACAAGAGTGTGGAACGAGTTTGATTATTGCGTATATGTCGTTCGAGCCACTCGTGGTGGTCACATTGAACATTTATGAATCTATGGTAAACCAACCTCACGGTTCCACGGTTAATTTGATTGCTCAATTGAGGTTGTAGGTTGTTTGGTTTTGAGTGTGTAGACCTCTAAAGTTGGGATATTCTTTTATACTGATCCTGTAAATTATAGAAGCAAAGTATGACAAGAAAACTAATTTTTAGGACGAGGAACATCAGCCTTTATATGAAGACCATAGTAATGTATATTGGTAGAAATTTTCCTGTATTAGCCTATTTGGTAGTAAATTTATGATGAAGGTAATGCTTTGAGAGGTAACGAGGCATTGCCGGTTTAACTAATTTACCAACTTTCCTTTACGATAATGCAAATAATTTTGAATAAGTTCTTGAAATATTGGATGGTAGATGGGTTTGTCTTCTTTTTGACAGCGTTTCATCAGACATCCAAACAGAAGCAAATGTAATATTAGTGAGACAATTACAGATACACACCTACCTTACATGTAAATCGAACACAAAACGCCTAGTACTCTAAGCTGGCGTGGACAAACTACTGTATACTACAGAGATAGGATTCGCAGCATCAACTCCGGGAGTAATCAGTATACATTTTCTTTTGACTAGATTCACCAATTTAAATATTTACCAACCTATTATTTTAAAAACTAATGCTTCAGTCACTTAAATCATGTAAGTTTACATGGACTAACATAGCTCTACTTGTGTGCAGAAATGGGTAGAAATGAGTTGAACTGGTTCCCAAGATATGGCATAAAATATTAAGTCCTAAAAAAATGCCAAAATATCCGGATCTGTATATGTATTGCTAATATTTATAATATATGCCTACAGTTTAACATTTTGGCTTAACTATGATACATTAATTAATAGTTATAATGAGAATATATAAAAACTATAATCCACAACTTCTAAGAAACGCCTGACCCGTCCTTATTGCAGCNGTGACAAAAGTTTACATCGCCCACTGTAGTACTACATGTGTAAAAATTCTGGTGGGAAAATAATTATTGATTCCCGAAATATGGAATAAGTGTCTGACAAAAAAAGACAACAAAGTATAAACTCTATAAGCGTATTTGATGCCTCTAATGGATACTCTCAGCATACGAAATGAAATTGAAATGTGTTATTTTGTTAAATAGATATGACAATAGTATATAAATAACTGATATGGCAGCCATACTATAATAATGTCAACCACACTCAAAACGTTGCTTGCTGTAGCATTACTTGTGTTCAAAATCTCCGGGAAATTGTTGATTGGTCTCGGATATATGGAATAAAAGCACCGTTTCCTCATTTGGCGCTATCTTCATTACTGGGAAAAAAAACTGTTATGTATCAACAAGTTCTACGTTCTTCATATATACTGTAACACATTGAAGACCGTTGACATTGTTTAGGACATATGCTTTAACAACGTAAACAATTTAGATGACTGTAATTATTTAAATATGTGACTTACACCTTATGTAATATAAATTAACATGAACTGCAAAAGTATAACTTGTAACCTGAATTTGGTTGGAATCAGTTAATTGTTTCTCGCGAGATAAACACAAAACTTAATTATTCACATGGAGCTATCTTCCAAAATGGGGGAAGTAGGGAGTATATTCATTAGCTCATTTGATGCTTGCATAGATACTATCAGCATACAAAGTTTAGTTGAAATTTGTTTCATTGCTTCGTAGATATAGCAAATTATGGTAAAATGTTTGTATGACCGCTATTTTTAAAATAGTACCAGGCCATCCTAAAACATAGCCTATCAGTTTATGTGACCTACCACATTACTTAATGATTGCCATCTTCGGTTGGAATGGGTCGATCGTTTTCCCGAGTTATAACAAAGCTATCTTTACTCAAGTAACACTATCCTACGAAATGTAGAAAAGGGGCCCTGTGTAGACACATTTTGTTGTTGTAAGAAATACTGCCAGCATTGAAAGTTACGATGAATTAGGTTTCATTATTACGTACGTAAACCTATTAAAATAAAATATTTATATTTTGTTTGCCAATATAAAAATAATTGTCATATTCACTTAAATATGTTCGTTTACATGGTCTACTCTAGTACCACTTGTTTTGCAAATTTGGTAAGAATCGGGTGAATATTTTCCTAATATAGACAAAACTTTTTTATTCATGTGACATTATCTTACGAACTGGCGAACAAAAGGGATACAGTGTTGATATATATGACTGTTTAAAAAGATACTGCCAGCATACAAAACTAAGTATAAAATTGGTCACTTGGTTGCATAAATATAGAATAATAAGAACAAATATTTATACTTCCAAAATTTTGAAAATAAGTGATTAGCGCACTTAAACCATGTCAGTTAACATTAGCTACTGTAGTACAAATTGTTTGCCAAATTTGGAAGAAATCACTTGTTTCTTTCCAGAGATATGACAGAAATTGATTTATTCGTGTAGTGCATTCTTTAAAAATGATGGACAAAGGAGTCTTAGGGTGGACACATTTAATGGTTGTAATATATACTGTAAGCATTTAAAGATAGGTCGTTATATGTTACATGTTTTCGTAGATATAGCATAGTAATCTAAAATATTTAAACTGTCACCATTTTAAAAATTGTATTCTGATCCACTGAAAAATTTCAGTGTACGTGACCTACCACAATAATACACGAGTGCCAAATTTGGTAGGAATATTTGGAATGTTTCCCTAGATATTAAATTAAAATGTAATCGCATTGCACTATCTTACAAAATGGCTTACAAAACAGGCCGTGTATTGACACATATAATGCATGCAAAATACTCTTTCAGCACAACAAGTTTGGTCGAAATTAATAAAACTATGTTAAATCTTGAAAATGAACCTAAAATTTTATATTGCAGCCATTTTGAAAATACGTACCTTATCCATATAAATTCCATATATTAACACGACCTACAATAGTATTACATTATATGCGAAGTTTTGCAGGTATCGGTTGTGTATTTACTAAGAAATATCATAAAAGATTCATTTTTAGCCAACTTTGCGAAGGAAATAAATATGTATGAGATCACTTTTATCACTGTGTGTGTGTATGTTTTGGTGTCTGTGTGTATGTATGTGTGCCTGTGTGAGTCTGTGCGTGTGTGTGTCCTCCCCTTTCAATTTTTTAATGTTTCACCGAAATTTCACCAAACTTTGTACGCATTAAATACTTAGTAACGACACACGACGTTTATAATTTTTGACCACGTCGGGAACCCACTTTCAAAATGGCTACAATTAAAAGTTTTCGGTGAAATATCATTTCTCAGGAACCATTCAGCTGAATAAAACGAATTTTTGTATGCTGGCAGACCATTGAGTAAGCCATTAATTTTGAGATGGATATTGTTGTTAGTATGCCATTTTGTAAAATATCACCAATTAAAAAAATTAAAATTTAAGCTCATATCTCGAAAATTATTAAACCAATTCTCGCCCAGTTTGTCCTGTGTGTAAAACTACGGTAATCCAAGTAAAAGTAGGTTATCAAACTTGATAAATTACTTGTTTTTTTAAATGGCACCCATACAAATTTTTTCAGTTTATTTAGTATATCTGTCATACCATTAAACCAATCTCGACCAAATTTTTTTTACACTGAAAGTATCTCTCCCATGAATCATATGAACCAACAAATAGCCATATTTGTCAGCTATTATGTAACATGGTAACATGGTAACATGGTAACTAATTAACCTATTCCTACAACATTTGGCAAACACGCAGTACTAACGCAGAATATGTCAAGTAATATCAATTAAGAATATCAGACACTTATTTAAAAAATGGTGGCCATAAGCCATTTTGGCTTTGAACCCTATATCGCTGACACAATGTCATCAATTCCAACATAACTTTTTACGCTCGCCGTAGACATAACACCTCTCAACTGTATCTACAGGGAGCTTCTTTTATAGATTATTTTGTAAGTAGCGCCACGCGAATAAAAACAATTTTTATGTCATATCTCGGGAAAGTATTGACCAATTCCTATCAATGTAGCAAAATAATAGTAATGAGGCAGATGATCACAAATGGTATGTTGTAAGAACGCCAGAAAATTATTTTTAAAATGACTGCTGTAAAGGAATTTTTAGTTTAGAATGCTAAGACATCGAAACTAGGTAATCAATTTCAAATTAACTTTGTATACTAGCAGTATATATTACAACAATCAACTGTATGTACAAGGAACATCTTTTGTCCGCCATTTTGTAAGGTTACGCCATGTGAATAAATAAAGTTTTTTATAATATATCGGGAAACCATTGACAGTTACCATCCAAATTTGGCCAAAAAAAGTACTGCGGCAGGTGCTGTAAACAAGTATATCTATCCCTCAAAATCGACTAAGTTTCCCTAAATAATTTCCTTTTTCCCAAAAAAAAATTTCCATTTTTCCTTCAAATAGCATTTTTCCCCAACCAGCAAAAACGATCCCCCAAAAAGCAATTTTCGATACTTCGGATATATTTGGGGGGATTATATTCAAGGTAAGCGAAGTAGAGGCCATATTAGTTTTACAGGCATACGGCATGTCAATTTGACGCAAGGTGTCCAGTACCCAGAGTCAGACCTAACCTTCAACCATCTTGGTTCGGTCAGCCAACTAGTCCGGCATATTGGATCCAGGTGATCTCGATATTTGATCTTGACCCTAGACTCATAAACTCAAAAATTCACCAAGAATTCCAACAAATTCTTAATAATTCCAAAAAAAATTCCAAAAATTCCCAAATCTTTATAAAAAATGAATTTTCATTTATTTTTAAATATTTTAAATAAACAAAACTTTCCAACATTTATTAACAAAGAGTCGAATGTGTAGTAAAGTTGCCAACTTTGTATACTTGCAGTTCTTTCTTGCTGCTTCATGAGAATTACAAGTTGTGATCGACCAGTATCGGGACTGTGCCATACGCTCAGAGCTCATACACGCAGAGCAAAGCCCCTCGGAGTAGTTTGACCGTGGACCCTGCCTCACATGCGCCTAAGTTTCTAAGTCCTATCTCAATTCGCTTGTTAACAGTAGCGCCCTAAACTAACGTGTGTAGTGTGCAGTTGTCGTGTTCATCACGAGAGAAGAAGTTAACCAGAAAATCTGAGAATGCTTTGTCATCAGATTCGGTTAAGTTTAGTCCATTCCTAGTGAAGAGTTGAGAATGAAACGTGCGTCTGCCAAGTTTGTACCAAAACTGCGCGGGGCTGACAGCTAACAAAAACGGCTTTAAGATGCGCAAGATCGCATTCATTGTGCCGAGAACGACAAAATATCTCTAAAAAGATGGTAACAGGTGACGAATCGTCGGTCTATTACTATGACCCTCAAACCAAAGCCTATTATTTACAGTGGAAGACCCCAACCTCTTCAAAATGAGTCGAAACAATGTGAAGACGCTCTACCGCGCTAGACGATAAACAAGGACTGCTGCAGAGATACCATTCGTCGTATAAGGCCAGTATTGTGTGAATTCAGTGAGTGGTGACTCCTCCATGGCAACGAACATGCGCATTCAGAAAAACTTGTACAGCAATGTTTGGTCGTGTACGAAATTGCCCAGGCCCTGTAGCCATCGTATTCCAATGATCTCGCACATTCACTCTNAAAGCCTATTATTTACAGTGGAAGACCCCAACCTCTTCAAAATGAGTCGAAACAATGTGAAGACGCTCTACCGCGCTAGACGATAAACAAGGACTGCTGCAGAGATACCATTCGTCGTATAAGGCCAGTATTGTGTGAATTCAGTGAGTGGTGACTCCTCCATGGCAACGAACATGCCCATTCAGAAAAACTTGTGCAGCAATGTTTGGTCGTGTACGAAATTGCCCAGGCCCTGTAGCCATCGTATTCCAATGATCTCGCACATTCACTCTNCAGCAATGTTTGGTCGTGTACGAAATTGCCCAGGCCCTGTAGCCATCGTATTCCAATGATCTCGCACATTCACTCTGAACCTGAATCTGTGAGGATTTCACTGTTTCGATCAATTAACAGTACCTGACTGGTTCAACAGTCACTTCAGTGAATTTAACAGACAAATCAGTGAAACAATGCCCGTTTTCCTATATTAATTCATTCCGTGATATTTTCCACTGATTCATCAGGCAATTTTTTTCCATTGTTTTTTTTTTTTTAGCGATTTTTGGTTTTGACTGATAGATTAGTTAAACAACATGTAGGAATGGTCGTTAAACAAAGTGTATTACGCAAAATAACAACGCATAATTTAATAAAACCAATACAAAATATATTATAAAATGTGTTTTGTATTTCAAAACAATATTTAACGAGGTAACATGAACATTCAGTCTTTAACTCCGTTTTTACGTATTNAATGTGTTTTGTATTTCAAAACAATATTTAACGAGGTAACATGAACATTCAGTCTTTAACTCCGTTTTTACGTATTTAATTTCGTTTCGTTTCACATCGCTCTGTTTGAAGGTTTAATCTGCATATATTGTGTAATATGTAATATTCGTTTTAAAAATCATTACTTTATCAATTAAACTAAAAACGAAAAGTAAGGGCATACAATTGAAAATTACACTGTGGATGATAACTATAAGGCATACTGTATGTTCTCCTCTTTTTTATTAACAAGATTCCCTAAGGGATCAACGAGAATTGATAGCTCAGTTTGTAAGGTAATAGTCTATAACAAAGGGGAGAAAGTGTGTGTGTAATTCATTCCCTACCACGCACGGAATTTTTTTTTTACTTATATATTTACGGTAAATTGCCCAATGTAAATAGAACGCTATCATAAATATGTTAATTTCTCGTAATTATTTAGCTAAATTCGTTAAAAAATCATATTTAATTCGNAATGTGTTTTGTATTTCAAAACAATATTTAACGAGGTAACATGAACATTCAGTCTTTAACTCCGTTTTTACGTATCTAATTTCGTTTCGTTTCACATCGCTCTGTTTGAAGGTTTAATCTGCATATATTGTGTAATATGTAATATTCGTTTTAAAAATCATTACTTTATCAATTAAACTAAAAACGAAAAGTAAGGGCATACAATTGAAAATTACACTGTGGATCATAACTATAAGGCATACTGTATGTTCTCCTCTTTTTTATTAACAAGATTCCCTAAGGGATTAACGAGAATTGATATCTCAGTTTGTAAGGTAATAGTCTATAACAAAGGGGAGAAAGTGTGTGTGTATTCATTCCCTACCACGCACGGAATTTTTTTTTACTTATATATTTACGGTAAATTGCCCAATGTCAATAGAACGCTATCATAAATATGTTAATTTCTCGTAATTATTTAGCTAAATTCGTTAAAAAATCATATTTAATTCGNAATAGAACGCTATCATAAATATGTTAATTTCTCGTAATTATTTAGCTAAATTCGTTAAAAAATCATATTTAATTCGCCACCGCAGTTGGCAGTCACTTATTTAATCTGTCAAATTATTTCACTGAAACAACCAGTCGTTTTCCACTAATTCTAAGTGGAGCCATTTTAACTGATTCGAGTAGTTGAATTTCACTGCGAATCAGTGATTTTCCACAGATTCGAATTTAGTGTGTAGCTACGTTGTACTCTTCCCAAAAATCAGGTCCCATTTGAGATACGAATACTTCAATGAACCGAGGAAATCCAATAAAGAGTGATGAGGCAACTGCTCACTATCTCAGAAAAGGCGTTCAAGTCATACTTCCAGCTATATGAACAACGTTGGATGAAGTGTGCGGCTTTAAAAGGAAACTACTACGAAGTGTATTCAATGTCACATCTGTAAGTGCTGTATTTTTTTCTACTAGTGCCAGTCGCGATATTTCTTTATCGCGCCTCTTTCCGCATGATGTGTGTATCAGAAACATCCATCGCAGTTTAGGAATTTGCTGAAATGTAGTTGAGAGTGCATGTTGGGAGCCTGAGTGGCGGCAGATGGTAAGGATTGTCGCTGACGGAGGATGACGTAATTCTAGAACGCTGCTCGAGCTCGCACAACTCGAGCTCTGGGCAGATGTCCAATTGACTCGCAAGTAGTGCGAACCCTCTTTCCCTCCCACTACCGCGGGAAGACAATGACTGTGCAAAGGTAATTCCTATCGAGATTTCTCCCACTCATCTTAAAAGAATGCACTAACAACAAAATGGTAAGCGTCATAGAGTGCAAACTTCTTGATTTCTTCCAGAATCCAGCTCCAATTAAACTCCAAATTAATAATTTTTTTTAAATGGTTTTGTTAAACACGCACATGACAAAAATAAATATTTATAGTGATCCATTTTATTAGCTGGAAGCAGAAGAAAATCTAGCAGAAAATTACGGAGAGATTCAGTCAAACCACGGCAAGTTTCGTAAAATTTACGGAAAGTCCGTTATTAAAAAACAGAAGTTTCTTCAATTCGACGAAAATTTCTGTATAATTTTTTAATAGTTCTTTTCTGTTCTCTCATAGAAATTTTCTAACAATGTAAATGTATAATTACAGCTGTAAGGTGGTGCTACAAATTACACTACAGTACTCCAAGCCTTAATTAAATATGTGTAATGGTTGAAGAGAAATGAATCATGATCCTAGAAAATATGAAGCACAAAATTCTGGTAATATGTGCCTGCTCTGGAAAACTGTCTTTGATGTTGCCTTTCATAGTACTACTTCAATAGTAGGTTCGGCGATATTGTTAAAAAGTTACTGAGGTGAGACACTTGCGCTTAATTTTGCGGCCGACCTCCTGTGGCGCAGTCGGTTGGTGCGGCGCTGGCCTGCGTTGCGGGAGGTTCTGTGTTCGAATTCTACGAAAAGCATCGGTGTTAGTCTAAGATAGATCGTTGGTTTGTTTCTAAGTCGACCCTTGATAAACCTTCAGCNTCTACGAAAAGCATCGGTGTTAGTCTAAGATAGATCGTTGGTTTGTTTCTAAGTCGACCCTTGATAAACCTTCAGCCATAACACCGGAGGACGTTAAAAATCCCTTTACAAATACAAAATATAAATTCATTTTCTGGATGATGCTATCTTCTGACACGGAAAACTGAATAAGTTCAATTTTTATTCAATTAACCCAGTAGGTATCGCAGATATACAAATTCAACTAAAAATCCGTCAAATAGTGTCTTTACTATTTAAGCTTCGTTAATTCCAGGCGGATTACTATACTACTCCAAGTAACAAACTAGTTGATATTTAATTTGGTACTTTATGAGATCTGCTACAAAAGCTTTATTTTGACGGATAGAGTTTCACGTGTTTTCGAACGTATTTAAATATATTTTTTTTAACATGTTATATATTTAAAAATGGCGTAATAATGGGAACAAATTTGCAATTGAATGCTTTTTATATTTACTGTGAACGTAAACGTTGTAGTTAAAATTGTTAAAATTGCTCTCAAGACATGACGTAGCATGTGAAATTTTGAAACGCAGCTATTTTGAAAATATGCATCAGACAAGGTCGTAAACTACAAAAGTCGTATGACATTAGTAAGTTGGATGATGGCTAGGTTGTGGTGGAGATCTGTGCACGGGTTCAAAGGTTTTAAACGACACACGTTAAGAAAAATCTGCAAAATTCAGCGCTAGAAATACTATACCATTGTATATATTTATAAATGTCACAAGCAGCGATTTTAGCTAAGTGCGTATTTTAAAGAAATAAAAATATCTGAAAATAAATCACTGTTCATTGATTCACTTTGCACATAGTGCTGAAACAGCTGAGAAACAAAGTGTTCTGCTGTTATAGTAAGTATGTTCTGTAATCTGCTCGGTCGTTATAAAATCAACCCGTCTTTCTTTTTTACGTTTTGTTCGCAAAGAAATCAGGGCCAGCTCATCCATAGTTCAATGCAAGCTCTTTACCGTGCTGTATTAAAAACAGTGATGCTATTACATTTAAATGAGGCGTTTTCTGTCATAAACAAATATGCAATTAACTCTTCATAAGGAATATCCCACATTGTAAAAGAGGACGGGAAAAAATTATTATTTTAATTTTTCGTTGATGTTGAAGGACGTTGTAAGTAATCTACGGGCAAATGCGAAGTGGACCATAATTTACAATCCTGCGAATGCTTTCAAAGGAAAGGAGACTTAATTTATGGGNTACGGGCAAATGCGAAGTGGACCATAATTTACAATCCTGCGAATGCTTTCAAAGGAAAGGAGACTTAATTTATGGGAGGTCGTAATTAATATGTCTAAATGAAAACAAAGCATTCTTTCTCCTATAATTACAACTTCTGTTACTGCGAAAAAAAGCGAGAGCCAGGCATAATTGTTGAGATGACGTATTTGTGNTCTCCTATAATTACAACTTCTGTTACTGCGAAAAAAAGCGAGAGCCAGGCATAATTGTTGAGATGACGTATTTGTGCATTTATTTTGTTTGGCTATTGTTGTTTCGCAGTATGAATATGAAGCCCTAGAGATAAAAAGAAGTTGCGAAATTTTTTCCAGTATTAACTTAAATTAAGGGTGAAAGTGTTGTCACTATTGTGAAAAGTAAACATGAATGATACGTGACTATAGTCGGTTCATGACTGGAAGAGACTTTCTTGGAGCCCTGCTAAAGATCTACTTTCAAGCCCATTTCGTATCCTTCTGCCANTCTACGAAAAGCATCGGTGTTAGTCTAAGATAGATCGTTGGTTTGTTTCTAAGTCGACCCTTGATAAACCTTCAGGCATAACACCGGAGGACGTTAAAATCCCTTTACAAATACAAAATATAAATTCATTTTCTGGATGATGCTATCTTCTGACACGGTAAACTGAATAAGTTCAATTTTTATTCAATTAACCCAGTAGGTATCGCAGATATACAAATTCAACTAAAAATTCGTCAAATAGTGTCTTTACTATTTAAGCTTCTTTAATTCCAGGCGGATTACTATACTACTCCAAGTAACAAACTAGTTGATATTTAATTTGGTACTTTATGAGATCTGCTACAAAAGCTTTATTTTGACGGATAGAGTTTCACGTGTTTTCGAACGTATTTAAATATATTTTTTTTAACATGTTATATATTTAAAAATGGCGTAATAATGGGAACAAATTTGCAATTGAATGCTTTTTATATTTACTGTGAACGTAAACGTTGTAGTTAAAATTGTTAAAATTGCTCCCAAGACATGACGTAGCATGTGAAATTTTGAAACGCAGCTATTTTGAAAATATGCATCAGACAAGGTCGTAAACTACAAAAGTCGTATGACATTAGTAAGTTGGATGATGGCTAGGTTGTGGTGGAGATCTGTGCACGGGTTCAAAGGTTTTAAACGACACACGTTAAGAAAAATCTGCAAAATTCAGCGCTAGAAATACTATACCATTGTATATATTTATAAATGTCACAAGCAGCGGTTTTAGCTAAGTGCGTATTTTAAAGAAATAAAAATATCTGAAAATGAATCACTGTTCATTGTTTTCACTTTGCACATAGTGCTGAAACAGCTGAGAAACAAAGTGTTCTGCTGTTATAGTAAGTATGTTCTGTAATCTGCTCGGTCGTTATAAAATCAACCCGTCTTTCTTTTTTACGTTTTGGTCGCAAAGAAATTAGGGCCAGCTCATCCATAGTTCAATGCAAGCTCTTTACCGTGCTGTATAAAAACAGTGATGCTATTACATTTAAATGAGGCGTTTTCTGTCATAAACAAATATGCAATTAACTCTTCATAAGGAATATCCCACATTGTAAAAGAGGACGGGAAAAAATTATTATTTTAATTTTTCGTTGATGTTGAAGGACGTTGTAAGTAATGTACGGGCAAATGCGAAGTGGACCATAATTTACAATCCTGCGAATGCTTTCAAAGGAAAGGAGACTTAATTTATGGGAGGTCGTAATTAATATGTCTAAATGAAAACAAAGCATTCTTTCTCCTATAATTACAACTTCTGTTACTGCGAAAAAAAGCGAGAGCCAGGCATAATTGTTGAGATGACGTATTTGTGCATTTATTTTGTTTGGCTATTGTTGTTTCGCAGTATGAATATGAAGCCGTAGAGATAAAAAGAAGTTGCAAAATTTTTTCCAGTATTTACTTAAATTAAGGGTGAAAGTGTTGTCACTATTGTGAAAGGTAAACATGAATGATACGTGACTATAGTCGGTTCATGACTGGAAGAGACTTTCTTGAAGCCCTGCTAAAGATCTACTTTCAAGCCCATTTCGTATCCTTCTGCCAAAGGGTAAACAAACATTGCCATGTGGCAGTCACATGGCAATGTTTACATTCCACTGTGTGTGTGTACATGTGTTCGTACATGCACGTACCCATCATAAAAGTAATGTATATATTATTAATGGATATTCCACAAGCGTAAAGTTTTTAATCTTGAGAATTTCACACAAAAGAATATGTGATGCAAGCGAAAAACATTTCATTATATAAACCCAAAATGTGAGTATTAAAAATTAGATGTTTCGTGTGCGTGTCTCTCTCTCTCTATCTCTCTCTATCTCTCTCTCTCTCTGTATAGGTTTGATTTTGACTGGGGGATTGGGTGGGGGAGAAAAACTTTCACTTTGATTACATATTATAGACACAATACTTTGCAATGAAATGTGTCAACATTCAAGGAGTCCATCCAACAACATTAACATGGCAACGCCAATCTCTCATAAGCCCCCGGATGGCCGTGCTGTAGAGAATTTGTGCGATTCTTGTTTAACCTAATATTTCATTTATCGGTTTTTTTATACTAATATCAGCTCTTTATTATTTGATTTTTCATAACGTATGACTTTAATTTGTGCTTACCTTCTCGTACAGATTCCTTTTGCTTTTGAAATTTGTATAAGAGATTACTCATAGTGCGTGTTTAATATTTTTCAAATTTATTTCAGGTTTGCTTAAAATTTTATTTACTGTATTTTACGTTGTATGTTGCTATGTTG
>NQII01001472.1:187922-216232 GCA_002778355.1 Clitarchus hookeri
AACCAGTCATAGACCAACTAAATGTGAGTCCGCAAATTAAAAACGAAAGTGAGAAGATAAATGCGAGTAGGAAACATCCACAACTCTGCCTACTCGTTTTATCAAGAGAGGTTTCCTTAACCAAGTGAAACCGAAATCTTTGTATGAACATTTTAGCCACACAAATATCGTTATTGGCGATAGTATAGGTATTATGGGGACTTTGGCACATCAGGATCTGGGACCGGAGCGACAGAGCTGTTCGTGCTCTGTCATTCCGGTCGATCCGTCTTTGATCTGTGTGACCTTTACCTTGACCTTCAACACTAAAAATCCACAAAATTCACAAAAATTATATTTAAAATGTTAAAAAATTATTTTAAAATTATAAAAAAATTTGTAAAATTTATTATTAAAAAACTACAATTTTTGCTGGTCACCAACACCCCCATCGCCAAAAGTCATTCCACCATCTTGGTAGGTGCAGCCCACCATTATGGTAGACGACACCACCACCGTCCGTCATCGTAGTAGGTGCAGCCGTCCTCCATTTTGGTCGGTATAATCCGCCATATTAGTAGGTGCAGCAGTCCGCCATCTTGGTCAATGCAGTCCGCCATATTGGCTTTCCTGTTTTTCATTTGTTTATACATTACTGGAATTCGTCTTTCACATTCGTTCGACCGCCATTTTAATTTTTTTCGTTTATCATTTGCTTTATATCGCTGAGGCTGTCCCCAGCACCGCGCCCAGCAGACGACTAAATCACTCCAAGCACCCTTCCAATATATTTAATTGACCGATTGCCTCACCCCCAATACTCATTGGATAATTGCCCAACCCCTTCCAATATGTTTAATTGGTACGCCAAAGTTTCTCATTGGCTAATTCTCGGGTATTTTCGGAAACCTTTGTTAAAACCAATCAGTAGTCTACTTTAATATCAAGAGTGGACTATTTTTTACCCTTAAAAAGTCTTTTTAAGAAACACCCTGAGCCCCCTCGAGAAATCAGTCATTGTNTTTGTTAAAACCAATCAGTAGTCTACTTTAATATCAAGAGTGGACTATTTTTTACCCTTAAAAAGTCTTTTTAAGAAACACCCTGAGCCCCCTCGAGAAATCAGTCATTGTTCTCGCTCATATGAATGTGCGCATGTTGTTCGAGTGGTCATAAAATATTTTCGGCCATTTTGGCGCTTGGAAGGGCACGCTCGCTTAGTGTCTTTGGCAAACGGGACGAGTTACCGTACCTGGAGAAAGAATTTCCCCTTCTCTACGCACATTATGAAATTTCGACCGTATTTTAGTATTTGCCGGCCTACCTGCAACAGGACGAAGACATACAGGAGGCATTNTGAAATTTCGACCGTATTTTAGTATTTGCCGGACTACCTGCAGCAGGACGAAGACATACAGGAGGCACTCCCGTGCAAGGAGTGTTACGATGGCTGTACCACCACTGTTCCCGACACGCCGCATCGCAGGGGTTGGTGCAAGGCCCGCCGAGCAGCCCTCACGTAGTCTGCGCCCGTGGAAGACACCTTCCCCGTTGAATATGACATCCCCGTTGAAGAAGCCCTCCCTATAGAATACGTCCTTCCCGTAGAATACGACGTCCGCGAGCAAGTTATCTACTCGCAAGCTCAACCCGCGGAAGACGCTCCCTTCAAGCAATTTACTGGCAAGCACTACCCGGCGTGGAAACCAACCCAAAACACCGGTGCCGATGTGTATGGATATCGGTGTAGGTTTAAATGAGTCTGTAAAACATTTTTGAAACTATGCGTATTCATGGTAAACTATTTTTTTTCATATAACAAAATAACAGCTAGTAAAAAAAATGTATGCAACGTCAAAGGTTTTTGCTTGTTGAACTCGTACACCTTAAAGCAGACTGCCATCTCGTTCAGTGACAAAGACGAGAAAACCACATTTTCACATTTTTACCGCGGTGTCCATGGCAGAACCACGCAATAGGCGGACCACATACACACTTACGAAACGCACGAACTTATGTGGGACGAGAAGAATATTCCGTACGAGGAAATTGCGGAAATGCTGGACTCTGCCATATTTCTCTATTACATTGTGTATTAGTTTGGAAGACGCCAAGAATCGTAGATTAGCAATGCGTGCCCCATCCATCGGAACGAACTTTGTAGACCTCGCAAGCATTGCCGCCGACCGCCATTTGACAGCTCGTTTAGACGTATGCCACAATACTTCACGAGTGCAAGAATCAAGGATACTGCAGTGCCGCGTGCAAAACTGAAGCCCTAAAATTCTGGAGTTACGATCACCCNACGAGTGCAAGAATCAAGGATACTGCAGTGCCGCGTGCAAAACTGAAGCCCTAAAATTCTGGAGTTACGATCACCCGTGGTATAATTAAAAAAAAAAGACAGTTGAGTATACCATTGTACATTAAAAAAAATTACGTGTAACGCCCTCCAAGACTCAGAGAAGCAACACGTGTAAAATAGAGATTCCTTATAGTATTATGCAGAATAATAATAGTAATATTTTTGTGTGTGCATAAACAAAAGTGTTGACAACAAAGTATATTTTGTTATTTTATTTCGAGATATGCCCTGCTAACGAAGATTTAAAAAATTGCTATTGGTAAAGGAAAAATATTTAGTACATCAGTTTTGTTATAATTTTCTGAAAATAAAATGTTTCATATATCAGTTTTGTTAAAATTTTAAGAAAAAAATATTTACAGAGAATCTAGCCATCACTAACGTAACGTTTATATATATATATGGTGTACAAACGTAATTATTTAAAACATAGATTAAGGATTTGGAAAAAATCATGTGTCATGTACGGATGGGTTATGCTGCTTTATATACAGTAATCGTGGCTCGCTTCGGTAAACAAAGTTATGTATTTTCATACATTCGTGTGTGCTCGCTCTATTAAGAGATACACCTGATCCGCAGTAAATCACCCCCATCAACCCCACAGAGTCACGCAAAACACTGCTACGTGGCTTTAGCCGAATGAAAAGTGACATGCGAACATGTGCTGCCTCTAATCCAGAAGATGTCAATAATATTAACTCTTTATGAATTACGCGAACTAAAAAATAGTTTTTATTCCCGGGTTGCTAGTCCACCATGCAGATTTNTGTTTTTATTCCCGGGTTGCTAGTCCACCATGCAGATTTTACTACAAGACGAATTCCATTGAAGAAACGCGCATACAGCTCTCATTTACAACACTGCAACCTCATCGAGACATGTAAGGAAAGACTTCGCAAGTGCNTGCGAACATGTGCTGCCTCTAATCCAGAAGATGTCAATAATATTAACTCTTTATGAATTACGCGAACTAAAAAATAGTTTTTATTCCCGGGTTGCTAGTCCACCATGCAGATTTTACTACAAGACGAATTCCATCGAAGAAACGCGCATACAGCTCTCATAGACAACACTGCAACCTCATCGAGACATGTAAGGAAAGACTTCGCAAGTGCNGAAGAAACGCGCATACAGCTCTCATAGACAACACTGCAACCTCATCGAGACATGTAAGGAAAGACTTCGCAAGTGCTATCAAATTAGATCATATTGCAGTCAATGAATTACGGAGACCATGAAATTTCAGAGTTATCTTAATCCCTTTCGAATGTAGAAAATTACTTCTATGTACAGATTTTTTGTAAATAAATTCTGGATCGATTCCCACATTAGTTGTTTTTCGTACAAAAAAATCAATTGTGTAACTTTTTGTTAATTCCTGCAAAACCAAAGATACTTTGTGATGCTGTGAAACTAAGAAATTAGTGGGAAAAAGTTAATTCTCAACTTGCTCATACATCAAACACACGCAGACACACACCTACACGCAGAGAGCCCGAAAATTCCAATTTCAGGCGAGACTGGTAGACGCATTAAAAAANACACGCACACACACACCTACACGCAGAGAGCCCGAAAATTCCAATTTCAGGCGAGACTGGTAGACGCATTAAAAAGCTATTAAGACAAAATCATAGTGAAAGAAGTCGTCACGAGTCGCATAAGAGAAGTAAACGAAAGGCATGTGCAGTCGTAATCTGCGCTCGCGCACACGGCCAGCTGAGCTGCACCAGGCTTTGTCCTAGCGCATTGCCCGCCGGNACACGCAGACACACACCTACACGCAGAGAGCCCGAAAATTCCAATTTCAGGCGAGACTGGTAGACGCATTAAAAAACTATTAAGACAAAATCATAGTGAAAGAAGTCGTCACGAGTCGCATAAGAGAAGTAAACGAGAGGCACGTGCAGTCGTAATCTGCGCTCGCGCACACGGCCAGCTGAGCTGCACCAGGCTTTGTCCTAGCGCATTGCCCGCCGGGGGGACACTTGTCGCTCCTGTAGCTTCTTTATTTCTTTACACAAACAAACTTTAATTTAAAGGATAATAAACACAGATATCTGTACGCACAAGTCTACACCAGGGAAGATCCATTTTCAAGGGAACCCGAGTTCAGCCCAAATTTATATTTTAAAAATTACTCCAGGCGAATAGCGGCATGACTTATTGGTCAAGTCCTTAATTGTTCCCGCTTGCCCTAGCAACTCGATCCGTCTGAAAATAGTATAATTTTTAATTTTATTATCATTTTAGCTATTGCACAACGCAGATAATGTTAATTAATGCTACTATTACACTAAAATCTAATACAGCCACGAATAAAAAACATTTATATGTGTTCATTATAAGAGGAGAGGAGATGCGTCATTTTCTCTTACATCGAATCCGTAGCATCGGGTTTTCAGAATCACGAGCCAGTCACGTTTAAAGAACGAAAAAAACAAAAAAAATACAACATGTAATGCAGACAAATGTGTACGTATTACCTTAAAAAAATCACCATAATGAGCACGAAGATTTATTTAGTATCTGCAATTCGTTGCATATTTCATGCATTCCGAGACACCATTTTGCATTTTAATATTATTTAAAGCTACTATTTCGCACACGATGCGTTGTTGGCCAGTCTCTANTCACGAGCCAGTCACGTTTAAAGAACGAAAAAAACAAAAAAAATACAACATGTAATGCAGACAAATGTGTACGTATAACCTTAAAAAAATCACCATAATGAGCACGAAGATTTATTTAGTATCTGCAATTCGTTGCATATTTCATGCATTCCGAGACACCATTTTGCATTTTAATATTATTTAAAGCTACTATTTCGCACACGATGCGTTGTTGGCCAGTCTCTAAATTCTAGAAATAAATACCGAATCGTGTTATTATTATTCTCTTCGTAATCCAACGAACGACTCCTTTTATCCGCTCATGTATATCATTAGAAATATTTCTACGCCCAATAACCCAGTGGTCAATTAATGTTAAACCGTTTGGGAGGAAAAAATCTGAAATAATATTCGACCCGCTCACATCTGCAAATACAAATGTAAACCTCCATTCATTAATCATATATTAAACCATTGTTGCGACGGGAAAACCTAAGACATCGATAAGTGTATCCTACTAATATTATCTCCTACGAATATTATAAATACAAAAGTGTGTGTGTGTGTGTGTATGTTTGTTACCACTCAGCTCCATAACGGCTAAACGGATTTAGATGAAATTTGGTATGTAGGTACTTTAGGTCCTGGAATAGCACATAGGGTGCTTTTTAACAAGGTAAATTGTACGGGTGTTGTGAAATAACAACAAAACCTAATTCTGCAACGGCTGGGAACGTGACCGAAATATAATTTTCCTCTGGGGTCAGCGTTTATTAGTCCGCCCAAAGACCTCTGAAATGGTTTAATGACTGCTATCAATCGATAACAACCGGGACCGAATATTCAACGCGCTCAGATGTTATGCCACTAAACGGTCACCCATCCAAATGTGTGCCGCTGGGAACGTTGCTTAACTTTGGTGATCGATTAAGATCCCTCAGCCGAGCGCAAAAAGTAATACTTAAGTACATTTATTTCAAAAACTACAATTTCATTAAACTACCGTTTTAATTTTCATTTATCGAAAGGGGAAATGTGCTAACTACGCGACAGTTGCACAGATACACTCCAAAAACAATACCCTACTTCTTGGTTATCAGGTTTCCTTCCTTTTGGGTTGCCATAATCAGTTAAAAACCTAGGCCAACATAGCATAATTTTATAATTCGGTTTTCACATAAATGAATTGTCTTTTTCCAATTTATTTATTAGTGTATCATTGTAAAACTCAATTGTATCCGGGCGAACCAGGGCCGGTTCTCTTGTGTGTGTGAGTGTGTGTGTGTGTGTGTATATAAATAGATATATATATATATATATATATATACATACACACGGGCAAACGCGCGAATGAAACCCAATAAGGGTAAGATAAAACAGACTACCAATTACAGTAATAGGGGGAAAAATTGCCCAGTAAAGAAGTTGAGATATGAAACTTCATGCCCCAAACAATACTACATATTTTTATTTCCGAATCGAAGAAATATTCCGAGGTGAAAAAAACTGTAGTATTTTAAGTTGTATTAATCTTGAACCTTTAGGGAATTCGTCTATGATCACACACCATTGGAAAAAAAAATTTCAAAAGTCCTTTCTCTAATACAATTTATATAAACTAATGAGTACGCGTCATAATATCAAAGCTAAATACCAATTCTAATAGAGTCCACAGTTCCTTATGAACATGCAGAGATGCATACGCATGTTGGCAATGTTTCAGCCCAGGCATGTTAGTGTATCACATAGAAATACGAACGATATTTATTCCAAATGTCAGAAGCGAGATCTAAATCACCCATTATCGGTGTTCATTTTTGTGACGAACATTGTGCACCTCCGTCATGCCCAGAAAAATTTCTGATGCTTGTTATCATAATTGCGTTCGATCATCTCCTCGTGATGCCATGAAGATACACAATTTCGTATAATGCAAGTACATAAGCAATTGATTCTCAAAAAAAAATTACAAACTCTTATGTTTACGCACATGAGATTTATTAGCAATGCAAAATTTAAAAAGTATCAGAATGCAGGTGATATTACTAAGGTCAGAAGACGTACTGCATTATGCGAAATTATGAATTTTGGACACATCAAATCAGGCTCCCCATCGAAAAAGACACCCCAGACCCATTTTGGAACTATTGACTTCTTTCACGGTGTCACATGAGAGAGGAACTGCAGTGGCTAGAGCTCTCGTTTCCCATCACGTGTGCGCGTACAGTATCCTTTCTTTTGTACAAATATTTTCACACAGGAGGTCCACCTCAAAACCAGCCCATTCTTCACTCGGCCTCTTCCCCCCAACACGACCAGACAAGTTTGATTCCCAGCAGGATCGCTCCCAGATTGTCGCCCTTTCATCCCTCANCTCTTCCCCCCAACACGACCAGACAAGTTTGATTCCCAGCAGGATCGCTCCCAGATTGTCGCCCTTTCATCCCTCAAAAACATTCCTTCTTCTGTTCGTTTGTTTGACAAACAAAACTCAACCGTCTTAAACAGCCCGAGAATTATATAATATTTAAAATTGAACGATATTCCCCGTAACGCACTTTCTCATTCAATTTTTCTTTTAAAAAGACCTTTGCATTCGATTTTATGCACCACTGAAATAATACGTTTTTCACGGAAGCAGTAGGATAAATTTCAATAAATTAAAAGTCTACAAATATGAACACATAAAATTAGTGTCCCATTTTTTCCATGTATTCTATCTTTGCATTTCNATAAATTAAAAGTCTACAAATATGAACACATAAAATTAGTGTCCCATTTTTTCCATGTATTCTATCTTTGCATTTCTCTGATGTTTGCAGATGATGGATAGTACACGTTGGCTTCATTTGATGTAACCCCTTTCTTCAAGTTCACAGATGATTAAAGACATCTCCTTACTATGCAAGGCAATCACATTTCTGAGTCTATCAAAGAGTTCATTGGGGTCTACAGGTAATATGTAGTCGGTGTTCTTGTCGTCTTCTGCATTATTCAAGTCCTTTTTTTCAGCAAAGCCGGTGGAGACATGTACGAGGACGTAAAAAAATCGCCACTTTTTTCACCGTCAACACTGTCTTAACTAATTTGCTAATGTATTGATTTTAAACTTGGGAGGAAATGTTTTTAATGACGAGCGTCTATGCCTGTGTAAAACGGAAAAGCATTGTATCATTCACCTTGCGTTATATCATTCACCTTCACTCCATGCCACCCTCTTGTTTCTAGAGTTTTCCAGTTCACGCTCTGTCATTCCATGCTTCCACCTTTTTTCAATAATGTTCCAGTTCATGCTCTGTCATTGCACTTTGACATCTTGTTTCTATATGTGACATGGGTGCCAGCACAGGTTTAAATGATGTGTATATAACATTTATAAATGGAAATTAACGTTTTCCCAAATATTATAGGCATGGGTATGTCTATATAAGAGGTAAGTGTTTATTGTTCTTTGGCACTACAAACTGTGCTCTGAATTTTTTACTAACATAAATTAGAAATAGTATTTACATGTGTATTCGAGATATAATAAATTATATAATAACTGTGAGAAGACAACTCATGTCGGGAAGGATGATTTATTCATAAAATGGATCATATCAGTAATGCGATGTTTCATATGCATAACTGCGCTAAGTACTCTTTCATTTAAGTTACTAGTCATTTTCTTTATATTTGTACACATAAATAATAGCGAATAAATAAGTTTGTCTCTGTAGGATAGCAAATTTTACATCAGCAGAGTGCTTTCCACACATATAAAGTGCATGTTTATTTACACCCTGTGCTGAGCAATGCGGTTAACTTCCAGTATTTCAGTCTCAACAACACAATCCAATGACACTTTTAGCACAGATCAGGAAGTGGGAGCAGTTCCTTGCCTCCACACTGCAGTGATCAATCCTGACTGTATATTTTTTANTTTAGCACAGATCAGGAAGTGGGAGCAGTTCCTTGCCTCCACACTGCAGTGATCAATCCTGACTGTATATTTTTTATAAACATACCATGATTTTTTTTCATTAAGAGTACTCATACTATGAAACATTTATTTTACAAGCACTAGTNTTTTTTATAAACATACCATGATTTTTTTTCATTAAGAGTACTCATACTATGAAACATTTATTTTACAAGCACTAGTAAAGACGTTTTCTTTATAATTGTACATATGAATTATTGTCACTAAACAAGTTATTTTACTTGTCCCTGTATTCATAAAAGTGTAACTATATCTTTAAAAAAACACACTTAGTAATTTTAAAAGAAAAATTTATTTAAATAATTACATATTACATACATTTGCTCTTCACTGAAGGGGTTGAGTCTGCTATTTATCCCGTGGCGCAAGCCATTATTGCGAACAGTAAACATTTGATAACAGAACCCGCACTGCATTACTGGTGGAGGCATAGTACTTTTGATAACTGAACCCGCACTACAGTACTGGTGGAGGCATAGTACTTTTAATAACAGAACCCGCACTGCAGTACTGGTGGAGGCATAGTATTTGATAACAGAACCCGCACTTCAGTACTGGTGGAGGCATAGTACATTTGATAACAGAACCCGCACTGCAGTACTGGTGGAGGCATAGTACTTACCATAGACAAAGCAGGGGAAGGAAGGGAAGACACGAAAGTCTCATCGACACCGCATACTTCACAGTTCATGGTGTGTGTTGTAGGAACAGCCACCTTCACAGGAACAAAACACATTTATTAATACTGACGCATCCCGCGTCCCGAAAGACAGTTTATTCGTCAGAAGACACGCTCTGGTGAAACGCACAGGTGGACGACCGCAATAAATACGAAGGGTTTTGCGGACGTGTTGGAAGAATGACGCCAGGAAGACGCTGCCGCGCCTCGCAGCTGCAAGGCGTGCTACCAAAGGTTCCTGCATTTGCAAATGTTCCTGCGCATGCAGACGATATCCAGAGACAGCGGAAGACACACGTGCGCGGGCACAGCTGCGTTCGCAGCTGCCAAGGGACGCCGAGCTCACACCATCGGCTGCGTCTGTCCCAGGCTGGCTACCGCAATAAACGATGAGAGCTTTTGGCGAGCGGGCAGGAATAATAGCCACACGATATCTGGGGACAGCGGAAGGAACACGTGCGCCGAACCAAGAGGCCACCCAAGTGTTCCCGCACGTGCAGAACGGAACAACAAACTTCCAGGCCAGAATCAAGGGGCAACACCGGGCCCGCCGTGCCACGTGCGGATCACATGAGCAGCGGCCACGTGTTTTACGACCCAGGGGGACGCGGTGTTAGCGCAGCCACGTGCAGAGAGGAGGCGAGTTTCATATGGCGAACTAGCATACAAAACCACGAGGAAACGGGAGGAACGCCCGTCAGCCGGCTGCCCTTAGCTCCTCACCGGAGTGAATCCGGGATGAGACGCCAACGGCAGTCGGCCGTCGTCGATCGAGCAGTGCGGAGTGGAGCCGAGAGGAGGAGTCGAGACCAGGCGTCGAGACGCCCACCAAGTGCCGGAGTGGTCCCAGGTCACCCGCTGGGAGATGAACCATAGCCTCGAGACAAGCTAAGTAGAACATTACCGGAAGTGCGACGAACCTTGCTCCCCCACGGCGCAAATCTCCGCATCGAGCCTTATGTAGCCTACGTAGCAAAAGGGGAGGGGAAGAGTTGTCTCGTGTGTTCCTGTAGAAGTGACCCTGTTAAGCATAAATAAAACTGACTTAGGGTAACTTGAAAACAAGGTGAATTTATTTGGTAAATTGGACCTAGAGACAATAGTGTCGACATATTCCTACGCCCTAACACGGAGGGCTAACATCAAGTGCTGGTGCCTTACGCCGAGAGCAGATTCCATGCCTACTATACGCCATAGCAATAGGGAGGTATCAATACTGACAAGCAAATATAAAGATAGGATGGTATATTGGGACAATGTAGGGGAAGGTAGTAATAAAATACAATAGTGAAACATGAAAGCCATACCAGAAGCAGAAGAAAGATATTTTGTGTACAGTGTAACAACGATAGGCTGCGCTGCTAGCATCATTCACGCGACTTCTCGTTTGACTTGGGAGAGAGGGAGTGAGACGAGCGAACCAGGGAGGATGTCTCCTGGACAAATACATTCAACATTCATTACTTACACTTTCAAATAAACAACAGTAAAGCCGTTAACTTTTCAGTTGAAACAAACAATCTCTTCAAAGAAATGCAATTCTAGCAGTATATGACTAAGACGCCAAACTTGGCTGTAATCGGTCGACGGGCCACGCACGACTTGATGGAGCGACTCGCGTACTGGCACAGCCGATCCGTGGGAACATCAAAACAATCCAGTAACTTCATTTCACAAAATTGCAATCAAACAGCCACTATGATGTTGATCATATTTGACTGAAATGGTGTGAATAAAAAATAAATAATAATCTAAGCATCAGTGTGCGCGCGCGTGTGTGTGGTTTATCATATTATACATCGCATCTGATATTCAAATCAACACCATCCATTATCATAATCACAAAGTCGAAACACCAGTTTCTTTCCACGTACAAAAATATTAACACGCTATACAGCTATGGTATTACATGGCTGGTGGACATACTATGTGAATAAATGCATGGTTGGAACTGCAAAAAAAAGCTGCTAGAGGGTTCATATTTTTTTAAGTAACACAACTAAAAAACAGTATGACCGATATATTTAACATGTATGATGTGGTAAAAAAATTAAATTTTAGGAAATCTGATACGTTTTTAACATTAACTGGTGCGAATAATTTAAAAGTTTTACTTTGAACATCGCATGCAAGCAGCCGGAAGTGTTATTTTCTATTAAAAATAATTTCAATTGANATTTAAAAGTTTTACTTTGAACATCGCATGCAAGCAGCCGGAAGTGTTATTTTCTATTAAAAATAATTTCAATTGATCTCCGACGCATTTTTTTTAATTAAATCATACAGCTTTGTTTTGAAAGTATTTTAAATGTTGAATATTACTTTTGTATAATTTTTAATAAGTACAGCATTTCGCAGGGCGATGCTCGAATTTCAGCATTCCTGCAAACAGAGACCGAAAGTATTTATGCCCAAGTCTTTATAAACTGTAAATCAAACGCTCGCTTACATATTTTTTTTTCCTTTTAAAAGTATGTGTTTTCTATCCGCGCATCAGGTTTTACTAATCGGCAAAACGCTGTAATTTTTAAACGAATCGGTCAAAGTCGCTGGTTGAAGAGCGTCGCTTGATTGTTTCCACCAAGGCCCGCATGTGTTATTTGCAATGCATCTTACACAAGCAACATCTACCCAGCAAAATAATTTTTCAAGATAAAAAAAATTGAAGCGTTTAAAAAAAATTCTTTCCTCATAAGTTAAAGTTGGAAAATGATAGCCTACAGAATGCTATCAATACATTTTAATTACCCACAGAAAATCTTCGCAGTTACTGTGATGGTGATTACTAATACGAAGTAAACATTACCTAAACATGTAAATTATTTTTCGTTCACAGATAGTAATGCAATAGTTTCTTTTTTTCAACACACAAGCACATTTTTTCCTGATAGCATGACAATTTTCCCGGACATGTTAACAAGTGTCAAAAGTGTTTTTTTTTTAAATTGGGCCTCGATGAGCGATTATAATTAATTCAAGGTATGCACAAAACATTTAATAAAGTTTCATATTTATGCTAAATGTTCGCACCAGTCATGTAGAAAGTTGGGGGAAGGGCGACTGATAGCCAATGCATATATGCAAAAACTAGCGGTAACTTTCAGTCGGATACAAGCTAGGTACTGTGACGGTAGTCACTAATGTAAAGCATGCATCACTCAACCTGACTTATTTTTTTTTTTNGGATACAAGCTAGGTACTGTGACGGTAGTCACTAATGTAAAGCATGCATCACTCAACCTGACTTATTTTTTTTTTTTCGTTCACTGACAGCTAAATACAAAGATAGTATTTCCAACATAATGCATCATGCTGACAATAAGCTNTTTTTTTTTTTCGTTCACTGACAGCTAAATACAAAGATAGTATTTCCAACATAATGCATCATGCTGACAATAAGCTAAGAAAAAAAGATTGCTTTTACAGAAAAGTGCACGTAAGCTTTGATAAGCAACAGTAATAAATTAAGACGATTAGACACACAGTTTATTTACGAGAAAAAAAAATTCTCTCGCATTTAAACATATTTTNCAGTAATAAATTAAGACGATTAGACACACAGTTTATTTACGAGAAAAAAAAATTCTCTCGCATTTAAACATATTTAAAAAAATGCTCACAACAGTTGCAGCTTTGTAAAAAAATTAGGAAGTAAAAGTGGTAGTAGTATCTGTTTCCTGATGCTGATAATAATTTGCTTGTCAATGCACGCAGTTNTGATGCTGATAATAATTTGCTTGTCAATGCACGCAGTTCCTACAGCATTTCACGGCTTCCCGTGAAGGATAAGTTAATAAATGCACACGAACAAGTTTCAGTTTTCTGTCGTCGAAGTACTCATCGTTTACAATAATAAATAAAGTTGTACGTACGAATAATATCTTATGACGTGCATGCTTACTCAACACTGGAAACATAGTTGCGTGCAAGTACTGTACAGCTATAACAAATGTTTGATAATTTTATTTTTAAAAGTAGGGTAAGGAAAGGTATTATCGTGACATTTTTATGAAAATGTGTAAAAAAATATTAATGAACCATATTGTAGAAAAACAAATTTATAGATATCAATATTTGATCCTTTCTACACATCATACAGACCATAGTAAGTTGATATATTGTATAGAGTAACTAAGAAAAAACATTTTAATTCACTCAGCATGGACAGGTAATACCGTGATAGGGTAGCTAATATTGTGATAGTAGGTAGCTAATATCGTGATACGAAAGTAGCTCGGCAAAACTTACATTGCTTCTCATATTATACCCAACTAATAACTTTCGCGCACTACTTCGTCTTCAGCACAGCTGTCACACATATATACACCATCATCTGTTGGACCATTTTGACATCGTAGATGGTATGGTGTTACACAAAAAGAACACTGAATCCAAGCATCTCCTGAACGCTTTTTGACATCGGTCGAATACTATCCATGACAATGTTCACACACCCAATCTTCACCATCACTGTCTTTATGTGTTGAGGGGCAACCACCTGGTTCTTCAGGTGGTGTTAAGCATTTTGCTGAAGAATCGCCTTTCCTCTTGCGTGCTGGTCTTGTTCTCTGAGCTGAGGGAGTCTTGAGAACACTGTCCACTCTTTCTTCAACAGACATCTCCTTTGTGCATGCGGAATTTCCATCGTCTTAAACACTAAGCTTTTGAGGCGATGGTTCAGGGACTCCTAGTATTGTGTCTGTTAGTTTAGAAGGCGCGACAGCTTCACATGAAACAGCGTCACAGTTCAGTGGACATGCTCCTGCTTTTCTGAATGCATTTTTTAGTGTTCATGCAGGTGAAACTGTTCAAGAAAGCAGGATTAAATATTTCGTAAAACTTATATCTGTTTGGTTTCTCCAATGCATGTTGCAACATGTACGCATTTAGTTCTTTGTTCCAGTGACTGTGAAGAGACTTGTGCACTCCGACGTCCAATGGTTGTAACAAATGAGAAGTGTGTGCAGGGAATGTAAATCATTATATGTCACTCCTCCGAGCCATATATAAAACTTCAGGAGTGATGTGTGAGCTGTGAGAGTCAAGAAGTAAAAATAACGGTCTCACAGCAGGAACACTGTCAATGAAAAACTTAAAGTATTCCAAAAAAAGGTTAGTATTTATCCACCCTTTGGGTGACAAATTTGTTTTTGATTCAGGCAAAGAACCTGTAGCCAGAGTATCATTCCGTCTTCCACCTTTGAAGATTACAAAAGGAGGTAAACAAGAACCATCAGCACATGTACAGCCAACTAAGGTGTGAGGTTCTGCATGCTCTCCATATATTGGTTTGTAAACAAAGCGTTTACCAATCGTTGTTACAACTTTGTTGACTTTGACCACATATGACATGCCGGTTTCATCCACATTCCATATTTGGCAAGGTTTGTCTTTAATTCCCAATTTTGTCAAGAGAGCATCTAATTTGTAGAAATAATCCCTAATCATTGTGGAATCGGCCATGGGTGCTCGGTAAGCAGAAAGGTTTTCTGGTGTTCTCAGTGTCAAATTGTAAGTAGTCTTAAATCGAGACCACCAACATTTGCTAGCTGTTACATTTTCTGAATTGAAGTATTTTTCCCTTCCAGTGGCTTTGGCGAAGTCATAAGCCAATTTTCGCACTTGCAAAACCGTAAGACCGAAGCCTAATTCCTGCATCTCAATTATGTAGTGGTAAACACGTTGCTCTACCTCAGCCGCCAGGGCAAATGGGTGGACCATGGGACGCTAAGTTCTTTGGATGCCTTATATAAAGAGATGTTTTGCAGCCTAACCTTACTTGCAGCTGCAACCAATGCTTTGTATTTATACTGACGACGACATTTGGTTTTTGCCTTTTCAATAGGTCTCTTGCCTTTAACACCACCAAGTCGTCTCTTTCCGAGATCCTTGTTTGTATCCTTAGTGGAAGCCATGCTGCAGAATAAGCTTGAAAACCAAATAAACGGAATATATTAACAACAATTCATGCTGATCGCAAATCACATTATCTAAAACAATGTCTAGCTAATATCGTGACATTTTCAACAAAGTAGACAAGTAATATCGTGATAATTTATAACTACGTATTTTAAAGGAAAATAGTAAACACAGTTAACTCTACACCTCAAATGTTGAGAAACAACAATTTGTTTAATATTTTTTCATAACATTATATTAAATAAAATGTTTCAATAATTTTTGTAAAGAAGTAACCTTAAAATTCTTAATTTTAACCTATAAATCCAGTGTTGTACATTGCAAACGCGTAACAGAACAAAATATTCGAACCAAGCAGAAAAAACATAATTCTTTAATGATTAAATCTGTTAAAATAACAGTATGTCATTATACTTACGTTAGTTTCAGTAAATTCATTAAGATTTTGCTGTCACGCACGATGCAAAAATGTTGCGAAACACACTGTTGATTAGAGATTGTTTCTTTACCATTTTNATTATATTAAATAAAATGTTTCAATAATTTTTGTAAAGAAGTAACCTTAAAATTCTTAATTTTAACCTATAAATCCAGTGTTGTACATTGCAAACGCGTAACAGAACAAAATATTCGAACCAAGCAGAAAAAACTTAATTCTTTAATGATTAAATCTGTTAAAATAACAGTATGTCATTATACTTACGTTAGTTTCAGTAAATTCATTAAGATTTTGCTGTCACGCACGATGCAAAAATGTTGTGAAACATACTGTTGATTAGAGATTGTTTCTTTACCATTTTTTACGGAGCTTCTCTGGCGTAGGTTTTGGCCCAGTTGTAAAGAGTACATTGTCTGCTCTCTATTGCGTATATGGTGAACTAAATTTCGTCGAGCTTGCTAAACTTTTATCTCGATAATTACTATATCACGATAATACCTTTCCTTACACGTACTATTAAAGTTAAACACTTTTTCACATACTGGAATGAGATTTAACTCGAAGCTGAAATGGACAGAAGAGTAATTCACGAAAACACGGCGACCACAAGGCGGTGAACTGTTGACAACGATAAGGTACCTTGTTGATCAGAACTCAAGCGCAGATATGAAAGTGGGCCTAGGCAGTCAGCGCTGACGTTGAGCGAGAACTACCGCGCCTAGTTCCGTGTCCGAAGTGTGCGGCGCGGTGGGTGTGGCTAGGCACGGTATTATTTTCATAATCGTGTGTGCTTTCTGACCAAATATGGTTGTGCTAGAAAGTACAGAGCTGTTATTAGCTGGCTATGCTCGTTCTCAGCTCTCCTGCCTGCAGGCTAACCCGGGTGCGGGAAAATCACACAGGTCAACGGCTAGACATGACCTCAATAGGTCACCGCACTGCCGCAGACAGTTCCCCGACTGCCTTAGAAAGATTTTTTACCCAAGGGCTTCCATTAGGCTGTTGACCAGATCCGAGGAAAAAAAATATATCACCTCACCGCTGCAATGCCTTTCAACTTGCCGAGAAAAATATGAAGATAAAGAACGTGTGACTTGTTAAGAACTTCCTTTGCAGGGGCTTTTGTAGGATTTCTCTTTGAGTAACGCCAAGATGACAGAAGCTTCACACACTATGACACACTCTATGTTCACTGAAAAGTAAACACTTTTTTAGGCATTGTCATTATCNTGACAGAAGCTTCACACACTATGACACACTCTATGTTCACTGAAAAGTAAACACTTTTTTAGGCATTGTCATTATATAACCAATAAATGCATTTAATTGTCCTAAAATTACATTTCCGGACACTGTCGTCAGTTTCATGATTCGTAATATATCGCTTTTATCATTTAATAGTGTAGCTAACAATAAACACCTAAACGTCCCTACGTTTTGCTAATATTTCCCCGGGTATGTCTTTATTTTAATAAAACTTACAATCCTTTACGTATCATATTATAAGGTTTTTTATTGCGTCTTTTAGAAAATCTATTCCTGAGGCGTTTCTATGATTGTATATTGCTACTGTTGTATCCATACTACGATTTGCAGCTGATTTGTGAAACTACTAGTACAATAGTTGTGTGTCGTTTTAAATCATTATTTTTAACATAGTTTTTTCCATATCAGAATTATCAAGTTTCTAACTATTTCTTAACGCTCCCTGCGTTCCCCCGTCCTGTGACGTTTATTTTAGGCTTGAAAAGACACACCAAAGACTTGTTATGCACGCATTGCGACATCCTCAGCTACAGACATTTGACAATCTCTGTTCACATTCTATTCCTTCCACCTTTTTTTGCCATTGTCTAAATTGTTTTCTGTCCTCATTTTCTTTTTTTTTTCACGAATTGCTAGGGCCCTATCGACCTTCCCTTCAAATACACCCTTTCACGTCTGAATGGTAGGTGGTATTTCTGAATATATATTGTTCAGATAATTTTGTTTTCGCTGGTTAGAACCACGTGATTATTAGTTTATTTACTACACACATATGGCTGTATACTTTCCGGAATATTTTCGAATATTATTATTTTACTTTTTAGTAGCATTTTCAAATACATACGTAATGTGCAAGTTTCGCAATAGTTCAATAGTCTTCTATATATTTCCTTGTGTGGCACAAGTTTTTTTTTTGAGAAATAAAATATTTTCGTTTTTATACATATATATTCACCTATAAATTACATTATTAAAATAAAATACTTTTTCCTTCAGTTTCCCTCCATGCATATATTTGAATTTTTGTTAATGAGTTATACAACAAGTTATACGTGAAAATATTATTTCTGGAGAGAAAAAATTATTTTGAAATTTGTTTTATAGACAAAATTGTTTTGAATTCTCAATTTTTTTTTCCAATCAATATTTTTTTTTACTTTCATATATTATAAAAAGTATGATAGTATTCACTTTTTTTATCACTNTGACAGAAGCTTCACACACTATGACACACTCTATGTTCACTGAAAAGTAAACACTTTTTTAGGCATTGTCATTATCTAACCAATAAATGCATTTAATTGTCCTAAAATTACATTTCCGGACACTGTCGTCAGTTTTATGATTCGTAATATATCGCTTTTATCATTTAATAGTGTAGCTAACAATAAACACCTAAACGTCCCTACGTTTTGCTAATATTTCCCCGGGTATGTCTTTATTTAAATAAAACTTACAATCCTTTACGTATCATATTATAAGGTTTTTATTGCGTCTTTTAGAAAATCTATTCCTGAGGCGTTTCTATGATTGTATATTGCTACTGTTGTATCCATACTACGATTTGCAGCTGATTTGTGAAACTACTAGTACAATAGTTGTGTGTCGTTTTAAATCATTATTTTTAACATAGTTTTTTCCATATCAGAATTATCAAGTTTCTAACTATTTCTTAACGCTCCCTGCGTTCCCCCGTCCTGTGACGTTTATTTTAGGCTTGAAAAGACACACCAAAGACTTGTTATGCACGCATTGCGACATCCTCAGCTACAGACATTTGACAATCTCTGTTCACATTCTATTCCTTCCACCTTTTTTTGCCATTGTCTAAATTGTTTTCTGTCCTCATTTTCTTTTTTTTTCACGAATTGCTAGGGCCCTATCGACCTTCCCTTCAAATACACCCTTTCACGTCTGAATGGTAGGTGGTATTTCTGAATATATATTGTTCAGATAATTTTGTTTTCGCTGGTTAGAACCACATGATTATTAGTTTATTTACTACACACATATGGCTGTATACTTTCCGGAATATTTTCGAATATTATTATTTTACTTTTTAGTAGCATTTTCAAATACATACGTAATTTGCAAGTTTCGCAATAGTTCAATAGTCTTCTATATATTTCCTTGTGTGGCACAAGTATTTTTTTTGAGAAATAAAATATTTTCGTTTTTTACATATATATTCACCTATAAATTACATTATTAAAATAAAATACTTTTTCCTTCAGTTTCCCTCCATGCATATATTTGAATTTTTGTTAATGAGTTATACAACAAGTTATACGTGAAAATATTATTTCTGGAGAGAAAAAATTATTTTGAAATTTGTTTTATAGACAAAATTGTTTTGAATTCTCAATTTTTTTTTCCAATCAATATTTTTTTTTACTTTCATATATTATAAAAAGTATGATAGTATTCACTTTTTTTATCACTCAACATAACAAAATAAGAAATTATTTCTTTTCAAAACAAAATCGAGTTATTTCACAATTGTCCGTTATGTATATGGTTTTTCCTTTAAAGGGCTTGTAATATGTCTAAACGTCTGTCTCCTAACATCTTTCGCACATGCTATTAGTACTGGCGAGTCTGTTGTGATTGTGATAGGACCTCTGATAGTCACGACATCCTATGATGATGGGAAATACAACTTCACTAACTCTTCACACACTCTTCTTGCGAGAGGTTCCGGATTCGGTCACGCTGACAGTCTTACGTTTGCTGCTGCTAGATAGTTTTTGAACTGGTGCATTCACAGTAGCTGGCTACAGTTCTCCAGATGATATGGCGATCATGACTGACGACTGGCTCATGGATGGAATGGACTTGGTCACCACAGTCTGGTGCATACNAGATGATATGGCGATCATGTCTGACGACTGGCTCATGGATGAAATGGACTTGGTCTCCACAGTCTGGTGCATACAAAGGATAATCATTTAGATTTTTGGCAAATGCGTTAACTTCTTCAGGAGAACACGATAGCTCGGTTTCCGGTCGCATAGAATACGTAACACTGCCTATAGCACGTGCAGTCCACAATCTGCTGGTATGGCTCAATGAATGATGGCTCGTGAGCATACAACGTATGATACAGCCCGTCACATTATTCTGTAAATGTTCTCAGCTGGCCTCCTTTCCAGTAAGCATAAGTTACTCTGCTTAAATCAGGTTCCATACTGACATAATGGTTAGCAGGGTGGAATGTCGCCATCTTCCTTAGTCGACAGTCAACAACGAACTGAATGCAGGAAAGCTTCGTCTCTGGCTTTGAAAAGTAAGCAGTTATTTATAAATCTCATCCAATAGTAGCAGGATTCTAGAAATTAGGTCACAGAACGCTTCGATGCATTCAAATATGCTTCTGCATGTAATTTTACCCTCCGCAGTCACTCTGTCAGAATCACCGCTGCTGGGTTCTAGAGTTCAAGGTTCTCGGCTCATGGCCGTGTGCAGTAACCAGACTTAGATTGATATTGCAAGGTAAACTTCACACGTTAGTGGCGAGCACATGGTCTCCCAAATAACTTTTAAAGTTTCTAAAATTGTTGCATGCCGCTCACATGAACAAAAATTGGTCCATCTTGTAATGATGTCACTACCGGGACGACGTAATTCATATGCGATTTTCTGCGAACCCGAACGTTTTCTAAGCTGCTTTTCACTAGCTTGCGACAACCCACGGCTTGTAGTATTGGGAAGATGGCAGTCAGGTTGTAGATAATATGCTGGACAAGCAATGAAACTCCATGGCACTGGACTAAAAGACATACTGTCTTCTTCGACATTGCAGCATACCCAGTGTTCGTGTCCATTGCATGCAATAACTTGTTTTGGTAAGCCTGCTGGCTTTAAATAAATTCTAAGAGAGCCGATGGTCACATCCTCATAAACATCCGGTGGATTAAAATTCGCGTACATCATTTTGACTGTTGTGTGGGAAGGCTGAAGTTCAACTGAAATATGTTCTTCCTGACTGAGGCATTATCATGTACGAAAATTTAACCCTGCTAACAACGTTTCCAATAGGCTTCATACCAGGGCACATTGCCGCCATCTGGTTAAGAATTTGCAGACCCGTATCTTTAATATACTACACATAGCATTTCGGTAAATGTACTCTGAATTCACAGTTTTTTTTAACACTCGTGTAATGCTCTTCACCATCATATCAATCAGCTTCTTGCGCTATGCAAAATTATTCAATTGTTTTCTATAAGCTCGAAATGATGACTAACATTCTATGCATGCAGGGGAGCTGTAGGTTGAATCAAAGTATACGTTATTTTTTTTTTCNCTCGAAATGATGACTAACATTCTATGCATGCAGGGGAGCTGTAGGTTGAATCAAAGTATACGTTATTTTTTTTTTCCTCCTGCTGCCGAAGATGTATCACACTCTTTACGAAAATTATAACATATGTGCATTCTTTCCAATGCCGATAGACTTCATACCATTTTAAGGTATATGCACCAGAGTCCTGTTAAGATCTTCCTTGTCCCTCTGNTTCCAATGCCGATAGACTTCATACCATTTTAAGGTATATGCACCAGAGTCCTGTTAAGATCTTCCTTGTCCCTCTGCCGAATAATTTTAACATGCAGATTTAGCAAAGATACTCTAAAGTCCTTGTTTAATTCACATATAATACTGTTCCTTTAGAACGTACGAGTTTTCTGAAAATCAGTTACGATGTTTTTTTGCCCGACCTTCATGTCACAAAGCTTCTTTTACTGAACTGTAAAATTCAATGTTTTATAAGTCCATTCATGATGACTGTAACACGTCGTGCATGTAGGGAAGCTGTATATATACTGATATATATATACTACATCACGCCCTATGTTATATACATTCGATGGTAGCTGAACTCAATTGCATGGTTGTACTGGACTTGTCAGTGCATCGAACTTATTGACGTCTTCTGGCATCATCTCATAACTAACTCACCTCCAAAAGATGGTAGAACTCATTTACATGTTTGTCTTCCGGCTTGTACTATTATTTTTACCCGTTAGCTGCTGACCTTATTTACGTCTTCCAGTATGTCGCCATCATCTTCACAGCCCATAGCCCACCTCTGTAAGACGACTGCGTTGAAGCAGGGACAAGCAAAATTATTCTCACACGCATTGCAGGAGTGCTTAATGTTTGTGTACCGCACTTTTAATTTTTTCAGTGATGGACAATCATAATCAGTTTGCAGGTCGTACATTTTTATGCTAGCACTGCAGCAAATACAGAGAAATCTTTTTTTGTTCTGGACCTGCTAAGAACACTAACCCATTCATCTCAACAGACAACATGTCGGTGAGTTTGTTGCTTATTTTGTCATATTTNGACCTGCTAAGAACACTAACCCATTCATCTCAACAGACAACATGTCGGTGAGTTTGTTGCTTATTTTGTCATATTTCGCGTCGCCATCTTGCCATGTAAGTCCATGATAGTGAAATGTCAATCACCGATTCATAACTTTACTCTTGTTGTCGAGCAGCTGCCGAGCGAACGGCAGTAAGAATTTCGCAGGAACTTCTGTTTCCATTCGTTTATGCAATACATATTTCTTTGATGATGATTCGGAGAGGAGATGTGAGCCCCTGCACATTATCGAATATGTTGATGGGCAATGTGTGACTAAATGGATTTTCACACTTACATCAGTAATTAAAAGAATTTTGTCTCGTTCATTGTGTGTGACCAGGCGATCGTAAATTATTATCAAAGCTTATACGGAAGTGTTGTAGGGAAAATTCTCTGGTGACACCATATACACTGAAGAGCCAAAAAAAACAGGTACACCTGCCTAATATCGTGTAGGGCTCCCGAGCACGCAGAAGTGCCGCAAGACGACGTGGAATGGATTTGACTAATGTCTGAAGGTATGCAGGAGGCAATTCACACCATGAATCCTGCAGGGCAGTCCACAAATACAATCTGCGCTGATTTTAGAAAGGTTTGCACGTCTGTCACGTTTAATGATTCTCGTCAGTCGTTGTTTGTCCCGTTCTTTCACGATCTTTTCCCGGCCGCAGCGATGTCGAAGATGTGATGTTTTACCAGATTCCCGATATTCACGTTACACTCGTGAAATGGTCGTACGCGAACATCCAAATGTTATCGCTACCTCGGAGATGCTATGTCCCATCTCTCGTGCGCCGACTATAACAACACGTTCAAACTCACTTAAATCTTGATAACTTGACATTATAGTAGCAGTAGCCAATCTAGCTGCCGACCGCATCGCGTTACTCTGATTGGTTCCATACCTCTGTTATTTGCATACGCACGCCTACGCCAATTTTTTTTGGCTCTTTAGTGTATATACAACGGTCAACCCCTCATGTCTTCACTCTGTAGTCTTGTTTGCTCACATCGAAAATTAGGAGGTTCTAGCACTAGGGACGGTACTTGTGGAAAAACAGAGTTGAAATCATCCATGTTCAGTTCGAGTACAGCTGTCCTTCTTTGGGTAAGCAGACGAAACTTTTCGACGGCCAGCAGCGGCATGTGTGCGACAGTTCAGAAACTGACTGGTTAGATGCGTGGATGAACATACAGCTGCTATTCACAGGATGTGTCTCATCCTGCAACCCTGAATATGCTGCCTACGACTAGACAATAAGGGACCCCGACATCGGTTGCGAAGAACAATTAAAAAACTTTAATAGAGACTGAATATTTATTTGGTTTAATGGCATTTAATGCCATCGATTTATTCGGACATGGTACTGGAGAAGCCATCGACTTATTTCTGTGTGGTACCAGCAGTGCTATCGACTTCTTCGTGTGGGTTGCGTAAAGTAGTAACCCCATCGTCCTATTTGGGTGGACAACCTAGAGCAGCTCCATCGGCATCGCGACCCAATCCAACAGTGTCAAGAATTCGATGCATGTACTGTGATGAAGCCTTTGCGAATAGCAGCAATGTTAGACGACACAAACATTATCAATGTAAAATGAACCTGTCCCGAATTGTATATAGATGCCAAACGTGTCTTCGTCTGTTTGCTTGTACTGACAATCTATACAGATGTTCGAAACTATGTAAAGGGTTTTATCCTCCACCAGCAAAAAAAAATATGTACTGTCATTGCCACAAACCTGTTATGGTCTTACAAGTACTGATGTGTTCAATGATGATGTAAACATGCCATCTTTACGTAGTACAGTAAGTGAAGATGCAATGGTGCTACCATCGGTAAGGAAGGATGTGCATGTAGATGGTATGGACAAATAGCTGTCGATATCGGGTCAATTGTGTTGCTACTGTGATGAGATGTACGGTAAAAGTAGCTGTGCGCGTAGGCACGAGAAGAGTGGGGAATGCATGAAGAATACTGGATGAGCTTATTTGCATCTTGTCTGTCATTAGTGTGGCCGTTAATTTAAGAGTTATAAACAACAAACAATGAGAAAAAACAGTGTCGTGGGGCATATCGCCAGCATGTCAAACAGTGTAAAACTCCGCCTCGAAAACCTGTCCATTTTCTAGGCAAACCCAATGCTAATTGATTCGTGTTGTACGAATATGCTTTCCGTGGCAGTCTGAAAACTCATGTCAAAATGATTCGCTTGGTAAGCCGCCAAACATTTGAATGTTTCTGTCAGCCATGAAAAATAGTGTAACAAACCAACTTACAGAATAGCTGGAAAACCGTGGGACTCTAAAATATTACATATATATATATAGAATGTAACTACTCGAAACCAGAACCATTCCTGGAAGAATATTGTAGAAGGGCATTCAAGGCCCGGAAAGTATATATAAAGTATATATACAGTATATATAAAGTAGATGACATAAAAGTGTGTAGATGATTTTTTACAAAAGATATGTCACGAGAAAGAAGAAATGGTGACAAAGGGTTCAGATTAGAAACATGTTTCGGAAGACCTTTTATGGCTAAGTCGAATTTAAACATCCGCTTATAAAATAATATTAGGTTTTCGTTTCGCCTTCGAAAATCATTGCAAATAACAGTATGTATGTACATTTTTGTAAATAAAATATAGAATTATTATGTTGTGAATTATAAATTTTTTAAAAGATTTACCTAAAAATTTTTTAGAGATTTATTATACTCCAGGTTTAGAAGAGAGTCTCATCGAGAAAAAAAAGGTTGGAAGTGGAAGACATGGGTGCTCTCTAATGGTAGATGCTAAAAAAAATATTACTAGCAGAATCTATAGTGGCCTATTCTGGCAAAATATGTGTTAAAATCATAATTTTGTGGTAAATAGGCAAATAGCAGTGCTTGGTATGGATGGAGCGATAATTTCGGTTATGAAATACCAATGATTAATTTTGTGAGAGGAGGGTTCGGGGAAGCAGAGCGAATGTGTGTCGCAAATGTTATATGTTCCTCGATTTTTAGAATTTTTGTGGCCAGGGGCGTGCCGGTGGTGATGGTCTGGTGGGTGGTAAGGGTGTTTAGAGGGGTGAGCGTGTTTAATGGGTAGTTAAGGTCCTGGTGAGAATGTGAGGGAGTTAAGTGGTGGTGAGGGATGAGGGATGATGAGGGAAATGAGGGGGTTGTGAGGGATTATGAAGAAGATGAGGGGCGGTTGTGGTTTTTTTAGATGGTAAGGAGTTTAAGGGGGTCAGATGGTTGAGTGGTGTGGGGCGGGAGTGGTGAAGTGAGAAAAGTGATTTTTGTGCAGAATAATTAATCTCGGAAGTGGATTTTGGAGTGAGACAAGGAATTTTTTTCGATAACATGGTCGTCCCAGGCCACCGAACAACATAGTCGCCGACCGCCTCTACCAATATGGCGGAAAACTCCTACCTCATATCCCTGTACCCTGTTCCAAAAGCCCCTTTATCCTACTATAATTTGTTTTTTTTTTTTTTTGGTNATTTTTGTGGCCAGGGGCGTGCCGGTGGTGATGGTCTGGTGGGTGGTAAGGGTGTTTAGAGGGGTGAGCGTGTTTGATGGGTAGTTAAGGTCCTGGTGAGAATGTGAGGGAGTTAAGTGGTGGTGAGGGATGAGGGATGATGAGGGAAATGAGGGGGTTGTGAGGGATGATGAAGAAGATGAGGGGCGGTTGTGGTTTTTTTAGATGGTAAGTAGTTTAAGGGGGTCAGATGGTTGAGTGATGTGGGGCGGGAGTGGTGAAGTGAGAAAAGTGATTTTTGTGCAAAATAATTAATCTCGGAAGTGGATTTTGGAGTGAGACAAGGAATTTTTTTCGATAACATGGTCGTCCCAGGCCACCGAACAACATAGTCGCCGGCCACCTCTACCAATATGGCGGAAAACTCCTACCTCATATCCCTGTACCCTGTCCCAAATGCCCCTTTATCTTACTATAATTTGTTTTTTTTTTTTTTGGTTACATTTTATTACATTTATTTATATTCGGTTATACTCAGTTTCATTTATTAATATGTTGTAATTTTTGGTGCGCTTGAATAATGATTGGTTACTTTCAGGAATATATGGGCAAGTACGAACACTTTTTGTCACATTGAATAGCTTCGTATTTACTGAGGATTGGTAACATTTGGACAAGTTTAGTCATGTTCTGACACTACTTATTTTCAATATCATGTCTTTTTTTTATAGGATGGGATAATATATTTCTAAAATTAGTACCCAAATAGCAAATTCAGTTGGCCCACTTGCACAAATGTGCTTCTAAATACGGTTTCAATAATCAGTTAACAATCAGTCAACCGCTTTAATGCACCCACGGATGCTTGTGGCCCATACGATGCCTCTTAACATTTGTGTGCAGTTGACCACATCTGGGCCATTGTTCTGGTAACGCCCATGTAGCAAAAAACAATCTCCCACAAGCAGTCCGCTTCTGCGTAACCAAATATACTCTAAACATGTCAACACCAATAGTGGGCCATGTGTGGCAGCAGTGGCTTACTTGCTTTTTGCTTCTGGCCTGCCATAAGTAAACCACATGACGTCAGCCATTGCCCGGCTATTGATCACTTGGAACCCAGTTTTTCCCCAAAACAACCCAGCTATTGGCCACTTGTGGCACTCTGGAGAAGTGGCAAGCGATGCATTTTCAAAACCAAAAGTAAATTATATTTCACCTGAATAAAACATATTTATTTACTCTGTTCATATACATTATCTTCCGCATTATTTTACTACTACTTAATTTCTTTGGAAGAACCTGAAATCGATTTCACGAACCTGTCGTTCACTGTCTAGAATACTAGCAACTACTCAACCTTGTACTCTTTGTAGAATTTCTTAAGTAAATCTGAATACTTTTTACGAATACAAGTTGTATTATTAGTTTCCTATAAAAACAATTTATGTTAGTATGCGGGAAATTTTGTGTTTTGTTAAAAAGACTAGTATTATGGTTCCATGCTACATTCAGGTGGAATTTAAAATGCAAAATAACAAACTTTTTTATGTGTTATACTTTGCAGGTTTAANGTTCCATGCTACATTCAGGTGGAATTTAAAATGCAAAATAACAAACTTTTTTATGTGTTATACTTTGCAGGTTTAAAGTCTAAAAACTTTGTTTTCCTATTGCTAGCAATGTCTTCATATATGCATGGAATATAAAATCAAGTGAATTGACATATGCTATTTGTTATTGCACACAAACTTATACACTGAAGAGCCAAAAAACTGGTATAGGCGTGCGTATGGAAACAACAGAGGTATGAAACCAATCAGAGTAACGCGATGCGGTCGGCAGCTAGATCGGTTACTGCTGCTACAATGGCACGTTATCAAGATTTAAGTGAGTTTGAACGTGGTGTTATAGTGGGCGCAGGAGAGATGGGACATAGCATCTCCGAGGTAGCGATAACATTTGGATGTTCGAGTACGACCATTACACGAGTGTACAGTGAATATCGGGAATTCGGTAAAACATGACATCTTCGACATCGCGGTGGCCAGAAAAATATCGTGAAAGAACGGGACAAACGACGACTGACGAGAATCATTAAACGTGACAGACGTGCAACCCTTTCTCAAATCAGCGTAGATTGTATTTCTGGACTACCCTGCAGGATTCATGGTGTGAGATGCCTCCTGCAGTCGTCTTGCGGCAATTCTGCATGCTT